>OX940811.1:17038121-17527429 GCA_954870605.1 Acer campestre | reverse complement strand
GAGAAGAATCAACTGAGTGTTTGATAAACTGATTTTTAAAAGTGTTGAGAGAACCAAAAACAATTTCAATGTTTTTGGTAAATTGTAAGTAAAAAGTGTTATGACTGTGCAAAATTACTAGAAAGAACACGAATGAATATTGAGGTTTTGAAAATAAATAATTTTTTTATTTTTTATGTGACCATAAACATGTTATAAAATAAATAATTTGTTTTATTTTTGTCGTGACCATAAATATATTATAAAATAAATAAATAAATTGTTTTATTTTGTGTGACCATAAACATTATTACTTTATATAATATATATATATATATATTGCCACATATATTGCAAATATATCAAGAAAACCCTTTGAAAATAATTTGTTTTCATTATTGATTCTACCACGAAGCAGTTTTTTAAAAGCTACAAAAATGTAGCTTCTCATTTCCTCATTTGGGAGAAGCCAAAAATCACCAAAAACACTTCCTTCAAATTTTACCTAACGCCCTAGTCTATGCCTAGAATAACTTTTTGTCCCAAAAACACATCAGGAAGCAATGCCAAACTAAGCCTTAGTATTTGGCCACATTGATGGAAGTACTTGAAGAATTATATATATAGAGAGAGAGAGAGAGAGAGAGAGATATTATCATTTCCCCCCTGACCTTTACCTTATTAGAAAGATGAGGATAGGGTTTTCCCATATTGGCCTTTAATCTCCCTGAAATGGAAAGAATGGAAAATGAACCCCTTCTGTCACATTTTCCATCCAAAATCATGTTGACCATTAAAATCAAAGGAGCAATATTGTAAAAGCAAGTAATTAAATAAATAAAAATTTAAAAACAAAACAAATAAAACCCAACCATCATCACACAAATTAAACCCAGATCCAAGAACCTAACCTAGAAAACCCAAATTAAACCCAGATCATCATCGATCCATCTCATCCTCTCATTGTGATCATCATCTTCTCATATCATCATCACACAAATTAATCCTAGATCATCATTCACTAAGCACATCGATTCACCACACATACACAACACATCCATGAACCAAACCTAGAAAACCTAACCACCACCACCATCGATCCATCTCATCCTCCAACCACCACCATCACCAACCCATTTTTTTCTTCTTCTTCAATTTATGCTTCTCGTCACCACCACCAAAACAACCCCGTCCCCGCTCTCGGTTTTGGGGTTTCTTCCATCTCTTCATATTCGCCTAAACAAAAATCTTTTTCCCTTCTTCTTCTTTTGTCGTCGATTGGGTTTGGGTATGGGTGTTTTCTAAGCTCGATTGGGTGGGGGTGGACTGGGTGGTGGTCGTTTGGGTGTGGGGTTGGGTTGGTGTGTTGGTTTGAACCTAGAAATGGGTTCGATTCCAGATCGAATGGCAAAGAATAGGTTTGGTTCGGTTTGTTTCTTGGGTTTCTGAATCGAATATGGGTTTGGTGGTGGTCCAAACCTGTTCTTACACATACTTGTTCAAATCTGGGTTTGGGTTTCATGATAAAGAACCTAGATCTCTATTCTTTAACAAGCCTTGCACATTTTCTGGTGAAAGAGCAGTGTCAACTGTGATTCGCTACGTTTGGTGGGTTTTTCATGAAATTCGATGATGAAGAAGAAGAGGAAGTTCAGTGGCTTCTTGAAGAGTTTTCTTTTTTGTGTTTTTGTGATTTTGATTTAGTGTGTGTGAGAGAGAAAAGATTTTATGGTTCTCTTCCAAAAATCATCTTCTCTAACCATCTACATGTTGGGATTTATGCTCTAAAACTTGTAATTTGTAAATATTATAAATTCAATAATAGAAGTAGTTATTTCATTCAAATAAATTGATTTATATGTTTATATTATATATGCTAATATCCAAGATTGCTAGATGTAATCTCAAACTGAGTATATGAATGTTATATATAGAGGAATTCAGTTTGAGACATGCAATTTAAAGTGTCCGTAGAAAGCAAATAAAGTTGGGTACTTTATTTACGGTTAATTTACAGCTACAGTCCATTCCATATTGTACGGTGGTTTTATCCTATATTACTCATATGGTGTTATTAAAATGGAGGCACCTTATATGATGTGATCGTATGGACTAGGTCACGATCTATATGAATCTATCACTAAGATCCGTTAGTTGAAAAGGTTCATATATATCGACAAATAATGGCCATATATGGGTGATCTAAATCCTGAGTGTCTTACTGACTCCTTTAGGTTAGATCATGGTTTTTGATTTACCATGGGTGAGATCGGAATAGCATTCTCGGTTAATATCTCTGTATCTTGGAATCACGGTTTGGCATGTGGTGAGGAAGTATGCACATAATAGTGGAATCCACTCCTTCTTGTGAGAAATAGATAAGTAGTTCCCTTAAGGGTTTATTCAAGGCTTGAACGATTAAGAGCGCTCTCCTTCTTCCGTAAAGGAATGAAGGATATAATCATTCAAGAGAATCAATGGTACTTAAAGGAAAATAAATAATTATAGAGGTGTAACAGACTTTATGACCTAGCTCTAATTATAAACTTCTTACGAGAAGTAGATAAGTAGTTCCCTTAAGGGTTGATTCGAGGCTTGAACGGTTAAAAGCGCTCTCCTTCTTCCATAAAGGAATAAAGGATATAATCATTCAAGAGAATCAATGGTACTTAAAGGAAAATATATAATTAGAGAGGTGTAACGAACTTTATGACCTAGCTCTAATTATGAACTACTTGTCGAAGATCATACCATATGTAATAGTTATATCGATGGACACTAATAAATTGGTTGTGTAAAACATCTACAGTTACGAGAGTACAACCTTGAGTTTTTTTGGAATAACCCCAAGGTTAATGATTGTGAAATATTAATTAAAGAGTTTAATTAATTTTTCTAAGTATTATTGGAGCTCAAAACTGTAGGTCCATTATGTCCCCTTGCCAGCCCTTACGATTGGTAGTAACAAGACTCATGGAGAATTGGATGGTCTAATTAATTGTGTTACAAAAGTAACTTAAATATATTTTGAGAATTAATTAAATGATGTAATTATTTAATTAATATATATTATTTAATTAATGAACTAAATATTATTAAATAATATGATTATTTAATTGAC
Source organism: Acer campestre (assembly GCA_954870605.1). Lineage (NCBI taxonomy): Eukaryota > Viridiplantae > Streptophyta > Magnoliopsida > Sapindales > Sapindaceae > Acer > Acer campestre. Next base: position 17,524,329 of record OX940811.1, on the reverse strand, counting down.
ATACATATTAATAATTGAGAATTATTAATTGTTATATGGAGGTTTTAAATTCGAACCTTGACAAGAGCAAAAGAATAATAAGTGATTATTTTATTTACTCTAAATAGGTCAAAAGTTCAAACCCTAGTAGAGTAAGAATTAAAAAAAGATTTAGAATCCTATTTTAACTTGGATTACTAAACCCTAGGATTCTAGTATATGAGATATACTTATTAGGAAAAAGAGACGATTCGGAACCCTAAGGAGAACAAGGTAGGCGGCAACTAGAGAGGAAAAAGAAAAAAAGAAAATAAAAAATTTCTCAAAAGGGTTGGCCGAATTCACAAGAGGAAGCAAAGCGTTGCATTCCAGTTCTCTCAAGCCTCCATTAAACTGCTCCCTGAATTCGTGACGTGTCCACACACATAGTTGCTAGATCACGGGATATAGCCTGAAAGACTTATTGGTAAATGATCGAAAAGGAAACGAATGAGTGTTCTTCAAAGGTATGAAAACAAATCTCTTCCTCATATTCATGTATATACAAAAAGATTCCAAGAAGACGATAGAAAATTTTTGAAACCTTCGTTCTTAAATCTATTGATTTTTTCCCGTTGCGCAACTTACACTACATAGGTTAGGGTTTGATGGTGGAAGATGATGATGATGACAAATCTATTTTTTTTTTTTCTCTCTCTTTCTTTTTATTTTTAAAATCCACATTGGATTTTCTGGGTTGGGTTCATGGATGTGATGTATATGTATGGTGAATCGGTTTCGATTTCGTTTCGATTTGGGTCAATTATGTTTAAAAATTTATGTCAATCTTCAATTTCGATTTTAAGATCCAAATTTGATTTTTTATAAATAAAAACAAATTTTTTTATTTTTTTATTTTTATTTTTAATTTCTGTTTTTGAAATTAAATAAATAATAAAAAGAGATATCTCCACCATCCATCTTTGAGATGGATGGTGGAGATCCTTCTTATTTTTTTCAATTATGTTTTTTTTATTTAATTTTTTTTTGTTTTCCATTTTTTAATATATTTTTATTTAATAAATATTTTGGAGGTTAAATGGTCATTTTCTAATTATATTAAGGATTAAACGGTCATTTAACCATGAGACTGACGGTCAACACATTTTTTAGATGGAAATTCTAACAGAGGGGGGAGATTTACAATATTTTATTTCAAGGGGAAGACCGGCCATTATAGGCAAACCATGTCCTCACCTTTTTAATAGGTAAAGGTCAGGAAGGAAAATGATAATATCCCATATATGTCAAGTATACATGATCCCAGATTTTAAGAAATTTTTGAGATCCCATCATGACCATTGGATTGGATCAATCCAATTAGGGGTGGGCACCAACCCGCCTACCCAACCCAACCCGACTCAACCCTACTAGATTGGGTTGGGTTGGGTTGTGTTAATAAAATATAACCCAACCTAACCCAACAACCCGACATAAATAATAATAATAATAATAACATATTTTCTTTATTATTAGATTTATTATGAAATCTCATTTTTTTAAAATATTTAAAAATTTTACTCATGCACCATTTATAATATTATAAATGACAAATATAAATACATAATTTTAAATATTTTACACCATAATATATAATACATTTATTAAAAGTATGCAATTATATTGTCTTCATCTTTTGTATTAATTAACACATCATTGATTATACTTTAAAATGATTTTTTTTTTCTTAGGATTTGATTAAGAATTTGGTAGAAAATGTCTAATAATTATATATAAACTCAAACTATTAGATTATCCAACCACATGATATTCGACGAAGTGATTATAATTGTAAAATAGATGTGAGGCTTAGATGAAGACTTTCCAAGTTAGATAAATTGTTATATTTTTACTTTTAATTATATAACAGACAATTTGTATTATATGTTGTGATTTGATTTTATGCTTTTAAGAAATCTAAACTATATGTGATATGATATTAGGGTGAAAAATTATTATAAATTTGAATTTTGATATAACAAAATTTGAATTCAATATATTTTTTCTATTGGACTTTGACACGCCTCTGGAGAGTTTTATAAGCTCTGGTAAATGATAGGGCACGTGGTGTTTTTACCCTTTCGCAAGTATATGGATCATTCGCCACGTATAATGGTTACGAGTAACGGTATCGTTCCCAAAAGGAGACGGAATCTGTTAACTGTATCTAGTTCTAGAGTTTATGAAAGTAATGTAAATGAATGTGATGTGGTGAGAATGGTGTGTGTGAGTTGTGGATATGCAAAACTACCTAACTAACTAAAGTTATAAATGTAGCCGAGTGTCTTGGCTATCTAATTAGTCTACTCCTGATTACGTTATTCTACTCCTAAAGGCAAGACACCTGAACTATGAAAACAATGGTGGCTGGGAGATAAGCAAGATATGAAACACACATGGGATATCGGTTTACCAAACACAATATGCAAATCATGTAGATTGTTTAACATGTGAATTCAATTAATCCAGTAAAGGGTTCGTTCTCTTGATTAGAGAATTACTGAAATCATGTCATCACTCTCCAAATCAGAAGAGTGATTGTGTCTAGGTTTAGACCCATTAAGCATAAGAACATATGAACCAAAGCTAAAGTGGCAAGTCATGCACACATAAACTATTTCCATTCCATAGAGCTAATAGTCAAGATTATGCAAGGAATGGTTATCCAAGCACAATCTCAACTCTCAGTCACTCTAATCATTCTAAACACATACATAGTAAATCATATACCAACATACATATATAAATGAGATATTTGATTACAACTACTCCTAATCATTTAGTTAATCTACTCCTAATCTCATTCATACATACATATCAATATATAATCATCCATACACATGAATATCATAATAAGAGATTAATCAATATACAACTAAGGAATGAATCGATACCAAATCAAATCAAAGAACAATACAAATATATATTAACATAAGTGTTGGTTACAAATATTCCCAAACGGGTTACACATCAATAGAAATACAAAGAGATGAGAAAAGAGATCATCCTTGAAGACAAGTCCTCCAAAAGCTTCCCATATCTATGAATATTTATGGCTTGACACACAAGCCCTCCTATCTCTGCATATCTACTCTCCATGGAAGGCTTTCCACGGAGGAAAATCCCTCATGGAAGGTTTAGAGTTGCTCTCTCTCTTTTGAGGTGTAAGAGTTAATCTCTAAGTGTTTAGTTGGTTGGTCACTTGGTTCGCCCTTAAAAAGAGAGGCAAAAGGATGTATATATAGGTTGGAAGTGTTTAGGGTAAGAATGGGCATGAAAATACATCAATATCCTCCAAGTCGGTCGAGCTCGCGGGTTCAAAACCCCTACCTCGCGGGAGCTTTCCCTCAGCATGAAACCGCGGTGTTCCAACGGTTTTGGACGCCTTTGATGCATGAAGGAAGCCGCTGGAATGAGCTTGCAAGTTTGGTTTGGCTATGGAGTTTGGAGGATTTGTTGGAGTTGAAAACCTTTGCATGAAAGGCTCAAAGTGGGTCCATCATGACCTGAAGAAGATGGGCTGTCGATTTGGGTAGAAAATGGTCGAAAAAACCGTCGAAAAATGGCCAAAAACAACCGGGTTGCATATCAGGTCACGACTGGTTCGGTTCGGGTCGGGTCAGTCTGGCTCAAGCTTGAAGACGACCTGACGTCAGCGTGACATCAAGCTGAAGTGCGTAGGGCCAAAACGATGTCGTCTGATGCATGACGTGGCAGCTGCCTGTGCTTTGACTGGCATTTTACAATATACTCCCCTCAACTCTTTCTTATTCACAAAATCTTCAATATTATCCCGAATATTGCATTTTGACCCCTGATTCTCCATAATGACGTAATTGCCCCTGAATTTCCCTATTTTTTTTACTTTAGGTTCAAACACCCATTATGAGGGATATTTACCTACACATAGCTAAAACACATATAATATACACAAAAGTGCTCGGAAACGAACACAAGAGATAGGAAATGGGAGCGCTAAATGTGAACATTTGGAGCGCGATCAAACTTAAAAAGCCTAACCCGATCAACCCAACTCAATCCAACCCAATAAATATTGGGTTAGGTTGGGTTGGGTTGGGTTAAAATTTATGTTGGGTTAGATTGGGTTGAAATATTTCAACCCAACCCAACCCGAAAACATCCACCCCTAAATCCAATGACCAAAATGAATTTAGAATAATAATAAAAAAAAAAACAAAATAAAAAAGCGAGGCCCAATTCCCCTCTCTTTCCTCTCTTTTTGCAGTTGTGGTCCCACCATTAGCCCCACCAGTCAAACAATTACCTGCACTTTCCTGTGTCCCCGTCAATCGCGAGCTCACCAATCAATTTCCTCTCTCTTGTTTTTTCTCTTTCTATGTTTTTCTTGGCCATTGGAGGAAATTTCTTAAAATCCGGGATCCTATACGTAATAAATATCTATATATATATGATTAATTTTCCAATGATAACTTTTTATAATACATACTGTAAGCACCTTTAATGAAATTGCATGGAATATATTGAATCTTGATTTGATTTTTTAAATGGATGGTGAAAACATTGAAATACATTTATATAAAAAAAAAAAAAAAAATTTAAAAATCGGGTGCAAGAACTAATTTTTTTTTAAGATAAAACATTTAAAAATAGGGAAATATAAGAAAAAATAGTTCTCAAATCTAAAAAATTTCCAAATTATTACCAAATGTGTATTTTAATTTTCTTAGAATGCATAAAAAAAATCTCATCGAAAAACTTTTGATTACATGCAATTTTATCATATGTGCTTAAAGTGTGCATTGTAGAAATCCTTAGAAAAATTACTCTCTCCTTAATTAATTAAATATTGAAATAAATTTCTCTCACCTCTCCCTTAATTAATTAAATCGTGAATTAAAATTCTCTCCTCTCTGGCTCTCTCTCTCTCAATTAATTCCAACAAAATGTTTTCTCTTCTTTTTTTCCCTCTTACTCCTCGGTCCTCATGCACCTAATCTTCTTTCTTATTTTTTTTTTCTTTATTACTTTCTCCATCAAAACAAAAAATTCTACCGAATCATGAATAATTTTGCATTTCAATAATAAATATGTGCAATATTTATTTTGCATACAACTAATATAGCAAGTTAAAAAAACATGTAACACAACTTTGAGTATTTTTTTTCTAGAAAAATCTCTGAATATTTTTCAATAATATTAAAATCAGCAAGAGGATTTATCAAAAAAAATAAAAGTAAGAGGGAAATTTTTTGGTGTGACATATTAAAATGTTGTGAAATTATTGGAATTCCAAAAACATAAAGAAATTATTTCAAATAAAATAATGTTCCCAAAAAAAAATATATATTATGTAATTTTCATGATTCATTGCAATAAGGTATGTTAAAGTTCCTCTTTGTGAATGGGATTCCTTTACTTTTTTAAAAAAAAAAAAAAAAAAACATGGCCATAAAAAACCTATTTGAAATAATAAAAATTTTGGCTGGAATTTTTATCAAGCTTTAAGTCTTTGTATTCCTCAAGTGTTTTTTTTTTTTTTTTTTTTTGGCTAAGAGAAGAAAAGAAAAGGAGGATGGAGCCGGAGGGTTATGGAGAGAGAAAATGATAAAATAGATATTAGAAATAAATAAATGAAGAGAGAGGAGAGAGGAGAGAGAAGAAAATAAAAGATATTAATAGATTATAAAAACCATTAATTAAAAAAGTGTCTCTGTTACAATCTAAACCATCCAATTCCTTTAGATCTTAGGGTCATTGTATCAAAAAATCTATTAAAAAAATGGGGCTATGGATCCTACCCCTATATATATAGTGGTAGGATCTATGACCCCATTTTTAAATATATATATATTTATGGTAGGATCCATGACCCCATTTTTTAATGGATATCAACATGGATCCTAGGGGATCCATGACCCCCTACAAGTTAACACTAGTGGCCCCATTTTTTGTCGACCTTTAATTAATAATTAAACACATGTCAACATATGGAGAGGGGTAATGCTCACCCCCTCTCAAGGGATGAGTAAAAATGAACTCTAACTTAATCATTGACTTGTTTATCCATATTTATGTATACGTCAACATTACATTGAAATGAGTTTTGAACCGGAAGAAGATGTTTTTTTTTATTTTAATATATATATATATATATATTATTAAGGTTTGTGAGAGAGAAGGTGTACGTGCTTGGAGTAATTTTTTATTATTTTTTTAATTTCTTCTTAATTAGCTAGTTGTGCCTTTTCAAGTAATTTTTTTAAAGATCTTTTTAAGTAATTTTAACCATAGACATTTAAGTAAATAAAAATTTCAATTAAAATCGGGTGTTGAGAGAAATTTTCTAGATGGCAATAGTGGCACCTTTGGATTTTTGTTAGCCATTTTCTCTCATAGTCTGATGTAGTTAATGTTCCATTCAAACTTTAATAAAACAATTCAATTTTTTATTATTTTTTATTTTTTGTTATTGGTGTAGGTTACCAAGATAGGAATAAGGCCCTCTTTCTCAGAGATTTTCTTTGCTGAATTCTTCATGGAGTTAAAGGAGATATGCCGTCGGGCGATGGGAAAGAAGTGGTCGACACCGGAGAAGGAAAGTCGTTGCCGAATAAAGAGAGAGAGGAATAAGAGGAAGAAAAGAAAAAGAACAGGCCCAACAGACCTTATTTCACATTGGGCCCAAGGTATTTCACGTTAAGCCTCATTTGAAAGAGAGAAAAGAGAAGGATTATGTAACTCTTTCGTTATGGGGTGAAATGAAATTTTCTTGTTTGGTTAAAAATATAAGAAACAATGCATGCATGTGATTAAAAACAAAATTCGATAATCTTAAAGGATTAATTTTGACAATTTCTTATGATATTTTGTCCGTCAGATGCATCTATTAGGGTGCATTTGGTATGCGGGACGGGATGGGACAGGACAACATGGGACAATTTGTTCTTGTCCCACGTTTGGCGCGACATTAGTGTGGGACCATGTGGGACAAAAATCTTAAAAAACCGTCCCACCCCAGACCTTCAACCAAGTTTAGGGATAGCAATTAAACCCGAACCCGTGGGACCCGCCCGAACTCAACCTGCTTAAAGAGGGTTTAGGTTGGGATAAGTGTACCCGTGGACGGGTTTGGGTTTAAAAATTGTACCCATCACGGGTTCGGGTATGGATTTAGAAAAAAATCCATACCCGAACCTGCGTACTCGCGAACAATAAATATTATATAATATTTTATTATTTAAAATATTATAAATTTAAACTCCAATAAAAACTTTTTAATTATATAGAGAATAAAATGTCAACATTTCAATCTATTAAGTGTTTTTATTCTTTAAAATTATAATATTTCATATATTTAAATAATATAGAAATAATTTTCAAAAAAAAAAAAATGGTAGGTTCGCGGTTTTTACCCATGGACCTACTTCTTTCATGGGTTCGTGGGCGGGTTTGGGTGTCTCCCAAACCCACGGGTAAAACCTGAAACCGAACCCGTTTATTTTCATGGGTTCGCAGGTGGGTTTGGTAGACACAAATTTCACGGGTTTGGGTTTGGATTTTGACAAACCCGTCCGAACCCTCCCCATTGCCATTCCTAGCCAAGTTGTTCCATGGCATGGGACAAGTTTGTAAAAGACGATTTTGCCCTTTCACATTTTCAAAAATCACAAACCTATCCAATACACCACCTTGTTCATCATTGAATCCCTCTCAAATTCCTCTCTCTCTCTTTCTGTGATTCCCTCGTCTGCCTCCCTCGTTCCTAAAATTACAGCTGACGTGCTTGGAATCACTCGATTCTTCTTCTTTTTCTTCTTGAATCCACTCGAATCTTCAAGAACAGGTATGTAGTCTACTCTCGATCTAATTTCGTGCTTTGATTTAACGAAAATATTTTTTTTTCTCTATTTAGATCGAATTTGATCTAGGGTTAGGGTTTTTTTAGGGGTGAGAAATTGGTTATGATGGTTCGAATTAATGATTGCATGTGTGCTTAATTGATTTATATGAGTATATATCTTGAAATCCATCTCCAAATCCTTTTTTTTTTTTTTTGCATGAATGTAGCTTGCTTTGTTTCTGTTATGTTTCTTATTTATCTGGGTTTTTTAATCAATCCTCCATGTTGATTTCATCATATCTGGGTTTGAGTTGAGGTTAAAAAAAAAAATGAACACTCGACCCATGATTTGATTATGTTTCTAATCCTCAATGCAATCTATGAATTCCTCCCAATTAATCCACCCGATTGTATGAATTAATTATTATTTGATGTGATAGAGACTTATGGGACCCTAGTTTTAGTTGCCAAGTCCAGTAGAGATCCTTTTTGGTATAATATGCAGACAGAAAGAATATAGAGAATCAACAAAAAAAAAATTGAATTATAGAGGAGGATTGACTGGAAATAATTTTTCTTTTCCAATTGTATATCATTTTGATTCTGCAGGAAGATAGATACTTAAAACTAGAAGACAAAATTAATGTTTTTATTATATTCTTTGTTCGATTTGTAGTAGTATAGTACCCAACAGCTTTCTTTATCTCAATCTCTTATAAGATCCAGACCGAATATATATGGACAATATGGTGCTTGATAAAGAGTGAGTGTTTTTCTTTATAGTTTTCTCATCTTCATCTTTATAGTTTTGTTTATCGTTTTTCTTTATACCAAATTAACTTAAGAGAATATGAAAAATCTACTCAACCTGTTACACTTACACTATTGCATACTTGAACAGTAGTGAAACCTTATAGCAGTAGAGGTAGCTAACCAAGGTGCAACAATAATGACAAAGAAATATGGGGTTATTTGTGTGTGTGTGTGTACCATTGTATCTGATCGTGGTGACCTGAGCTGTGGTGTGAAATTTGGTTTATAGCTGAATCTTGATGGTGTGAGGGTCATTGATCTTATTTCTAGTGCCTCTTATATTGCTATGTGTAGCTACTGTAGTGTGGTTCATGGCATCATCCAGCTACAAAGTTGACCTTGTTTTTTGGTGACTGATATTTGTAGGTACAAATTGGCATATTCATTCAACTATAGTTATATCCTGGATCCTATGACAGAGAACAATTACCAGTTATTCATGGTTGAGAGGCTTATCTTGATGGGAGCCAAAACATTCATTAAAACGTACAGTAGTACTACGGTTCATAGAGGTTTTAAACATCTTCAACAAGGTCACCCAAAAATGGCTAAGGAACTTCGTATCACGATCAGAGGTAATTGACTGTGGCACCCCATGTAGTCGAATCACTTCTTTGAAAAATAGTCGGGCTATGTGTGAAGCATCTGTGGTCTTCCGGCAAGGGATAAAGTGAGCCATTTTTGAAAACCTTGTAAGGACCTCTATTTTGTGATTGGCTTATTTCATGACATATCACATTGGGGATGATTGTGTTGTGGGTAGCTTAGGTCATCTTGATGATTATCAAGGCAAGCTTCCAAGCATCCCGGTGACTTCAAGATCAAGAGCTTCAAAAGGTATATCACTTGACTTGGTTCTTGAAGAGATTAGGTGCACACACACACTTGCATGCATCTTTATCTATCTTGCATTTGTTATCATGCATATGTGTTTCATTGATTTGTGCATCTATGTCTTTTAGCACACACTCACTTTCATTGCATTTTTATGATTGCATTTGTGGTTCTCGTAATTGTGTGCTTATATGCTTTATCATCACACTTATGCATTTTCATATATTGCATATCTTTTGTGTGTCACATGCTTGGTGATTTTTCATGATGTTATCCTTTCCCATGCATGTTATTTATTCACAACCACACTTGCACTTCATGTTAGTCTTAAGTGTGGTGTAATTCGTTTCCGTTTGTGTGATCGGAAACGTCCGTGCTTACACGATGGTGTGTATGTTTTGGCATGATGGTTGACCACTTGAGAAGGTCTCATTCTTCTCTTGGATGAGTGTTAGATTTGGTTTGGTTGATTGGAGTAAAGTGTCTAGGTTCAAAATATTGGATTTCAATGATTTAAATGTTTTTTCAAAACTGACCTTTGTATGGTCTTGTGACCATAACTTTTTACACAAAGTTTTAAATTGAGTTTTGTAAAATTCTGGACAAACTAGACACTCATACCTTTCCAACGATATATTATTCGTAATATTTCATGACCGTTTGGATTGGTTTTGAAATCTCCAAAGTGACCACCAAAACAGGGCAACTCTGTTGTTGTCCGTTTCTGACCTTTGGTCACTCTATTGACCATAACTTTTTCTACAGACATTTAAATGTCATTCCATAAATTGGAGTAGAAAGTAGACTTCCATACCTTTCCAACGATATATTATACGAAAGGTTTCGATGTCGTTTGGTCTTGTTTCGGAGCGCTCGAATCTCGAGCTGGTGCGCTGTCGCGCCTATGCGCTGGTGTTCTTGCGCGGGTGACCAGCGCTACTTGACCAGCGCTTTTGGTCCAGAGATTTGACGCTGGTCGTGCGCCTGTGGCGTGCGCTGGTGACCAGCGCAATGCCTTGCGCTGGTGACCAGCGCCAATGACGGGAACTGAACATTTTTTTCCAAAACGACGTCATTTCTTCTAGGGGTTGTATATAAGTATCATCTTCTTCCTAGCTCGTTTTTAAGAGCTCAAAATCAGACCTTAGAGTGAGAAACTCAAACCCTAGAGAGAGAAAGCTTCAATCTTGCTTCTTTAACTCTCCAAACCCAAAACCCATGTGCATCTAACATGTTTCATGCATCAATCTTCCATGGGTCTTCTTCATTTATGACTTGGTAAGTAGAACAAACTCAACATCTTCATTTATTGTTCTATCTTAGTCAAGACATGTCTTTTATTGCTTAGTTTAGCAAATCTTCACTCTTATTGCATATTTAGTGAAGTTATGACATGATTGGGTTTTGTTTGTGATAGCTTACATGATTAGGATGATTTTCCCTAAATAGCTAACCCTAGAACATTCTTGTACAATTGGTTGATGATTAGGTTGATAGATTAATGTTTATTTATCTAGTCAAGCTTAATTGAATGTTCTTGTGGATTTAATTGACAATTATGTTGTTAGAAATTCTCTACAACTAATTGAGTTCACATGTTTGGACATGTTGACATTGTTTGATAGCTAGGATTGTTTTGTGATTGATAACATCTAGCTAAGCTTTATGATATGTCATTTAGCTTTTGATATCTAGGATTGATTTCACTGATATATCATCATTCTAGGTAAGCATATAGAGTTGCCTTGCTCTTGTTGCATTTTGAGTATTTCATATATTCACTTAGGTTGTTTTCTCTTCATTGAGAACTAAGTCTTGTGTTGCTTCCGGGATTAGGTTGCATAAATCACAAGCATTGGGACTAGGTTCACTTATACCGGGAGTAGGTAGGTGTGTGATTACTTCCGGGATTAGGTTGTAATCGTTTTACACATTTAGTGGATTCGAGGTTCAAGTGTGGCTCACTTACATAGCCCGTGGTTTTTCCCGAGAGGGTTTCCACGTAAATATCAAGTGTCTTTTAATTTCCGCACCATATTACACTTGCTATTGTATATTGACTAGTGGAGGGTATTTTCGTAATCTTGACCATTAACGAAAATTTGGCAAAATCGGATAAAATCTATTCACCCCCCCTCTAGATTAATATTGAACACACTATAATTTGTTTCAATTGGTATCAGAGCGGGTTCCTAGACATACTTAGGTGATCCTTGCTCTTGCTTGTGTGTCTTGCATTTGTGTGCACTTTGTTCATTGCATTCATTTGCATTCATCTCTTTCACCCAAACACTATGAGTGGATTTGAGAGGCTAGAGGGTGCATTACTCTCCAAACCACCATTGCTCACCAAGTATAACTATTTCTCTTGGAAAGTTAGAATGGAATTCTTTTTATGTGACATTGATGAGCATGTGTGGATATTTGTGGAAGAAGGATACTCACCTCCCATGGAGAGACTAGAAAATGGGACTTGTGTGCCTAAGCCCAAGTCCAAGTGGTCAAATGACGAACTCGAGGCTGCCAAATGGAATTCAAAGGGCATCTGTGCCTTATCTTGTGCAGTGGATGAGATTCAAGCCAAACTCATCCGAACTACTCAAGACGTTCGAGAAGCTTGGGAGATTCTAAGAATCACCCACGAAGGTACCGTGGAGGAGAAAATAATGACCTCTAAGGTGAATGGGGAAAAGAAGATGACCCCGTCCAAGAAGGGAGGGGAAGCTATGATCTCTAATTGGAATAATAGCGATGTTGAAGTAGTTGAAGGATGTTCCACAAGCACGATTAAACGTGAGAATAACTACTTCGCCTTTCCGGTCTCCTACCAAGAAGAAGCTCAAACCGTCACCAAGTGTTTGTCACTTGAAGAATTCAAGAAGGGTGACTTGATGAGTGGAGACCAAAGAGGAGCAAGTTTGAGAGAAGCTAGCATTGATGACATGACCCATGAAAGCACAAGTGGGAAAAGCTTTGATCAAGAGAGTACTTGCTCCGGAAACTTGAGTGATAGTGTGGTTGACTATCAAGAATTTATTGACTATCTTCGAAAGTGTTTGAAGAAGAAGAATGATGTAGTTTTAAGGTTGAGTAAAGATAATCTCCAACTAAGAACTAAAGTGACTCACTTAGATGAGGAAGTGTCACTTATCAAAGTAAATGAAGTGATGATGGAGAAAGAACTTGAAGAGGCAAGAAGTTCACTTGCTAAAATGACTTCGGGTTCGGACATGGATGACTCCTTGAAGATGGACGTGATTGATGTGTCCAAGTATGAGAAGGAGATTGAAGATTGCCACCAACGGATGAAGGCAATGAAAGATGAGCTTGCCAACAAAGAAAACTCCTTGAGGATTTTCAAGGAAAGAGAGATGAGGTGCCTTGAAGAATTAAAGAAGGCCAAGGTCAAACAACCTCAAGCTCAAGGCAAGAGCAAAGCTTCATCCAAGCAACCTTCAACTCAAGGAAAGTCCACATACGCCTTGGCATCTCAACCAAAGCCTAGGCAATCCAAGAAGAAAGGACAAGTCCTTGAGAAGTCTATCACCTCCTCCAACAAACCAACTATGAGGAAAGGAGGTGATCACAAGAAACAAGTTCAACCAAGAAGGCATGTTCAACCAACTCAACCACCTCAACAAGCTAGACCACAAAGGTGCCACCAATCGGCTCAAGCTCCAAAGAGAAGCAAACCGATGCACCATCAAAGACAACCTCATCAACATGGCAATGCCTCGATGAGATCACAATGCAATGGTATAAATTCTTACTTTGTACCTACTTGTCATTTTTGTGGTATGATTGGTCATTTAAGACCAAATTGCTTTGATTACATTAAGAGGTGTAGATTAGAGAGCATGAAAGAAAAACGGTTGAAAAAGAGGGCAAGTTTGCATGAACCTAGGGATCTTAGAAACATGTCTATGACCACTAGAAATGATAAAGTGGAACCTAGGTGGGTAAGAAAGAATGAACCCGCTTGCCATTGTGCAAATGTGATACCCGTAGATGCTACTATGTCCAATGGACTTGGTAAGTCTATAGGGGCTCATGCCTCCCATTGACTTGGTTGGATTTGACCCCATATGGGGAGCTCAAACAAAGAGAGTAAACTTGCATGATTTGCCATATGCAAAAAGTTAACTTATTTTATGCTCTTTTATGTTTGTTTGAGAATGTTTGGTGAATAACATTGATTAATGCTTTAATAATGTTTTTAATAACACCTTGCACGGTTGCCTAGCATGTACTGCATGATTTCTATTTTTGCTTGAGTATGCTTATCCATTTGAGGAATGTTCTACTTGTTAGTACATGTGATTGACCTCAAATTATTCTCCATGTTCATGATTCTTTGATATGCATTCTTAAGCTCTCTCTTGAAAAAGGGCTACTGGCAATATGACGTGCAGCCGCCCAATGTAGGAAATGGCTACTCATTTGAAACCGAGTGAAAGCCTTCAAGAGAGTTACATTAGCATGATAAACAGAAATACATGCTTGCTAGGATAAAGGAGAAAAACAGAAAAGTTGAAATGTGTTTGATGATGTGTGTGATGCATTGCTTAATAAAGACCTCAAAATTGTTGATTGATGATGTGTCTTGCAATGTAGAAAAGATGATATATTTTTTGATGTGATTAGTACACTCTGCACACAAATGCTTGGATATATATCTTCTTGTCATAACAACAGAGCTCTAATTGGTTTGACTTCATTTGGAAAACCCGTTGATTGTTGCTTTGATTGATTCTTATGCATGAGCTCAATAGTGCTTGTATTACATGCTAAGCAACTTTTTCACACACACACTTTTCTGTGAATAAAATCTCCTTGAATCTCTCTCAATTCTTGAATTGCATAAAGTTCGTTTATATGATTATGCAAATGCCTTTTGTGCAAATAGCTCTCTTTGCTAAAGCAACCCAATAGGGGGAGCTCCTTTGCCTATCTCATGACAAAAAGGGGGAGAAGTCTTGAGAGATATAGGGGGAGCATTGTGTATGCTTTGGGGAGAAGTTTGAGAGAGAGTAACCTTTTAGGGGGAGCATTGCACATGCATTGTTTTGTATTGCCTTATTGAGTGCAAATGCTTTTTATTTTTGTTCACCTCACATGCCCTTGTTCTTGGAAAAGTGCTTTCTTGCTATTGTGTGTAGGTATGATGATCTACGAAGAGATTGAAGACCTTGAAGACTTAGATTCTTAGGTTTCTCTCTTTGTAACGTAGAATATACTTTTGTTGACCAATAGCTTTATTTTGTGTTTTGTGAGGATTATTGTGTGAGTGGTATTTTGTCATGAAATAGCCAAAGGGGGAGATTGTAAGGACCTCTATTTTGTGATTGGCTTATTTCATGACATATCACATTGGGGATGATTGTGTTGTGGGTAGCTTAGGTCATCTTGATGATTATCAAGGCAAGCTTCCAAGCATCCCGGTGACTTCAAGATCAAGAGCTTCAAAAGGTATATCACTTGACTTGGTTCTTGAAGAGATTAGGTGCACACACACACTTGCATGCATCTTTATCTATCTTGCATTTGTTATCATGCATATGTGTTTCATTGATTTGTGCATCTATGTCTTTTAGCACACACTCACTTTCATTGCATTTTTATGATTGCATTTGTGGTTCTCGTAATTGTGTGCTTATATGCTTTATCATCACACTTATGCATTTTCATATATTGCATATCTTTTGTGTGTCACATGCTTGGTGATTTTTCATGATGTTATCCTTTCCCATGCATGTTATTTATTCACAACCACACTTGCACTTCATGTTAGTCTTAAGTGTGGTGTAATTCGTTTCCGTTTGTGTGATCGGAAACGTCCGTGCTTACACGATGGTGTGTATGTTTTGGCATGATGGTTGACCACTTGAGAAGGTCTCATTCTTCTCTTGGATGAGTGTTAGATTTGGTTTGGTTGATTGGAGTAAAGTGTCTAGGTTCAAAATATTGGATTTCAATGATTTAAATGTTTTTTCAAAACTGACCTTTGTATGGTCTTGTGACCATAACTTTTTACACAAAGTTTTAAATTGAGTTTTGTAAAATTCTGGACAAACTAGACACTCATACCTTTCCAACGATATATTATTCGTAATATTTCATGACCGTTTGGATTGGTTTTGAAATCTCCAAAGTGACCACCAAAACAGGGCAACTCTGTTGTTGTCCGTTTCTGACCTTTGGTCACTCTATTGACCATAACTTTTTCTACAGACATTTAAATGTCATTCCATAAATTGGAGTAGAAAGTAGACTTCCATACCTTTCCAACGATATATTATACGAAAGGTTTCGATGTCGTTTGGTCTTGTTTCGGAGCGCTCGAATCTCGAGCTGGTGCGCTGTCGCGCCTATGCGCTGGTGTTCTTGCGCGGGTGACCAGCGCTACTTGACCAGCGCTTTTGGTCCAGAGATTTGACGCTGGTCGTGCGCCTGTGGCGTGCGCTGGTGACCAGCGCAATGCCTTGCGCTGGTGACCAGCGCCAATGACGGGAACTGAACATTTTTTTCCAAAACGACGTCATTTCTTCTAGGGGTTGTATATAAGTATCATCTTCTTCCTAGCTCGTTTTTAAGAGCTCAAAATCAGACCTTAGAGTGAGAAACTCAAACCCTAGAGAGAGAAAGCTTCAATCTTGCTTCTTTAACTCTCCAAACCCAAAACCCATGTGCATCTAACATGTTTCATGCATCAATCTTCCATGGGTCTTCTTCATTTATGACTTGGTAAGTAGAACAAACTCAACATCTTCATTTATTGTTCTATCTTAGTCAAGACATGTCTTTTATTGCTTAGTTTAGCAAATCTTCACTCTTATTGCATATTTAGTGAAGTTATGACATGATTGGGTTTTGTTTGTGATAGCTTACATGATTAGGATGATTTTCCCTAAATAGCTAACCCTAGAACATTCTTGTACAATTGGTTGATGATTAGGTTGATAGATTAATGTTTATTTATCTAGTCAAGCTTAATTGAATGTTCTTGTGGATTTAATTGACAATTATGTTGTTAGAAATTCTCTACAACTAATTGAGTTCACATGTTTGGACATGTTGACATTGTTTGATAGCTAGGATTGTTTTGTGATTGATAACATCTAGCTAAGCTTTATGATATGTCATTTAGCTTTTGATATCTAGGATTGATTTCACTGATATATCATCATTCTAGGTAAGCATATAGAGTTGCCTTGCTCTTGTTGCATTTTGAGTATTTCATATATTCACTTAGGTTGTTTTCTCTTCATTGAGAACTAAGTCTTGTGTTGCTTCCGGGATTAGGTTGCATAAATCACAAGCATTGGGACTAGGTTCACTTATACCGGGAGTAGGTAGGTGTGTGATTACTTCCGGGATTAGGTTGTAATCGTTTTACACATTTAGTGGATTCGAGGTTCAAGTGTGGCTCACTTACATAGCCCGTGGTTTTTCCCGAGAGGGTTTCCACGTAAATATCAAGTGTCTTTTAATTTCCGCACCATATTACACTTGCTATTGTATATTGACTAGTGGAGGGTATTTTCGTAATCTTGACCATTAACGAAAATTTGGCAAAATCGGATAAAATCTATTCACCCCCCCTCTAGATTAATATTGAACACACTATAATTTGTTTCAATTGGTATCAGAGCGGGTTCCTAGACATACTTAGGTGATCCTTGCTCTTGCTTGTGTGTCTTGCATTTGTGTGCACTTTGTTCATTGCATTCATTTGCATTCATCTCTTTCACCCAAACACTATGAGTGGATTTGAGAGGCTAGAGGGTGCATTACTCTCCAAACCACCATTGCTCACCAAGTATAACTATTTCTCTTGGAAAGTTAGAATGGAATTCTTTTTATGTGACATTGATGAGCATGTGTGGATATTTGTGGAAGAAGGATACTCACCTCCCATGGAGAGACTAGAAAATGGGACTTGTGTGCCTAAGCCCAAGTCCAAGTGGTCAAATGACGAACTCGAGGCTGCCAAATGGAATTCAAAGGGCATCTGTGCCTTATCTTGTGCAGTGGATGAGATTCAAGCCAAACTCATCCGAACTACTCAAGACGTTCGAGAAGCTTGGGAGATTCTAAGAATCACCCACGAAGGTACCGTGGAGGAGAAAATAATGACCTCTAAGGTGAATGGGGAAAAGAAGATGACCCCGTCCAAGAAGGGAGGGGAAGCTATGATCTCTAATTGGAATAATAGCGATGTTGAAGTAGTTGAAGGATGTTCCACAAGCACGATTAAACGTGAGAATAACTACTTCGCCTTTCCGGTCTCCTACCAAGAAGAAGCTCAAACCGTCACCAAGTGTTTGTCACTTGAAGAATTCAAGAAGGGTGACTTGATGAGTGGAGACCAAAGAGGAGCAAGTTTGAGAGAAGCTAGCATTGATGACATGACCCATGAAAGCACAAGTGGGAAAAGCTTTGATCAAGAGAGTACTTGCTCCGGAAACTTGAGTGATAGTGTGGTTGACTATCAAGAATTTATTGACTATCTTCGAAAGTGTTTGAAGAAGAAGAATGATGTAGTTTTAAGGTTGAGTAAAGATAATCTCCAACTAAGAACTAAAGTGACTCACTTAGATGAGGAAGTGTCACTTATCAAAGTAAATGAAGTGATGATGGAGAAAGAACTTGAAGAGGCAAGAAGTTCACTTGCTAAAATGACTTCGGGTTCGGACATGGATGACTCCTTGAAGATGGACGTGATTGATGTGTCCAAGTATGAGAAGGAGATTGAAGATTGCCACCAACGGATGAAGGCAATGAAAGATGAGCTTGCCAACAAAGAAAACTCCTTGAGGATTTTCAAGGAAAGAGAGATGAGGTGCCTTGAAGAATTAAAGAAGGCCAAGGTCAAACAACCTCAAGCTCAAGGCAAGAGCAAAGCTTCATCCAAGCAACCTTCAACTCAAGGAAAGTCCACATACGCCTTGGCATCTCAACCAAAGCCTAGGCAATCCAAGAAGAAAGGACAAGTCCTTGAGAAGTCTATCACCTCCTCCAACAAACCAACTATGAGGAAAGGAGGTGATCACAAGAAACAAGTTCAACCAAGAAGGCATGTTCAACCAACTCAACCACCTCAACAAGCTAGACCACAAAGGTGCCACCAATCGGCTCAAGCTCCAAAGAGAAGCAAACCGATGCACCATCAAAGACAACCTCATCAACATGGCAATGCCTCGATGAGATCACAATGCAATGGTATAAATTCTTACTTTGTACCTACTTGTCATTTTTGTGGTATGATTGGTCATTTAAGACCAAATTGCTTTGATTACATTAAGAGGTGTAGATTAGAGAGCATGAAAGAAAAACGGTTGAAAAAGAGGGCAAGTTTGCATGAACCTAGGGATCTTAGAAACATGTCTATGACCACTAGAAATGATAAAGTGGAACCTAGGTGGGTAAGAAAGAATGAACCCGCTTGCCATTGTGCAAATGTGATACCCGTAGATGCTACTATGTCCAATGGACTTGGTAAGTCTATAGGGGCTCATGCCTCCCATTGACTTGGTTGGATTTGACCCCATATGGGGAGCTCAAACAAAGAGAGTAAACTTGCATGATTTGCCATATGCAAAAAGTTAACTTATTTTATGCTCTTTTATGTTTGTTTGAGAATGTTTGGTGAATAACATTGATTAATGCTTTAATAATGTTTTTAATAACACCTTGCACGGTTGCCTAGCATGTACTGCATGATTTCTATTTTTGCTTGAGTATGCTTATCCATTTGAGGAATGTTCTACTTGTTAGTACATGTGATTGACCTCAAATTATTCTCCATGTTCATGATTCTTTGATATGCATTCTTAAGCTCTCTCTTGAAAAATGGCTACTGGCAATATGACGTGCAGCCGCCCAATGTAGGAAATGGCTACTCATTTGAAACCGAGTGAAAGCCTTCAAGAGAGTTACATTAGCATGATAAACAGAAATACATGCTTGCTAGGATAAAGGAGAAAAACAGAAAAGTTGAAATGTGTTTGATGATGTGTGTGATGCATTGCTTAATAAAGACCTCAAAATTGTTGATTGATGATGTGTCTTGCAATGTAGAAAAGATGATATATTTTTTGATGTGATTAGTACACTCTGCACACAAATGCTTGGATATATATCTTCTTGTCATAACAACAGAGCTCTAATTGGTTTGACTTCATTTGGAAAACCCGTTGATTGTTGCTTTGATTGATTCTTATGCATGAGCTCAATAGTGCTTGTATTACATGCTAAGCAACTTTTTCACACACACACTTTTCTGTGAATAAAATCTCCTTGAATCTCTCTCAATTCTTGAATTGCATAAAGTTCGTTTATATGATTATGCAAATGCCTTTTGTGCAAATAGCTCTCTTTGCTAAAGCAACCCAATAGGGGGAGCTCCTTTGCCTATCTCATGACAAAAAGGGGGAGAAGTCTTGAGAGATATAGGGGGAGCATTGTGTATGCTTTGGGGAGAAGTTTGAGAGAGAGTAACCTTTTAGGGGGAGCATTGCACATGCATTGTTTTGTATTGCCTTATTGAGTGCAAATGCTTTTTATTTTTGTTCACCTCACATGCCCTTGTTCTTGGAAAAGTGCTTTCTTGCTATTGTGTGTAGGTATGATGATCTACGAAGAGATTGAAGACCTTGAAGACTTAGATTCTTAGGTTTCTCTCTTTGTAACGTAGAATATACTTTTGTTGACCAATAGCTTTATTTTGTGTTTTGTGAGGATTATTGTGTGAGTGGTATTTTGTCATGAAATAGCCAAAGGGGGAGATTGTAAGGACCTCTATTTTGTGATTGGCTTATTTCATGACATATCACATTGGGGATGATTGTGTTGTGGGTAGCTTAGGTCATCTTGATGATTATCAAGGCAAGCTTCCAAGCATCCCGGTGACTTCAAGATCAAGAGCTTCAAAAGGTATATCACTTGACTTGGTTCTTGAAGAGATTAGGTGCACACACACACTTGCATGCATCTTTATCTATCTTGCATTTGTTATCATGCATATGTGTTTCATTGATTTGTGCATCTATGTCTTTTAGCACACACTCACTTTCATTGCATTTTTATGATTGCATTTGTGGTTCTCGTAATTGTGTGCTTATATGCTTTATCATCACACTTATGCATTTTCATATATTGCATATCTTTTGTGTGTCACATGCTTGGTGATTTTTCATGATGTTATCCTTTCCCATGCATGTTATTTATTCACAACCACACTTGCACTTCATGTTAGTCTTAAGTGTGGTGTAATTCGTTTCCGTTTGTGTGATCGGAAACGTCCGTGCTTACACGATGGTGTGTATGTTTTGGCATGATGGTTGACCACTTGAGAAGGTCTCATTCTTCTCTTGGATGAGTGTTAGATTTGGTTTGGTTGATTGGAGTAAAGTGTCTAGGTTCAAAATATTGGATTTCAATGATTTAAATGTTTTTTCAAAACTGACCTTTGTATGGTCTTGTGACCATAACTTTTTACACAAAGTTTTAAATTGAGTGTTGTAAAATTCTGGACAAACTAGACACTCATACCTTTCCAACGATATATTATTCGTAATATTTCATGACCGTTTGGATTGGTTTTGAAATCTCCAAAGTGACCACCAAAACAGGGCAACTCTGTTGTTGTCCGTTTCTGACCTTTGGTCACTCTATTGACCATAACTTTTTCTACAGACATTTAAATGTCATTCCATAAATTGGAGTAGAAAGTAGACTTCCATACCTTTCCAACGATATATTATACGAAAGGTTTCGATGTCGTTTGGTCTTGTTTCGGAGCGCTCGAATCTCGAGCTGGTGCGCTGTCGCGCCTATGCGCTGGTGTTCTTGCGCGGGTGACCAGCGCTACTTGACCAGCGCTTTTGGTCCAGAGATTTGACGCTGGTCGTGCGCCTGTGGCGTGCGCTGGTGACCAGCGCAACCTGACCAGCGCCAATGACGGGAACTGAACATTTTTTTCCAAAACGACGTCATTTCTTCTAGGGGTTGTATATAAGTATCATCTTCTTCCTAGCTCGTTTTTAAGAGCTCAAAATCAGACCTTAGAGTGAGAAACTCAAACCCTAGAGAGAGAAAGCTTCAATCTTGCTTCTTTAACTCTCCAAACCCAAAACCCATGTGCATCTAACATGTTTCATGCATCAATCTTCCATGGGTCTTCTTCATTTATGACTTGGTAAGTAGAACAAACTCAACATCTTCATTTATTGTTCTATCTTAGTCAAGACATGTCTTTTATTGCTTAGTTTAGCAAATCTTCACTCTTATTGCATATTTAGTGAAGTTATGACATGATTGGGTTTTGTTTGTGATAGCTTACATGATTAGGATGATTTTCCCTAAATAGCTAACCCTAGAACATTCTTGTACAATTGGTTGATGATTAGGTTGATAGATTAATGTTTATTTATCTAGTCAAGCTTAATTGAATGTTCTTGTGGATTTAATTGACAATTATGTTGTTAGAAATTCTCTACAACTAATTGAGTTCACATGTTTGGACATGTTGACATTGTTTGATAGCTAGGATTGTTTTGTGATTGATAACATCTAGCTAAGCTTTATGATATGTCATTTAGCTTTTGATATCTAGGATTGATTTCACTGATATATCATCATTCTAGGTAAGCATATAGAGTTGCCTTGCTCTTGTTGCATTTTGAGTATTTCATATATTCACTTAGGTTGTTTTCTCTTCATTGAGAACTAAGTCTTGTGTTGCTTCCGGGATTAGGTTGCATAAATCACAAGCATTGGGACTAGGTTCACTTATACCGGGAGTAGGTAGGTGTGTGATTACTTCCGGGATTAGGTTGTAATCGTTTTACACATTTAGTGGATTCGAGGTTCAAGTGTGGCTCACTTACATAGCCCGTGGTTTTTCCCGAGAGGGTTTCCACGTAAATATCAAGTGTCTTTTAATTTCCGCACCATATTACACTTGCTATTGTATATTGACTAGTGGAGGGTATTTTCGTAATCTTGACCATTAACGAAAATTTGGCAAAATCGGATAAAATCTATTCACCCCCCCTCTAGATTAATATTGAACACACTATAATTTGTTTCAAACCTATCAACCACCACAAAAACCGAATATACTCCTCGTTGGGTACGAGGTAGTCCCAACACAAAATCCATAGACAGATCTTCCCAAATATTGTTAGGAATAGGTAAAGGCATATAAAGACCAGTTATTTGTGACTAACCTTTGGACACCTGATAGATATAACACCTCTGCACAAAATTTTCCACATCCCGTTTCAGTTACGGCCAGAAATACCACTCCTCCAAGCCAGCCACCGTCTTGTCTCGACCTAAGTTCCCATTCAATCCTCCTCTATACAGGTCATGGATTAACTTCTCCCACAGAGATGTCCTAGAAATACACAAATGGTTACCATGAAATAGATACCCATTATTCTCTTGAAAATCACTGACATGCTGTTTCTTAATACATTTTGCCCAGATTTCCTTGAAGTCTTCATCCTCCTTATAACTCCTTCAAACATTCGAATCCTACAATCTCATGAGTCAGTGTCACTAGAAGGTTGGCACGACGGCTCAGCACATTAGCAATTCGATTCAAAACACCTGATTTGTGTCGAATAGCAAAAGGGAATTTCTGAAGAAAGTGACCCACCTAACATACATGTTGTCCAAGTGTTTCTGACTATTAATAAACTTCAAAGCTTAATGATCGGTGTACAATACGAATTCCCTCTGTACTAGGTAGTGCTCCTAGTGTTTCAAGGCTCGGACCACTGCATAGAACTCCTAATTATAAGTACTCCACTTCTGGCGGGCTTCACTCAATTTCTCACGAAAGAAGGCTACTGGTCACTTTTCTTGGGATAACACAGCTCCAATTCCCACGCCACTAGCATCACACTCAACCTCAACAAATTTCTCAAAGCTAGGCAGGGCCAGTACTGGTGCGGTGCATAATTTCTCTTTGATCAATGCAAAAGCCATCTCTGCCTCTTCTCCCCCACTGAAATCAGCCTTTCTTCATGCATTCTGTGATTGGTGCCATTACAAAACTAAAATTTTGAATAAATCGACGGTAGAAAGTGGCTAAACCATGAAAACTCTTAACTTCACTCATAGTCTTCGGCGCCAACAATTCTCGAGTAGCTCGGACCTTCTCTTCATCCACATGGATTTCTTCCAAACTCACTACATAACCCAGAAATAACAAGTTGCTAGTCATAAAGCTACACTTTT
Organism: Acer campestre; assembly: GCA_954870605.1. Lineage (NCBI taxonomy): Eukaryota > Viridiplantae > Streptophyta > Magnoliopsida > Sapindales > Sapindaceae > Acer > Acer campestre. The sequence goes on along the minus strand of OX940811.1, from coordinate 17,500,592 downwards.
TGAGATTAAAAAACAATTGATTCTCCTACAAAACTGTTAGTACCTCTCGCAACTACTCCACGTGTTCTTCCTCAGTCCTATTATAGATAAGAATGTCATCAAAATAAACAACAACAAATTTCCCCACAAAAGGCCTCAATACCTGATTCATCACCCACATGAAAGTACTGGGTGCATTTGACAGTCCGAACGGCATGACTAGCCATTCATATAAACCATCCTTACTCTTGAATGCTGTCTTTCACTCATCCCCAGGCCTGACTCAAATTTGATGATACCCACTGTGTAGATCAATTTTCGAAAATAGCTTCGAACCCTTCAATTGATCCAACATGTCATCTAGGCAGGGAATTGAAAATCGGTACTTGACGGTTATCTTGTTGATAGCTCGATTGTCCACACACATATGCCAATTCCCATCTTTTTTTGGTGTCAACAATGCAGGAACCGCACACAGGCTCATGCTCTCTCATATAAAACCCTTCTACAACAGCTGTTCTATCTTCTCTTGTAGAATTTAGTTCTCCTTTGGACTCATCCGGTAATGCACCAGATTGGGCAAACTTGTCCCAAGTATATATGGTGTTGGATGTCTCTCAATGGAGGTAAGTTGTTGGGTAAATCCTCTAAAGTAATGTCTCTGAATTGTTCTAGCAGCAGTTGTATCTTCTTAGGAAAAGTTACTACTGGTGTCTCTTCCTCGTCTACCACAAGAGCTTTAACTACTAAAGCATAAACCTTTTGCGCACCCTTGACATCTGTCACAAATTCTGTGTCGGATCTGGTCACAGTTAAAAAGGATTGTTTCTCCACTTCAGAAGGCTTGTTAGACATTGTCTTTCGCTTGGAAGGAACCATAACAACTTTGTGTGAATCCCAAGTAAACGAATAAGTGTTATCACGACCTCTATATGTAATATCAATATCATACTGCCACGACCGACCCAACAACACATGGCTAGCATCTATATCAACCACATCACATATTATCTCATCCTTATATATTTTACTAATAGAAATAGGAACACGACAGATCTCAGTTACCTTTACTGTTGGCCCCTTCTTAATCCAACCAATGGTATACGGATTGGGATGCTTCTCGGTTGGTAACTTTAGATGTTCCACCAACCTCTTTGCAACAAAATTCTCACAACTCCCACTGTCCACGATTAGGTCACAGACTTTTTGATTGACAGTACAGCAAGACCGGAATATATTATTACGTTAACTGGAGTCCTCTTGCTTTAGAGAGTACTATACACATTACACCACATAATTAACTAATGACACGTCGTTAAGGTGTATCAAAAGATTTGAATTTTACATTCAACCTCGCAAGTGCACGAGTCAAGAGACTAGTATAGCGTGCAAGCAAGGGTATCGTTCCGCATGGAGGTGGAATCTGTCAACTGTTGCTAGCTTAGCTTATTTGGAAAATATGAATTGAGGTGTGTGTGTGCATTAAATGTAAATATTGCAATGAAAAGATAAATTATGTACACGAGTATTTACAAAGATAGAATGGATGTGAGAGATGTGGCATATAAATGATTACACTAAGTAAGTGACTCAACCATAGCAATCACACAATTTCATACAAACATGCATCGTTAATATTGAAAATCGTGCTCACTTAATCCTCGCCAATATTCTCTTCGAGTGACAAAGGCTATACTCACATGCACCAGCAACCTATCAATGGATGGTTACCTAAACTGCACACGAGTTCATTAAGAACTATGAGACACATATAGCGACTTTACATGCAAAAGCCTCGCATATCTCTACCTTACCCTGCATGTAGTGACCAATCTACTCATGCACGTTGTGTGCTTCACCTCTCGGTCCTTCACACAACAACCAAGGTTCATTCAAGTGGTGGCTAACCATTTAAAAGCATTAAGCACTTCAAATGACCACTCAACCATCAACAAACATATTTAATAAAATAGGCAACAATGCTAGGTTTACATCAAATCCCTAATAAATGAAAGTACACATCAAAGATGAGATAAAAACACAAAGAAAGAAATACAAAATAGATAGAAAGGAGACCCCATTCGTAACCGGGAATCGCTCGGTTGTCAATCCGATATGTACTCACCACTATACTATTACAGCGGTCTCCAATCTCATGAATGCTCAACTCTCTCATAGACAAAGCTCTCTCCTTATCTCTCAAATCTCCTTAAGATGGATGGCTAAAAATGGGACAAGCTCACCAAACAACAATGTGCAAATAGTTGACTATTATCATTAAAAACATTCAATTCGAGTTAAGGGTTCATTCTCTTGATTAAGGAATTCACCAAAATCAATTCATCACCCAACCCAAGCCATGGGATGAGCAATTGTGCCTTAATAAAAAGACTCATTAAGCACAAGAATATGGAACCTAAGCCTAATCTAGCATGTGAATGCATAATTAACCAAACTTTTCCCACTCTTTGGAGCTAATACTCAAACACTCAAATCATTCTAAACATAGCATTTTGGCTCACTCATCAACATACAAACAATCATGGGAAGCTAAATTACACTACTCCTAATCTAAATTACTCTACTCATAATCTCATTCATGCATACATATCGATTTTTACCATCCACAAACATGAATATCATAATAAGAGGAAAAATTATGGATTTGGCAAAGAGTAGAACAAAACCCAAAGAATCGAAGAAACATTCATACATATATTGCACAAGTGTAGGTTTACAAAATTTCCAAATTGGTGATTACATCCAAGAAAACAAGAAATACAAAAAGAAATGAGTTAAAAGGAGACAACCCTTGAAGACACTCCTCCAAGCTCTCCTTGATTTCCTAGCCCATTTTTGGTCCAAAGACCACTCCATTCTTCTTGTAATCTACTCCTAGATGGGTGGTGAAACAAATAACACGGTGTGATCTAATAATAATCTAGAGGGGGGGTGAATAGATTTTACCAAATTTACCCAATTTTTGCGTTAAGTCAATTTACGAAAATGCCCCAAACTAGTCAAAACAAAAACAAGTGTAATATGGTGCGGAATTATAAAAGACACTTGATATTTACGTGGAAACCCTCACGGGAAAAACCACGGGCTGTATAGTGCGCCACACTCAAACCTCGAATTCACTAAATGTGAAATGATTACAACCTAATCCCGATCAATAATCAACACACCTACCTAATCCCGGTATAAGTGGACCTAGTCCAATTGCTTGCAATCTAAGCAACCTAATCCCGGAAGCTACATGCAAGACTTATTTCTCAATGAAGAGATTACAACCTATGTGAATATAAAATGATATTTAATGAGCAAATAAAGCTAGGTAACCTTAGATGCTTATCTAGGATGAATAGATAACAATAAATGCAATCCTAGATGTCAATAGCTAAATGACATGTCATAAATCTTAGCAAATCATAGATAAAAATAACCTAGATGTTGCTATCAAAATACATCACTCAAACATGTCAACACAACAATCTCCATTTTGTATCTAGAATATATTCTAAGAACATACAAATAATATAAGAGATTTCTTTGATAAATAAAACACTAAGCTTAGATGAGATTAGTGAAGAATATACCAAAGCAAGTGTGTTGAGCAAAACCCATGCAAGCAAGCATCCTAACTATGCTAGAAAATACTAGATGATATTTTGATGCATATGAGAATGGTTTTGTGTGTATAAAAATGAGTTCTTGATTATTTTTCTCTCAAGTTTCTCTTTTTGAACTTTAGGGTTCTTTTGAATCAGAGAACTAAGTTAGAGAAATGAGAAAGTATGATATATATAGTCACTAAAAACAGGGCATGTGAAAAAACAAGATTGCCCCTGAAAACGCACAATCGGCGGTTTCATTCTGCGGTCGTGGCCGCAGAATATGACCGCCGAATTGAACCCGAGAATGAAACCGACCTAAAATATCTAATTCGACGGTTTCATTCGGCGGCCAAGCCATCGATCATAACCGCAGAATTCATCCTGAGAACAGGGGAGAAAACGGTGGTTTCATTCGACGGTTTCGAAACCGTCGAGTAAACCGCAGAACAAAACCCGAGAATAATAAATGCATCAGGTATGAAACGGCGGTTTCAAATCGGCGGCCAGACCACCGATCTAACCGCAGAATCTGACCAGAGACCTCTGGTCCAAAACGGCGGTTTCATTCGGCGGTCAAGGCCGCCGATTAAACCGCCGATTCACCAAAAGTGGTGAATCCAAGGAGAAAGCCAAGGCTATCACCAAGAGCGGTCTTCGCGCAAAACCAAGCACAAAATCGTGCAAGCACTGACATTTCCGAACATATTCGGGAAACGAATTACACGACACAAACAAACACACAACAAGATATAATCAAACAAAGTGCTAGTGTGTAATGTGACATGTGAAGAGTATGCACACAAATGCAAGTATGCTAAGTGTGTGTGTGCTTCTAGATCTCTTCAAAGAAAACTAAGCACTAGAAATATACCTTTGGAGTGCTTGTCACCTTGAGGTCTTGACGAGGGCCTTCAATGTTGGTCTCCAATCACCAAATCTACCCTTACAATACAAACCCCAACATGTGGTTTGTCCACGAAATAAGCCAATCAATAATGGGAATCCTTACAGGTGGATGTAGTGTAAAAAGGGTGGTGGAGATGTATGGTGAGCTTCCATGGAGGAAAATCTTTCCTCCATGAGAGCTTGAAGCTCTCACTTATTTGGGGAAGAAGATGAAGGAGGAAGAAGATGAAAGGGATTTCGGTTTTGAGGTGTAGGAGGAGTAGAAGTTTTTGTTTCAGACCCCAAATGGAGGTATTTAAAGAGTTGGAAGGTTAGGGCACGAATAGGGTGTGAAAGGACAAGATTGCCCTTCAAAATCGGCCAAAGATCGTAAAATTGGTGCCTAGTCTCCTCCAAACCGATGTACACCCACTGTACGTACAGAAGGTTGGAGGCATATCAGAAGCAGACACATTCTGGAGTAAAATCGTTGTTCACCCGCTATACGTAGGGCAGGTGTACAGTGGTTTTGGCATTTCAGTCATTTCCAGCTTCGCGCACCGTCACAGAAATAGGCATAACTTCCTCTAGAGACATTGGAATCGCATTCTATGAAAACCATTGGAAAGAAGACAGCTGGGGCTTTCCGAAAATAGGTAGCAAGAAACCTAGTTCAATCTGAGATAGGAGATATGGCCCTTGAAATATAGGTGTACTGCATAAGCCATTTCCATTTCAGCCCTTTTAACTTCCAAAACTCATCAATTATGCTCAAATACCTTAATTATAGCAAATAACCTACACAAAGCTCACAAAACACATTATATACAAAAATACGCTCGAAAACGAGTACAAACAATAGGAAATGGGGACCTCAAATAGGTGTAAATATGGTCCGATCATTAACTCGCTCTGCATCTTTTTCTGCTAATTCTGCTCCCTTATACAAATCACCCTCATCTTCTACATCCTGAGCATCCATATCTTCTTTACCTTCTTCCACCCAATTCATTGGCTTTGGGTGATCATGACATGCATTCGAATGGTGACCAGGCTTCCTACATCTATAACAAGTTCCTAGTGTAGGCTGAGCATATGGATTCAGATTCGGGTTTCTGGGTACATTCCTGTTGACTATGACTGTTGCTTGATTACTGCTGCTACCCTCTTCTACCGTAGCACCTTTAGGCTGGCTTGACAGACCCGATGATTGAACACCCTTGTCCCTGTTAGCAAACGGTAAGTCTGGATTGTTTCTCCGAAATCCTAAATTTCCACCCCTGCGTATCAACAACTCGGCCTTTAACATCATGTAATGAGCTTCTTCCATAGTCCAAATCACTTGCAACCTGATCTTATCTCGAAGCGACGGCTTCAACCCATTCAGATATCTTGCTACGTGATGCCCCTCTGTTTCACTCAAATTATTTTGCTCTGAGGGCTTAGAAAATTCTGTGATGTAATCAAACATCGATATGGACCCCTGCGAACAATTTTGAAACTGGAATAAATATTGTTCATAATATAGTGGTAGAAACCTACCCTTATAAGCTGCTTCATTCTACGCCAAGTTCTCACAAGCACCTTCCCCTGTCGCTGACGGTTCTTCTGTAACTAATCCCACCAGACTGCAACCCCTCCTTTCAATTTGAAGGCGACAAACCTCACCATCTTCTCTTTCGAAATCTCCATCATCTCAAAGAACCGATCTACTTATGTGATACAATCAAGAAAATCCTCTATACGCAGATTACCATTAAAGCTCGGAAGATATGCTTTCAACCGATAGTCAGCATGCTCTCTTTGTCGTCTTGCCGGCTGTACTAATCTATACCCCTCATCATCTCCATCTTCCAAATCATCCTTTCTATTAGATTGATGACGAGGAGGACGTATTCTGTCAGTAGGTTGGCCTCGGGCAAATCCTTCGACACGTGTCCTATTAACTGGTGGCCTGTTGTTAGCATTGAGGTTCATCTTGGCAAGCATCTCACGAATTGATGTCATATGTTACTGTTGCTCCTCCATTGTCGCCCACAATGCCTCTACCCCACGGTCACCGCCAATAGGGTTTCCATCTCCTACTCCATTAGTTGTCATCGAGACCGGTAAATCCATGCTCTGATACCAATTGAAGCAGCGAAAAACACAAAAGAATACGACTAACGTAAATATTCTGTAATAAACTCTGGAATCCACTAGAAAACAAAGAGAAAACTTTTTAAACGAACTCTGAAATTTTATTAATTGAAAGATAACTCAGCCTTTCAGCTTACAAGCATATTTAAAGTAAAAACCCCTAACCTAATCCTTGTTGGACAATAAACGGAATTACATAATAAAAATTACTAAAAATAGCAAAATTGAGATAATTGCGAAAATAAATACTATTAATGACTCTAAGCAAACGGGAATTGACAGAAATCGATTCCGACTTATAAAACTCAACTTATAGCAAAACCGAAACTTTCCTAAAATGATAAAAACGGCAATTTCGGGGCCTAAACAATGGAATTCAGCTAAAAAAGGGTATGCCTCAACAGCAAAACTTTTGACTATTGACGATCTCACCGAAACGCTTCAACTGTGAAAGTTTCACGTCATTCCAAGTCCGACGCCCCAGACTAGTAGGATTGAAATTCAATTGCCCTTGAATTTAGAATGTTCTCTCATCATGATGTAAGTATCAGCCACTTGTTCTACATCAGATTGAACATATATATATATATATATAATATTAGATCAATTTGCAATTCTAATTAATTAGTTTTCTTGATCACTTTCATATTCTAAGGCATGAAAGTTGTAGATACATAATACATTTGACAAGCTATTCTATTATTAGATCTTTACTTGTCGATCTGTGTACATTTTCCAGCATCTTTTATCATGTTTGAGCGAGTCCATGTTTTGAAGAAATTTCCACAAAGTTTTTGATATATAATATAAATAAGAATTTAGCTATTATACGATATTTGTATAGTTGCCGGGATAGTTACGAGAAATATGATTATTTTCTTTTAATTTTCTTTTAATTATTTATAAATTATAAATATTTAATTTTTGTAAACCTTTAGATTGAAATCAAATGACTAATAATATATCTGTAATTATATTGAAACTATATAATAGGCTAATAGCTTAACCCAATAAATCACATCTTTAAGGGTTTCTAGAGTTTTTTCCTTCTATATTTTGAACTCTTTTTATGGGTGAGCATTAATTGGATCATTTCATTTTTGGATTAAACCAATCCAAAATACTATTGGATCGGTTTTGACAAAATGAAGTTAATTGAACCGTTCAAAACCGAATTGGACCGGTTCGGTTTGTGAGCATATTAATTGGGTCAAATTTTGTACAGATAGAAATGAGAAATTTAGTATTGGTGGGCTTGTTGCTGGTCCATTTTCTAAATTTGTCTAAGCTGCTTAGTTTAATTTTTTTAAAAAAAATTATATATATATATATTTGAAAAGAAAAGAAAAATTATAACTAGAGTAAAGAAATTAGAAGAAAATTTTACATTAAGATTATCAATTTTACAATTATTTCAAAAAGTCATTGCTAAATACACATTTGGTTGTTAAACTCATTATAGGCCTTGAAGGTTGAACCATTATGTTAGGACTATCAAGCCCAAATATGCATATTGATGAATCATGCCTTAAAGATAATATTTCCAAAACTTATAATTATAATTTATGGTAAGTTCATTAATTAATTAGTAGATGATAGAATGGTAACATAACCAAAAAAAAAAAAAAAAAAAACTTACTTTTTTAAAATAAAAAAAAAATTACAGCTAATACTTGTGACGCGCGTAGTAGATATTATGCAAGGACCTCTCATTTAAAATTAATGAATAGATTAAACTAGATGTTCTTAAAAGATTTTTTAAAGAAATGTCACTTATCGGAGAAAAAAGTTCATTTTTATGAGAAGATGAGGTAGACAATTATAATATAAGTCAATGTTTAACGGTGTTCTAGTAAACTTTAGGTGTTAGTTGGGCGGAGACCCAACGCCTAGTGCCTATGTCGATTAATTGGAAATTAATCGGTTGGTGAATTTTGTTTTATGTTTCCATTTTTCCTATATAAAAAAATTAAAAATCCAATAATAAATAAATTCTCAAACCTAGACAATATTAGACTAAACAATTAATGAGTTAAAACACTTAAACAAATAAGCCCAACAGCAGATCAAGCCCAAAGAAACCCAAAGAAACTGAAACCAGGCCAATAAGCCCAACAAAAACAGATCAGGTCCTGATGTAAAACCATCTTCTGTTCATTCTATTGTCCCCACATCATCTTCTTGTTTTTTCTGTTTTTTTTTTTTAAATAAGAGACCCTAGCCGCCGTCGACCCTTGCCTGTTCTCAGATTTCGACACCCCCCATTTGCCTTTCTTCCCCACCTTTATTTCGCTCTGTCCCACACTCATATCGCCTCCTCCAATCTCTCTCTCTATGGTGGAATTTCATGCTAGGTATATAGTTCTTCTTAATGATTCTAGATTTGTTTGAATATTCTACCGATTTCATAAACATTTATAGAGCAATTGGATTTCTTTTTTGGTTGTCTGGATTAAAACACACTGTGCTGCGTATTCTTATTTGGTTTAATCTATCTGTAAGGATTCCCATTGTTGATTGGCTTATTTCGTAGACAAACCACATATTGGGGGTTTGAATTTTAAAGGTAGTTAGGTGATTGAAGATCATGCTCAAAGGCCCTTTTCAAGACCTCAAGGGAAGAAGCACTCCAAAGGTATCATACTTAGTGTTTCTTGCAATGAAGAGAAGTAGATGCACACACACACATCACTTGCATAATTCTCATTCTTGAATGTGTTGTGTATTTATTGTGTGTATGCATTATTGCCTATTTCATCTCTCTTCATGCATGTTTATTTGGTTGCATCTTGCTTAGTATTGCATAGCATGGTTAGATTTTAGGATGCTCCATCAGGCGCATTTTGCGCCCTGTTCTGCGGCCAAGGCCGCAGAAATGAGGCCGCAGAATGAGGATCAGAAACCATACTCTCTGTCCTCTTTTCTGCGCCCTTGGTTTTTGCGTTTAGGGGCCGCAAAACCATCAGGTGCATTTCTGCGCCCTTGTGTTCTGCGGTCAAGGCCGCAGAACAGGGCGCAGAATCGGGCGATCTGTTGCAAATTTTTCAAAACGACGTCATTTCATCTAGGGGTCCTATATAAGTATCATCTTCTTCCTTGCTCGTTTTTAAGAGCTCAAAATCAGACCTTAGAGTGAGAAACTCAAACCCTAGAGAGAGAAAGCTTCAATCTTGCTTCTTTAACTCTCCAAACCCAAAACTCATGTGCATCTAACATGTTTCATGCATCAATCTTCCATGGGTCTTCTTCATTTATGACTTGGTAAGTAGAACAAACTCAACATCTTCATTTATTGTTCTATCTTAGTCAAGACATGTCTTTTATTGCTTAGTTTAGCAAATCTTCACTCTTATTGCATATTTAGTGAAGTTATGACATGATTGGGTTTTGTTTGTGATAGCTTACATGATTAGGATGATTTTCCCTAAATAGCTAACCCTAGAACATTCTTGTACAATTGGTTGATGATTAGGTTGATAGATTAATGTTTATTTATCTAGTCAAGCTTAATTGAATGTTCTTGTGGATTTAATTGACAATTATGTTGTTAGAAATTCTCTACAACTAATTGAGTTCACATGTTTGGACATGTTGACATTGTTTGATAGCTAGGATTGTTTTGTGATTGATAACATCTAGCTAAGCTTTATGATATGTCATTTAGCTTTTGATATCTAGGATTGATTTCATTGATATATCATCATTCTAGGTAAGCATATAGAGTTGCCTTGCTCTTGTTGCATTTTGAGTATTTCATATATTCACTTAGGTTGTTTTCTCTTCATTGAGAACTAAGTCTTGTGTTGCTTCCGGGATTAGGTTGCATAAATCACAAGCATTGGGACTAGGTTCACTTATACCGGGAGTAGGTAGGTGTGTGATTACTTCCGGGATTAGGTTGTAATCGTTTTACACATTTAGTGGATTCGAGGTTCAAGTGTGGCTCACTTACATAGCCCGTGGTTTTTCCCGAGAGGGTTTCCACGTAAATATCAAGTGTCTTTTAATTTCCGCACCATATTACACTTGCTATTGTATATTGACTAGTGGAGGGTATTTTCGTAATCTTGACCATTAACGAAAATTTGGTAAAATCGGATAAAATCTATTCACCCCCCCTCTAGATTAATATTGAACACACCATAATTTGTTTCACTATCAATTCCAATGTTGATAATCAAAATAGCTTTTTGTATTATGTATAGATGCCAGTGGAATATTTGAAATATGCCCAACATATCAACTGATGTATTTCAATTGATATCCTCCAATCTTTCACACAAGTATCTCTAACTCATTTTAACAGTTTGTATAAGAAGATATAGTCAACCACTGCTGCAAATTAATCGAACAAGTTAGAAATCTCTAGATGATAGTTACTTTTGTTTGAGTTAGGGTTTCAATACTCAATAGGATTAAATGCTATGCTAAGCTCTTCTGTTGAATTCAACAGAAAGTAAGATCGAATTACTAAGCTGTGGCAATGTCACAAAATGATGGACAGAACGACATGCAACTTTGTGCAAACAACTCCAAATCACAATATTATTGATTCCAAGTTGTATGAAATTTCACGATCTATAACTTTGATGAAGAACATAAGATCAGAATCGGACCAACAGAGGTTCAAAATTGTAAAACGGTGCCAAAACCCTAATATAAAGGACAAACCAACACAAACAAATTGAAAAAGACGTAACTCTATTCAAATAACTCCAAATAATGAGATTCTTTATTCCAAGTTGCATGAAATTTCATGTTCTACAACTTTGATGAAGAACATAAGGTCAGAATCTGACCGGTAGAGGCTAGAAATTGCAAAACGGCTTCTAAACCCCAAAACCTAAGCTCCTCATTTCCATTCATTTCCTTTTCTCAAATCCTCCATCTGGTAATTTATATAAAGAGTAATTCTATATACAACCGTGAAGTGCGCAACCACCGCGTAATCGCTTTGGAAAAGAGTGAATAAAAGATGGGACCCGTATAAAAAAATCAAATTTTGAATAGTGGACACCACTCTTTTCCAAAGCGATTACGCGGTGGTTGCGCACTCATGGTTATATGTGGAATTACTTAATAGTATACTCCGCCTAGCGCCTAGACCGATTAATCGGTCAGCAATTTTTTTTTCCTTTATACAAAATTAAAAATCCAATAACAAATAAATTGTTAAACCTAAACAATATTAGACTAAACAATTAATGAGTTAAAACACTTAAACAAATAAGCCCAACAACAGATCAGGCCAAAAGAAACCCAAAGAAACTGAAACCGGGCAAATAAGCCCAACAACAGAAGATCAATTAATGAGTTAAAACACTTAAACAAATAGGCCCAACAATAGATCAGGCCCAAAGAAACCCAAAGAAACTAAAACCGGGCCAATAAGCCCAATAACAACAGATCAGGTCCTGATGTAAAACCATCTTCGGTTCATTCTATTGTCCCCACGTCATCTTCTTGTTTTTTTTTTTTATGAAAAATAAGAGACCCTAGCCGCCATCAACCATTGCCTGTTCTCAGATGTCGACACTCCCCGTCTGCCTTTCATTCCCACCGTTAGTTTGCTCCGTCCCACCTCCTCTCTCACTCATATCACCTCCTCCAATCTCTCTCTCTCTCTCTCTCTCTCTCTCTCTCTATGGTGGAATTTTAGGCTAGGTATGTAGTTCTTAATGATTCTAGATTTGTTTGAATATTCTACTGATTTCATAAACATATATGGAGCAATTGGATTTCTTTTTTGGTTGTCTGGATTAAAACACACTATGTTGCGTATTCTTATTTGGTTTAATCTTTCAATTCCAATGTTGTTAATCAAAATAGCTTTTTGTATTATGTATAGATGCCAGTGTAATATTTGAAATATGCCTAACATATCAACTGATGTATTTCAATTGATTTCCTTCAATCTTTCACAAAAGTATCTCTAACTCGTTTAAACAGTCTGTAGAAGAAGATATAATCAACCACTGCTACAAATTAATCGAACAAGTTAGAAATCTCTAGATGATTGTTACTTTTGTTTAAGTTGGGTTTCAATACTCAATAGGGTTAAATGATATGCTCTTATGTTGAATTCAACAAAAAGTAAGATCGAATTACTAACTGTGGCAATGTCACAAAATGATGGATAGAACGACACGCAACTTTGTGCAAACAACTCCAAATCAAGAGATTCTTAATTCCTAGTTGTATGAAATTTTACAATCTACAACTTTGATGAAGAATATAAAATCATAATCTGATCGACAGAGGCTTGAAATTGCAAAACGATGCTCAAACCCTAATATAAAAGACAAACCAGCGCAAACAAATTGAAACAGATGTAACTCTATGCAAACAACTCCAAATAACGAGAATTTTTATTCCAAGTTGCATGAAATTTCACGTTCTACAACTTTGATGAAGAACATAAGATAAGAATCGAACCGGTAGAGGCTCAAAATTGCAAAACGGCGCTGAAACCCTAAAACCTAAGCTCCCCATATTCTTTTCATTCCCTTTTCTTAAATCCTTCATCTGGTAATTTATATAAGGGATTTTAGCAAAATTGCCCTATTTGAGGGCCTAAATTGCAAACATACCCTATCAATTATTTTTATAGCAAAATTGCCCCTAAAAGATGAAACTGCCCTTAATGATAATTGCCCCCAATTCCTCCATCATTTTCCAGTTGCCCTAGCCATCCCTACCACCCATCCTGATATCAGCAAACCAAAAACCCATTTGTCACCGTCAAGTCGCTATTCGCCGTTAAGCCGCCTCGTCGACGTCGTCCTTCACGAAACGAGACGAAATGAGGACGCGTGGCCAACTTCTTGGACAAAATGAGGACGCGTCGCTTCCCTCGTCGTCCTCACCGCCCTATCGGTTGCTTCCAGCTGCAGTCACGCCATCCTACCGCACCACTAAACCGTCCACTACCTTCCTTTCGTCTTCTGCTGGCTACAAGGTTAGTTTCTTTAATTGTTTTTTTAAAGCAAAAGGGTTAATTAATTGAAATTGAAATTGTTAAAATTTGATTTTGTTGAAATCAAAATAGAATAGTTTGGACTTGAGTTTGGACTAAACAAACTTTGCGGTGTTTCGCCTAACTTGAGGTTATAGTTGACCAACCAACTCTAAGGACTGAGGTTTTGACTCAAAAATTGTAACTTTTTCGATTTTTATTTTGCATTTTTTTAGGATCCAGTTAAAAATCTTTATTGTTTGGATTCAGATTGTGAAGCAGCTGTGGGCTTACATAAGAAAAAACAATCTCCAAGACCCAAGTAATAAAAGGAAAATCATTTGCAATGATGAGCTTCGCTTGGTGTTTGAGACTGACTGTACCGATATGTTTAAGATGAACAAGCTGCTAGCAAAACATATCATTTCTCTTAAACGTACAAGTAGGTATTCGGTGTAAATGTGTAATAGTGAGCTGTTTTTTACGTCTGTGTATTTCGATACTTAGATTCTGGACTTCATGCTTTTGATGCTTACACAACAGTCAAGTACTAAGAAGTGAAAGGTAGTAGATGGGGAGTAAGATACTGGCGGAGCATCTCGGCACCAGGAGAGTTGTTAGTGTAGCATTTCATTTGAAGGCAAATATTACAGTCATCCCTCAAAATAGGGACAAAATTGTGTAAGATTTTTATGATTGTTGCTGAATTAATATTTTAATTATCTCTAAAGTTTGTAAAATTTTCGCACTTGGTATTCAAGTGAATATTGTGCTAGTTTGGTATCCGATAGTATGTGTAGTTTGCTACTATACAAAGAAAAGCTAAATACAGTCGCGAGTGTTTCACTAGCTCGTGTCATAAAACGTTGCGCTACTGTTTGAGCTGATGGTGGTTTCATTTTTATTGTTTTTTGCAGTGGCCAAACTAAACCTAAGAGGAGAGGTGGTGCGGGTGGACCAAAGAAACTTTGCGATGTTTCCCCTGAACTTGAGGTTAAAGCAAAAGACGGAGCAAACTTTGCGGTGTTTCCCCTGAACTTGAGGTTAAAGCAAAAGACAGAGCAAACTTTGCATTCGAATTTGAAGCAAAAGACGGAGCAACCCTTAGAGTTAAAATTGCAACTGAAATTTTTAAAAATTCTAAACAATTGCCATGTGATAATATAGTTGAAGGTAACTTAGTTGAAAATGATTGTAATTGACATATTGTTAGTTTAGTTTAATTAATAAAAATTCTATTTGTATTCATTGTGATAGTAATTATGTGTGAAATGAAATGTTAGGAGTTGAGAAGTGTTATGGATATTGGGAGTGTCTTGTTTGTAGGTACAGAAAATGGTATGGATTTGTTGAAAATACAAACGACACTCTGCTAATTTTTTTTTAAAATTCAATTACCATCTAGTTCATTTTGAATAAAAAAAAAAAGTAGCAGTGTTGTTGCCTATTAACTGACAGCAATGTTGCTACCAGATAATGTATAAACAAATCAAAACAACATTTATGTATATAACTGGCAGCAATGTTGTAAATCAAATCAAAACAACATTTATGTATGGCATGGCTAGAATTTTAATAGATAGTATGATTACATTAACTAGTAAACATGGTCTGGTAAATACGAAACATAAAAATACATAAACTGTTTTTTTTTTTTTAACTATTCTTATGCTTCGGGTCATGACTGACCCAATATCGGGTCATGTGTGACCCAAAACACAAATTCACGGCTTCGGGTTGGGGGCAATCCGAAGCCATTAATTTGTGTTTCGGGTCAGGTGTGACATGTAGCACAAATTCATGGCTTCGGGTTGGGGCAATCCGAAACCATGCATTTGTGCTTTGGGTCATGACTGACCTGATATCGGGTCAGGTGTGACCCGAAGTACAAATTCATGGCTGAGAAATGATGGAGGAATTGGAGGCAATTATCATTAAGGGCGGTTTCATCTTTTAGAGGCAATTTTGCTATAAAAATAATTGATAGGGTATGTTTGCAATTTAGGCCCTCAAATAGGGCAATTTTGCTAAAATCCCTTTATATAAATATTAATAAATATATTTATTTTGTGAGATATAAACTATTTCCTTCAATATATATATATATGTATTTATTGATTCTTTTTATTTCTATTTTTGTGACACATGGTATGTTCTTAGTTTAAAGACAAAAACACCCCTACAAATGTTAAGTTTGATTGACAGTTGACTAATAGATGGATCTATTTGATATACTTTTCAAAAGTCAGGGAAAATATTGCTAAATTGATCTTTCAAGAAAACTTAGGGACTCAAATGATTATGACCCTTATTTTTTATTTTATTTTTGGAAATAAGATAACTACTTTATTATGATGACTACCGTTATTACTTTTTCATGCTTATTAGAGAGATAACTACTTTTACTTTTTGATTTTATTTTTAGATTCGTTTTCATTAAAAAAAAAAAAAAAAAAAAAAAAAAGGGTAAACATTTAAGGCTAATTGGCACAGATGCCCCCTGAACTCTTCAAAAAGTTGCACTGTACCCCCTAAACTTTTTTTTTTTTGGCACTAAATCCCCTGAACTATCGTAAATTGGCAATTGCTAAAGGAATCTACCCTTTGGTGATGGGGCAAATTCCTTCAGCGATTGCCAAATTACAAGAGTTCAAGGGGTTTAATGGCGAAAAAAAAAGTTCATGGGGTAAGGTGCAAATTCGGGTATAGTTCAGGGAGTATTCGTGCCAATTAGCCTACAATTAAATAGAATTACTAATTTATTATATAATCCAATTAGCAAATGGAAAAGTTAAAAAGAAAGAAAAATCATTTACCAAATCATTAAGAAACAATGAAACATTTAATTTCTCACAAATTATACAAAATTATAATACTTTTTGGGGCGTATAAGATAACTACTTTATTATGATGACTACCGTTATTACTTTTTCACACATACTAGCCAGATATATAACTATTTTTTATTTTATTTGGATTTGCTTTCATAAAAAAAAAAAAAAATTAAATGTTTAAATATAATTACTAATTCATTATATAATCCAATTAGCAAATAGAAAAAAAAAATCTAATTAAAAAAAATTGGAAATCGATTATATACTATTCATGTACAGTTTTGCCCCTATGTGAAAGTTGTAAGGGGTCTTAGAATGCGTTGTCGTTTTAATTTGGTATAAAATCGTCATGCGTCTCCTAGACAACCACCTCCTATAGATTATAGAGACAGAGGCACGCCACTGCGTCTCCTCCACCAAATCAACTCCTCCGGGTCGACTCGTATATTCATACTTCCAACTTTCTCACTCATATCACCTCTCTCTCTCTCTCTCTCTCTCTCTCTCTCTCTCTCTCTCTCTCTCTCTCTCTCTATGGTGGAATTTCATGCTAGGTATATAGTTCTTCTAAATGATTCTAGATTTGTTTGAATATTCTACCAATTTCATAAACATGTATGAAGCAATTGGATTTTTTTTTTTTGGTTGTCTGGATTAAAACACACTGTGCTGTGTAAACATATTTGGTTTAATCTTTCAAATCCAATGTTGTTAATCAAAATAGCTTTTTGTATTATGTATAGATGCCAGTGGAATATTTGAAATATGCCCAACTTATCAACTGATGTATTTCAATTGATTTCCTTCAATCTTTCACACAAGTATCTCTAACTCATTTTAACAACTTGTAGAAGAAGATATAGTCAACCACTGCTAAAAATTAATCAAACAAGTTAGAAATTAATCGAACAAGTTAAAAATTAACTCGTTATCTCCAGTATTTTTGGGGGTAAGTTTTCTAAGTATTTTTACTCGAATGATTTGGGATTTGTCTCTCGGTATCGAAATCAATTAATTTAGGGTTTTTATTTGTTTTTTTTTTAGTGATGCAAATACACTTGATTTCTTTATTTGGGTCTTAAAACTTTTTTTCATTTGATTTTGTTTCTGGGTTTGTTGTTTTCTGGGTTATGGATCCAAATTTGTTGTGCCCTTTGATTTTGTACTTGCAAACTAAGCTTTCTGTATTAATTTTTGATTGGTTTGGAGTGATATTTGATCTGGGTGGGAGTCTATTTTTTGTTTTATTTTGTTTCTAGGTTATTTTCTCGTACTTGAGTTTTGTCACAGAGGATTGAATCTAATTTTCTTAAATTACCAGTCATATTCCCTTCAACATTAACCCAAATTTCTAATCTGAAAACTCTGTGAGTTACTTCTTTATGTTAGAAATCCTTAGACCTTGGTGTGTATTTGCTCTTTTGCTGGTTTATATTCTTACACTTTATATTCTTCTATATAATGCATTGCTATTAAGAAATGTTAATTAAGTTCCTAATTTTAGAAAATGCATGCCAATCATCATTTCACTAATAAACTTCTATTTAATGCATTGCTATTAAAGAAGGTCAATTCATTTTCTAATTGTGAGATTTATTTTCCTAATGTTTGAGACTTTGAGTTTAACCAAGAATTATATTTTATTTCTTAGGCCTTTTTAAACCGTATTAGTTTAAATATATAAGAGCAACTCCAACCAACATACCATACACACCAAACACACCCAAAAATCCTCTCCATCCAACACACCAAACACATCAAAAAAATTTAGTGGAGCTATAGTGCACACATCAACAATTATGATTTGTTAAAATTACTAATTTAACCCTCTCATACTTAATTATAACAATATGTATTCTTAAAAAATATACCGTTGGAAAGATCTCATTGAGATCTTTAAAATGATACCAATATAGGGTGGGCACAAAACCGGCCAACCGAACCGAACCAGTCCAATCGATTTTTTTTTCCGCTTTTGGTTGGCCGGTCGGTTTATTTCGGTTGGGTTTTTAAGAAAACCGACCAATTCGGTTTTTTTTTTTTTCGGTTTGGTCCTCAAAACCGGTAAAACCGAACCGGTTTTGAGTATATATAATGTTTTTTATTATTATTTCTCATCTACAGATGACATCTCTCTCTCAACTTCTCAAAATAAAGCTACTTTTCTTCTTTAAAATTTTGGGTATTTGATTTGATTTAAGTCAAAGAATTTAGCTATGTTCTAGTTCTTTTTTCTTGTAGATTTCTTTTTTTTTTTTTTGTCTTCCTTTTCATTTCCTCTTGTTTTCTTGTTTACTCCCAAATCTATATACAAATCCACATTATGTATCTTTTTAGAGTATTAATTTATTTTCACAAATCATAAACGTTTTGCAAATATCACAATACAGGTTGTTTTCATGGTCATAAAATCACAGAGGACGTCGTCTATGCTCTCAAGAGGCAGGTAAGGACACTATGGTTTTGGGGGTTAGGGTTTTTTTTGTAGGGTTATTGGGTTTGTGAACTCTAGATCTAATTTGTGTTCTTAGGTTGTTATTAGCTTCATGTTTTTCGTGTAATTTCAAATGTTATATGTTTCATTTTGAAGTAATAGAAATTTCTTCTTCAAATTTCATAACTGTCTATGCTCTCAAGAGGCAGGTAAGGACACTTTATGGTTTTGGGGGTTAGGGTTTTTTTGTAGGGTTATTGGGTTTCTGAACTCTAGATCTAATTTGTGTTCTTAGGTTGTTATTAGCTTCATGTTTTTTGTGTAATTTCAAATGTTATATCTTTCATTTTGAAGTAATAGAAATTTCTTCTTCAAATTTTTGCTTCTGTTTGTTACATTTTTGTGCAAATTTCTTGATTACTTTGCTTGGATGCCCGGAAAATATGAGAGACACAAGTAGCATATGCTATTTTCGCAGCATTCAATTAATAGGTAAAATTAATCAACAAATTCCCTTTTTCCATCAATTAATAGTTGAATTTATTGCCCTCTTGGTATATGCTTTACTGATACAATTCCGTGTAATGTGCGCCAAGTGTTTGATCAAATGTTTCATCTTCATGTAGTTGAATGGTACTGCTTTTAGCTTTTGGTCATTGTTTTTCTGCTGCATAACACTTATGGAAACATCTCTGTTACACAATCCATCTGTAACTTAAAAACTGATATTATGATTCTGGTTTATCCATAACTTTAATTTAGTCAAATTCGGCCCAAATAGGCCCAATACATGGAAAAAACTGTGTAATTGAATAAGTTCAAAATTTTGGCCCATTAGGCCCAAAACCGAAAAAACCAAACCGAATCGGTCCAATTCGGTTGGTTTTTGATCGATTGACAAATGTTAATTTGATTGGATCGGTTCACTTTTTCAAAAACCGGACTTTATTGGTTTTTTATCGGTTCTATGGAAAAACGAACCAATCCCATCAACGCCCACCCCTAAATGTAACGTAAGGTATGTCCATGTCTGTTGAGCTCTGTTTAGGGTTTTAGTAATATGAACATGTTTGGTGGATGGATAGATGTGGAATTTTAGTTTAACTAATTGAACTTGGCATATATTGCAAAGAGGCTAATGATTTGAAGAATTCATCGTTTTCTATTATTCTTTTATTTTATTTCAACTCCTATGCAACTTTAAATTATTTACCATAGATTATTAAATAGAAGGTAAAAATATTGTATGCGAGATCAAAAAATTAATTTGGTTTTGCTCAGTGTTTTAAAATTCGCACCAAGGTGGTCCGTCTCAGTCCGCCTCGGCCGACTCATCCCGAAAATTGCACCAAGGCGACCGCACAACCAGTATTGTCCAAAAAATCCACCTCGATCGCATGAGGCGACTGATATGCGGTGATATTGGGTTTTTTTTTTTGTATAATTTGTTTAAAACGACGTCGTTTTACTCTTCTATTTTTTGTTTTTGTTTTTTAATGTGTTGTAAAACGTTATCGTTTTGTTTGTTTTAATATATATATTTTTAGGGGGAATTGCACAAACATCCCTCGATGTTTGATGAAATTGCATAGATATGGCAGTTTTTGCCATATACACACAAACTTCTCTCAACATTTGAAAATTATTGTATAAACATTCACTGTCGTTAGATGGATCCGTTAGTTAATAGTTAAAAGTGTAAAAAGTCTAAAATACTCTTTATTTTTATTTTAAATAAACTAAAAAACTAAAAAATAAGATAAAAAATATATTAAAAAAAATATTTTAGATAACATGAATGTATCTTAAATTTAAAACCTAGAAAAAAAAAATTCATCTTTACAAATAAAAAAAAATAGATTCTTCAACAATTTAATAATAAATAAATTTTAAATTTTAAATTTATTTAAAATCAAGGGGAAATTGCACAAACTAATTTTTTTTTTAAGATGAATTTTTTTTCCAGCTTTCTGATTTAATATACATTCATATTTTCTAAAAGATTTTTTAATATTTTTTTTATATTATTTTTGAATCTTGAATTTTGAATTTTGAATTTTGTTTAAAATAAAAATATAGGGTATTTTGTACTTTTTACACATTTGACCATTGACTAACGGAATTATCTAACGGTATTGGTGTTTGTGCAACAATGTTCAAATGTTGAAGGAGTTTATGCGTATACGGTCAAAACTGCCATATTCGTGTTATTTTATCCGATCTCAGGGATGTTTGTGCAATTCCACCTATTTTTTTATTTAAATACATATTCCAATCGCAGTCTCAACCCCAATTGTTGAACCAAATTGCAAGCCCTAAACTTCAATCTCTCTTCATCGAAAAAGATCTCCAGTGGCGACCTCAACATCTCCGGCGGCCGGCGATCCACCGTCTCCAGCGGCCGTCAATTTCTCTTCTTGCAGCAGCCGGCGATTTCTCTTCTTCCAGCTGCCGGCGATTCGCTTCTTCCAGCGGGCGGCGATTCTCTCCTCCAACTTCTCCTGTAAGCACCGTCTATTTTCTTCATCTCCCTTTCTACTTCTTTGTTTTCTTCAACAACTCCATCTCCTTCTCTCATGTGTCTGCAAATATACATATAGAATCCCCTTCTCTCATGTGTCTGCAAATATTCATATAAAACTTGTACACTATCTATTCGTAATCTGATTTTGCATCTAACGAAATTGAAAATGTTTAGTCCTCTGTGACAAAGAGCCAAATTATATTAATCAAAGAGCTAGAGAGGATGCGAAATGCTTGAGCAGGGAAATGGCGTGATAATCATTGATTCATTCTGAATATCTGATATGATATAATCATATAATAATAATAAATTTGCTTTTGAACTGATATACATACACTTAAATATTTATTATTTGAACTGATATGCTTGTGAACTGATATAATAATAATAATATATTCGATTTAAATATCTGCTATACACTTAAAACATATATGCTTAAAGTCTTAAACATATACTGATATACAAGTTTGTGCTCTTTTTGGTGCACGTTTGTGTTCTTCTGGTGCAACTTATCTTCTTCTGTTATTGTTTTTATGTGTTCTTTCTGGTGCAAGTTTGTGCTCTTCTTCTGATATACATATACTGATGTTGTGCCTCTGCTTTGTTTCTGTTTCCTTGTGCTGCTTCTGTTTCGGTTTCCTTGTTGGGGCTCTGTTCTTGTAGCTTGTTTAGGAGGCTCTGTTCTGCAGTAAGCAAAAAAAAAGGTCTATTAGACATTTGACACAACTGATAGACTGATAGTCTATTAGAAAAATAGTGGTCATTTGTCATGAGGAAGACGTCTTTCTTTTGTAATATTTAATTTTATTCGGGATATTTATGTTGGAATTGTTAAATGACTCTTTTATTGAATATTATGGAACATTTTCAACTTTATTCATTTTAAAAAAAAAAAAAATTACATTTTTTTTCATTTTTCGATTGAGGCTACCGCCTCGCCTCACGAAGGGTCATCGCCTCGCCTCGCCTCGCCTTTCGCCTTTTAAAACATTGGTTTTGCTTGTATATGTGCATACTTTCTTTTTTGTAGGATCAATGGAAGTACCCTTTTAGTGGAAGCTTTAAATATCATGAGAACTATTGCCTTTTGAATGTATTTGTGCTGACACTAGTTGCTTTGTCAATTTTAATTACATTGCAGTTTCTAAAAAAGCTTAAGAAGAAGAAATGTTAGGAGCATTACCAATCTTGCCTCTTCCAGCACCACCTTCTGATGGAGATCTCGGCCCTCTTCCTCCATCCCAAGTGACAGAACAGCAGAAGGAAGAGATACCAGAGAGTGAGGAGCAGAGCAAAGCTAACTCAACTCCTGCATCAGTTGCAACCCACACAAGAACAATTGGAATTATACATCCTCCTCCAGATATTAGAAACATTGTTGACAAAACTTCCCAGTTTGTTGCTAAGAATGGACCGGAGTTTGAAAAAAGAATCATTGCCAACAATGCTAATAATGCCAAGTTTAATTTTTTGAGTAGCTCAGATCCCTACCATGCATATTACCAACATAGGTTATCTGAATTTCGTGCCCAGAATCAATCTTCTTCTCAGCTATCTCCTTCACAGCTTGCTGATTCTGATGTGACCATGTTAACTCCATCTGCTCCAGCTACTGATGGCAATGAAGCGGCTGAAAAGCCTGACCCAACACCCCAGTTTAAACCACCCTTAAGGAAGGTTCTTGAGCCTCCTGAAGCTGAGCAGTATACTGTTCGTCTTCCAGAAGGAATTACGGGAGAAGAACTGGACATTATTAAGCTTACAGCCCAGCTTGTTGCTCGAAATGGAAAATCATTCTTGACAGGTTTGACAAGTAGGGAGATTAACAACCCCCAGTTTCACTTTTTGAAACCCACCCACAGTATGTTTACATTTTTCACTCAACTTGCCGATGCATATTCAAAAGTGTTGATGCCGCCAAAGGGGTTGACTGAGAAATTGAAGACTAGTGTTGCTGACATGACAACGGTACTAGAACGGTGCTTGCATCGGCTGGAATGGGAACGTTCACAGGAGCAGGCTAGGCAAAAAGCTGAGGATGAGATTGAGCAGGAAAGGATGTTAATGGCTATGATTGATTGGCATGATTTTGTTGTTGTTGAAACAATAGACTTTGCAGATGATGAGGATGAGGACCTACCCCCTCCAATGACTCTTGAGGAGGTTATTCGGAGGAGCAAGATATCTACTATGGAAGAAGATGAAATTGTTGAGACCGGAAAGGAAATGGAAATGGAAATGGATGAAGAAGAGGTGCAGCTTGTTGAAGAGGGCATGAGGGCAGCGAATCTTGAAGAGAATGGTGGTGAAAAGGAGGCTAAGGCAAATGAGGAGCCAGAAGCACCGATGAGAATTGTGAAGAATTGGAAGAGGCCTGAGGAGAGGATTCCTGCTGAAAGAGACCCCACAAAGTTTGTTGTTTCCCCGATTACTGGTGAGCTGATTCCCATTAATGAGATGTCCGAACACATGAGAATTTCCCTCATTGATCCCAAATTCAAGGAGCAAAAAGAAAGGATGTTTGCAAAGATTCGAGAGACAACTCTTGCTCAGGATGATGAGATCTCCAGAAACATTGTCGGACTTGCACGAACACGGCCTGATATATTCGGTACCACAGAGGAAGAAGTTTCTAATGCTGTCAAGGCAGAGATTGCGAAGAAGAAAGATGAGCAACCAAAGCAGGTCATATGGGATGGTCACACTGCAAGCATTGGGCGGACAGCAAACCAAGCAATGTCTCAAAATATTAATGGAGGGGATCAAAATGATGCTGCCTATGGTGATTCAAGGAACCTACCAGGTCCTGCAGCTCCTCCTCCTCGACCTGGTGTGCCTTCTTTGCGTCCTCTCCCCCCACCACCAGGACTGGCCTTGAATATTCCTCGCATGCCTCCAAACACAGTCCAATATTTAAATCAAACTAATAGTGGGATCCCAGTTCCCCAGCCTAGGCCATTTGGCATGCCAATGATCCCATCAATCCGCCCACCACCTCCTTCAATGCAAATGATGTCAGGGCAGCCACCCATGATGGGGAATCAACCACCTCTGATGCCTCCATCGATTTCTGGGAATCCACCGAGTATGCCTGTACCACCTCCGCCTGGATCTCAGTTCACTTCTATGCAAGTTCCACAACCTTTTGGTCATATGCCAGGCCCTCCACCACCTGCTGTGCATATGATGCAGCCACCACCTTTGCCTCAAGGAATGCCGCCTCCACCCCCACCTGAAGCTCCTCCCCCGCTTCCAAATGAACCGGAGCCAAAGAGGCAGAAGCTTGATGACACTTTGCTTATTCCTGAAGATCAATTCCTGGCCCAACATCCGGTATGGATATTTTACATTTGCTTCTTTCTTTATTGCTGTGGCGTTTCTTTTATATCATATTGAGGAATTTTTATTTTAACTAATTAATATCTTGCTTTCTCTGCAGGGACCTGCTCGAATCTCTGTTTCTGTTCCCAATGTTGAGGAAGGAAATCTCAAAGGGCAAATTCTTGAGATTGTAGTGCAGTCGTTGTCTGAAACTGTTGGCAGTTTGAAGGAGAAAATTTCGGGGGAGATCCAACTTCCTGCAAACAAACAGAAATTAAGTGGAAAGGCTGGTTTTCTAAAGGACAACATGTCAGTCGCATATTATAACATTGGAACGGGAGAAACACTTACTCTGTCTTTGAGAGAGCGTGGTGGTAGAAAGAGATGATCACTTTATAAGGTTTCTGTTGGAACTTTATAATCATTATGAGACTTTGTTGTTTTCTCCTAAAATTACATGACTGGACTCTTTTTGCTCTACCTTGTTTTATTTTATTTATTGGATATCGTATTGGTCTATGTGTACTATTGAAACCTATTGTTGTTGTCTTTGGACTCAGAATAAGTTGGTATTTACTACAGATCCAGCTTCTTGGTGAGCCTCCTATGGACAATGTGTGCGGCGGAGTTCCTTTAGCTTAGGCAGTGAAAGTCATGTCCTTACAATATTAAATATTCCTTTTGCTGAGGTAGTTAAAGTCGATTTCTTTTTTGCATTTGAGTAATTCACTTTAATAGTCATATTGATGCCTCCATTATCCATTAGTTGGAGAATCTTGATGTTAAAAAGTCTTCTATATATATTATTTCTTGTTGTCCATCTTGAATTTTCTAATGGCAAGTTTTGACATAGTAAAAGTAGTGATTTGGAATGCTCGTTTTTTTTTCTTCCTTATTGTGCTAGAATTCAGGTTTTGTTTTGTAGGGAGCATGCATATGCACTAGGACTCTTGGATGAGTGGAAGGTGTATCTCGTATCCGCGGAGCATCCACAATTTTCAAATGGTGTCTTGTTTGTGAGTCATTTCCCTGTAGTTGGCATTTCATTTTGCTTCCATGAATTGCTTGAAAAAGCCTATTGTAAGAATGCATAGGAATAAGTTGGTGTTCTGATATGCTGTTGTTTTCTCACTTCAGAAAAGCATTTATTTATTTTTCTTTCAGTCTCATGCTATGGTCTGTTCAATTTATGGGGTGCATTTTGCATAATCAGTGATTCACTATGGAGTTTTTCATTCCGTTTCTTTCATTAATGTTGGTGTATGTAATAGTTGTGTTGGACTCTTTGTAACACCCAACTGTGAACTGTGTGTATGCATAACTCGAGTCTAATCGGATGAACACTGAACATGAAGTACATGTGTGCATATGGAGTTCAGTCGTAGAGGCATAAAATCAGCCTCAGTTTGGCCTGGCCTATGCTATCAAACCAAGCTTGGGTATCTTCCATGGAAGAACGTTGAAGGCAGAGTGGTGATTGCGTAGACATACTTTCTTTAAACACTTGATTAGCAGTTTTGTTAAGTTTTTATCTTGCAAATATGTATTATTTAATCCTGAAAATATGATGTTAGGTTCTTTGTAAATGCACCTAGGAAAATTTTTTGGTCATTGCATGTTTTTTGTGTGTGACCTAGGCAAAATACGGCTCCAAACGGAATGGGTACCCGTAGGTATGGGACTATGGGAGGGGTCGGGTAATTTTGTCATCCCTAGTTATACACAAGAAAGGCAACAACATTCAACTACTAAATTGCTCGTAATTGAGCACCAGAAGCTCTTCCTGGTCTGATCATTCTGGTCTTGTCTCGTATAGTCATATACTTTTGATTAGGGGAGTGGTATGATTTGAAATCCACAACCTTTTGGATGTTGTCGATACATAATCTTGTTAAAGGATTTAAATGTTTAGAATCATGTATTAATCAACTTAAAAGACATTGCAATCATTCAATGTTTATATGAATTCAGAGTTTTTCAGATCAATCTCATTTCGTCCAATCATTCAATTTTATGGAAGTGAATAAATTAATAAATTATTTAATCTATATTATTTATTATTATATTTTATAATATAGTTAATTATAAGATCCTATGAATTATTGTCAAATATATATATATATATAAATTTCAAGTCAGTGCATCATGATATAACTTCTTGAGGATATTGAATATAAGTCACTCGTTTTACATATTTTGACTCGAGTGCATATGCACTTGTCAAAACTAGCGGCTCACATTCAATATCATGATAAAGTTATAACATGATGCACTGACCAAATCGGGACTGATAGATATATATATATATATATATCCTATGAATTATTTGTTAACATATCTCGCAATCAGCACATCCCTCCTGCCAGAGTCCACCACCACATACCACAAGCAATGCATGTGGAATCCTTTGATTTTTAATATTTTTTTTTAATAGTTTTTAGATTTTTTATAATTATTATATAAAATGATTTTAGTTTTCTTATTCTATTTTTTAAAGGGGGTTTTTTTTTTTTTTTTTTCCTTAAGTTTTTAATTTTACAAATGAAAAAGACTAATATACTTGTTGATCATTCCCAAACTAATTGTAACTTATTTAGTAATTTTCCAAATTTAAATTCAAAACTGTTGTCATATCATTTTTGTATAATATAATGATATATTATAATAATTCAGAGTTTGAGAGGATGAATATGATTCAAACCCACAACCTCATAACGTAGGTGTGAGGGACTAACCCGTCTTGTTAAACTGTCAACTTATTTGACAGTGCTTTATTTTTTATTTTTTTGACAACATCTATTAATCCGGGATCAGATATTTTTTTGAAAGCTTTCGCCATCGGTATGATTCGAGCCGCTAACATAGAAGTCATTTGTCCAAGCCCCAAGTTTATCCATCTACCATGTTGGCATTTGATGGTGCTTTAAAAAGAATGTCTACATGTAAAAAAATGTTATCAGACAGAAGAATTATGAATAACACAACACATGAATCATATATATTGAAGTTGAAGCAACTTTCTGTACACACAAGAGGAGCATAATTAATTCAGCGAGACATTCTTTAATCACCATTTTCGTAATTAATTAGTAGAAAGGATTCTCACTTCCAACTCAGTCTTTGAAAGAGCATATAAAAGCTATCTCATCGGTACAACAAAAATGTCTGATATTAATTTTTTCCATGGCTTCCTTTCTGCAATTCCTCCCAACAATTCTCTCCCTTCATTGGCTTATAATTATCAGCATTGTGTAGGTGCAGCCTTATGTTGTTTATATGGGAAGTTCATCATCAAATGATGTTGAAGTTTCAATTATTGTCTTCCATTATTCCAAGGTTAATTAATTAATTAATTTAATTTGATAAATGCTTTTGAAATGCATTTTAATTAATTTTGTTGATTATAATAATCCACCATTATAGTCATGCTTTCAAGGGGTTCTCTGCCATGCTCACTGAGTGGTAATTCAATTAATTATAATATTAATTTTGAATTAATATTTGATGAAAAGCAGAGGATGGTGAAGTAGTGTCGGTGTTTCCGGATCCGATTCTCAAACTTCATACAACACGTTCTTCGGATTTCTTGGAACCACCACCACGGCCATCACTTCTTTCTCCACGACCCACCACCTCCTCCACAGAAGATGTCATTATTGGTATTATTGACACTGGTAATTAAACTATTCTTCTTTAATTTTCTATTTCTTTTTTTATTTATTTACAAAGAAAAGTATGTAGATCCCAATTAGTTTTCATGCAATACCTAACTTAACGCACAATCTGCACTTGATCCCACATTTCATAAATTCATGATTTGACAGATCTTGTAAGATTTATAACAACACATACAACAATTAAAACAACAACATAATTCCAGGTTTACATTTATCTCATAAATCTTAAAATATAGGAAGATTATTCACAATTAGTGTCGGGTTAAATATATGATGAAGGGGGGTGTCGGATTATACTTGTAGTGGTTGATTGCAGAGACGAGGTCAATTTGGGGTCAAAGTGTGGCACGTGGAAGAAGTGGATGAACCTAGTTTTTAGGCTTTCAATCAAGCATTTTTTTTTGGACCCATCCATTATGGAGCCTATTACTTTTGGCCTATTAAAATATAACAATCCACATCAATCTACAAGAAGTTTAATATTCAATTATGATCATATTAACCCTTTCGAAAAACAATTATGATCATATTAACAATTTTTTTTTTTTTGGAATGAGATCATTTTATCAAACTTGGCAGGCTATTAAGTTAAACTACAAGTACTCTAACTTGTTTCAGAAAACCCAAGTCTCAATCAATGAAATACATAACTTGTTATTGTAGGTTACAAGTCTAAGTTGTAGGTTTATTTTAATTAAAAAGGTTTGATTACATAATTAGAGTTATTAGAGCTTGATACCAATGTGCAGGGCTTTAGGCTCTTACCTAATAGTTTAAACTTTCGAATCCAACGATTGTTTTCACTTGATATCAGAGTTGATATTTTATCTTAATATTATGGTTTGCATTTGTTTAAAATGATTGGTAGGATCTAGGGATATGGCCCGGGTCTCAAAGCTTCAAGGACGCAGTATTTGGGGAAATCCCTTCGAGATGGAAAGGGGTTTGCATTGAGTCACATGACTTCAAGAAATCCAACTGTAATAGGTAATTTCTTTTTCTTTTTTTTAAGGGTCAGATTAAATAAATTTAAAATTTGAGCTTAAATATACGACTTCAATATTCATTTATCCATTTGCTATTAATCCATTTGATCGGAGCAAGATATTACCACACCACATCAATAGCATCATCCAACAATAGCAAGACGACAACTGACGGTGGGTCACCGAGGGATCCAATTGGAAACGGGACCCACGTGGCAGCGATAGCAGCCGGGGCCCACGTAATGAACGTGAGCTACTATGGATTAGCCAGCGGTGGATCACCTAGTTCAAGGATAGCAAGTTACAAGGCATGCTCAGAGCATGGTTGTTCAGACTCTACAATATTGAAGGCAATTGAAGATGCAATCAAAGATGGATTTGACATGATTTCCATCTCAATTGGGATGAGTGCAATATTTCAAGAAGATTTCCTGAGTGATCCTATTGCTATTGGAGCATTTCATGCAGACCAAATGGGTGTCATGGTGGTGTGTTCTGCAGGAAATGATGGTCCTGATCCTTCCACTGTTGTCAATACAGCAGCTCCATAGGTGTTTATTGTTGCTGCTTCCACAATTGATAGAGAATTCAAATCTACTTTGCTTCTTGGCAATGGCAAGACTTTTCAAGTAAGATAATTTATTTATCCATCCGTCCATTATATTAGTGTACTTAAATATTATTGTTAGTCCCTTTCCTATCAACTTAAACTTTTGGGTCTAATGATTACTAACTTGGTATGAAAGTCATGTTTGACCTAGAAATCTTGGGTTGGATTCCCTTCACATGCATCTGTTTCTGTATTTATTCAGCAATCTGTATATCTATTTAGGTTTATTCAGCAATCTGTATATCTATTTAGGTTTGGTTCATGTGCCAAGCCCGTCGGTCTGACACATGAGGGGTATATTAGGATGTTTAAATATTATTGTTGGATCATTTCCTATAACGTATGTATCCATATAGGGTTCTGGCATTCATTTATCAAATCTCTCCAGCTCAAGGACTTACCCTCTTGCATTTGGAAAAGATGTTGCTACTAGACTTACCCCTTTATCAGAAGCAAGGTAACATTTATATATTTCCAAGATAACAACAGTAGTATTACAGATAAATTTCGTTCACCTCTTCTAAGTCTGCTTTGTCTATAGATGAACTTGCTTAGAAAATGTTGCGAATTTCAATACCGATGTTAATATTTTAGAAAACGTTACAAATCTGTATCTAAAATGTAGGAGTTGCTATCCAGGTTCATTAGATCCTGAGAAAGTTAAAGGAAAGATAATTGTTTGCATCTACGATGATCCGACTGTTCCGAGGAGAATCAGGAAACTGGTTGTAGAAGATGCCAAAGCCAAAGGGTTGATTTTGGTGAATGGGGATGAGAAATGTGTGCCTTTTGATTCAGGCATATTTGCATTTGCACAAGTTGACAACAAAGTTGCATCTCAAATTATTAATTACATCAATTCTACCAAGTAAGCCTCTTATAATTATTATATCCAATCCGATCCGATCCGATCAAAAGTCTCTTGTGTTTCTGTTTGTTATATTGAGCGAGTAATTATTAAATGCTAACAGGAACCCAACTGCAACTATTCTACCAACTGTTGATGTTGTAAAATATAAGCCAGCACCAGTCATTGCCTATTTTTCATCAAGAGGTCCAGAACAACTTAGAGAAAACATTATCAAGGTTGGTCTCCAAAGACTCTCAAAACTATATGGTTGCATATCTATGTAGTTCCAATATTACAGTAAAGGGGTCGGTCCCCTTCAGTGCACCGGTGCACCCATTGTGATAATGTATTTTTTCGCACGATCACATGCAACATTACACCGGTGCATTGGTGTACCAGTGTACAATATTATAGTACTAAAACTTTTGTATGATTTTGGTACATTCAGCCTGATATAACAGCTCCAGAAGTTGCCATATTAGCTGCAGTTGTTCCGAACAGAGACAGGACTGTTGTTCCGATTGGGCAAAAGCCACCGGAATATGCCACGAGATCAGGCACATCTATGGCTTGTCCACATGTGACTGGTGTTGCTGCCTTCATTAGATCAGTTCATCATCAATGGACTTCTTCCATGATCAAATCAGCTCCTATGACAACAGGTATATAATACATCTAAAACTACAAAATGCATTTAATTAGATGCTGTAAATTATATTAATTATTCTCCAATGACAAGTACTAATTAATTTTTTGAATATTAATGCAGCAACTGTGTATGACAACTTGGGAAAACCAATGACAAATAACACAGGCAACTATGCAAATCCACATGAGATGGGAGTTGGAGGAGATTAGTCCACTCAAAGCTCTTAATCCCGGATTAGTTTTCAAAACAACAACAGAAGATTACTTCAAATTCCTCTGTTACTATGGTTATTCAGAGAAAACTATTCGATCCGTGACAAACAAAAACTTCAACTGTCCAAACATCTCCCATGACAAACTCATTTCCAATATTAACTATCCATCAATCTCCATAAGCAATCTTGATCGACATAAAGGAGGTGTCAGGACTCAGGAGTATTAGAAGAGCAGTTACAAACGTCGGATCGCCAAATGCTACCTACATTGCTAGAGTTCATGCTCCTTCAGGATTGCTAGTGAAGGTAATTCCTGAGAAGATAGCTTTTAGTGAAAGTATTAAAAGGGTGTCTTTTAAAGTTGCATTTTACAGCAAGCAGGAGGCTTCTAGTGGCTACAAGTTGACACACTATATATATATATATATTCATCTCTGATCAAGTTTGATACGCGATAAGAGATGACATTTGTTACAAGAGTGTTAAATGGGTAAATGGAGGAGCGCTTTGAAGGCCAATTCCGACAAAAAAAAAAAAAAAAAAGACTCATGAAAACCAAAGCAGAGAGTGGGAACTGGGAAGTGGAGTCTATGAGAGATTGTGGTCATGTGGTCCTGTGGATGAGGACCCATGGGCTTGACCCATGTTGGCTGAGAAGTGAGGAAACCCACAATTGATATATATGATAGCAACAAGTTTGGTCAAATTTGGAGGCTTGGTGTGAGAAACATGAAGAAGGTTCCTAGAAAGAACTAATATGTAATAAAGACATTACAATAATAATTAATAAGTAAATGTTCAATTCACCTGGACATGTCAAGTAGATTATGTGACACTGATGTTTTCCCTTCATTTTTCATTTTTCATTTTTCAACTTTTAAAAGACTGCAGCCGGCAATCTTGTAAGTTTATAATTAACCACTATCATTATAATAATATATGGTAAATAATATCATGATAAAGATGCAAGACCACTTCTGATCAAGATGTCATTCATAGTATATCCTATATTCTATTCTATTATGCTCACCAAAGCACATTTAATTTCCAAATTCTCATGGATGCATTTTACATTTAAACATCAAAATATTCACACACACAAATTACTATGCTTTTATAAATCTTTTAAACTATTTACTTTTTTTTTTTTTTTTTTTATCTGGTGAAATATTTTCATTTTGTTTCTATAGATTATTCATATTGATTAAAGATAGAGTTGCTTTGAATTGTTTACATGTATTTCTTAACATGCCAAAAAAAATTCCTAAACATGTTTATAAATTCGTATGATATTTATAAATAACCTCTATCAAAGTAAAAATGCTAACATTATTCCAATATATATTATAAGAGTAATGATAGATATTCCGCCTTTTTCATTCCAACCTATGTGACAGCAAAGGTGTCACTTGTTGAGTAGATACATATTAATTGATGAGTGGATATGTACATGGGTAAGTGTTGGCTAGATGAGGTTGGTCCAGTGGTAAATTAACCTCTCACACTTGCATCATGAGATTGCGAGTTCAAGTCCAACCCCTCCAAAAAAAAAAAAAAAAAAAAAACCCATCGAATTTATGTTATAATGTAATACTGGTAAGTGAGATAAATCACAGTTAATATGCATCCATTCACCTAGCGACTCCTCAGTTGTTACGTATGTGTTGTAATGAAAAAGGTGAGATTTTTTTTTAGGATCTCTAGCCTTGTATTACAAATATATAAGGTAGTTTTAGGTAAGGAAAGTGTAAATTGTAGCACATCACATCTTACTACATATAGTAATTAATGCTCCGCCCTTTCTGGTTAATGGTGGCTATTTGAATCAAACCATGTGTGTTTTATAATTATGTTAGGAGAGTTTTCTCCCAATAGTGTGGCAATAGATATTCAAATCGTACTTTTACTTTTCAATCTTCACAGGGGGCGCTCAGGATCCTCTCCTAACCTAAGCTTTTGAGGATATCATATTACATGTAGCAATTGAAAGAATGAATGGTCAAAATTCATTTAATTAATTTTCCACTTGAAACCAATGCATATGCTTTTAAGCACATAAAAAAATAAAAATAAATAAATAAACTCTACCACATCCATTGAATGACGAAGCTTTCAATAATGATGAGAAAATTTCGACAATCGAAGTTGGAATCGAAATTGAAGATTTCGACAATCAAAGTCGAAATCTCGATTTCGTTTAGGGGCTTCGATGTGTGCAGTGAAATTGCTGACACTATACGTGCTCAAATGAAAAATTAATTAAATAAATATCGACCATACATTATATGTAACAAGATTCTTACAAGTTTAGGTAGAATTTAGCTTAAGAGAGGATATTAATCCCTTGATGGGTCCTAACAGATCTATCATAAATTATTGTAATTTTATTATTATTATTATTAAACTAAACAAGATTACAAGTTGCCGCGCGCAAATTGAAAGATGAAACATGTGAGTCTAGGGAGTTTGACAAGCAAAATGATTTAAGTCATAAAGTTGAATAAATAAAAGTAAACAGATATCACAAGTTGAAGTTGAAGTTGGGTGGGCAATATCCGAGCAGCTTCTACATGCATCCTTATCCATCTACATTAATTTCTTTATTGTTTTATATTGCAGTTTTAGTCATGCCCCACGTCACCCTTGACTCTTCTCATATCTTTGCTTCCCCAGTTTTTGCCTCTTTTTGTTTTTCCTTTTTTTTTGTCTCAACCATTTGTGCTCTTTCAGGGTTGGTTAAATTAGCTTAAATTTCTAACTCTATACCATCATTTTCTCTTTCAATATATACCTATTTTGACTTGTAAATTATGTTCAACCAACCCACTTTTAAGGACACTATACTTATTGAGTTTTAAATTGGATAAACAAGGTTACAGTCTCTTAATTAATCCTTTTTTAATTATAATTTTAAACTCTTTAAAATCAACTAACAAGTAATATTTAGATATGAACCACAAGTTAATTGCCTTGGTGGTCCAAGACTTAGGATGAAAATCCAAAGTCCTTTGTTCTACTATTGACAATTGCATTAATTGTGGCCAGCCATCAGGGTGCTAACTTAGCTAATGGAAGGACGAGCTTGGGACACGAGTAACTACTAGGTCAACTGTTCAAATCCTACCCAGGCGAAGGCGAGTTCAGATTTACTCGCTTGCATTTTGTATGGTTTGGGATGTGGGCCAAGCTTTCCCATCTGTCATACTCTATGATCCAATATACAGGTCACGGCGAGTCACTCAGTTGGGGAAGACAGGTTGATAGGTACCTAGACGAAGTCCGGGATCTTTGATACCAATATATATATATATATGAATGTCACTAGTTTTTTATTTTGGCCTCTAGCAATTTTTTGTTTTCGTATTTCTAGCTTCGCCATTGCCTCTCAGCATAGGCGGTAGTGGTCAAGGGTTCGAATCCCGTTGTGGAAGTAAATATCTCGATATTTGATCTAAGTAAGTCCTAACAGACCCTTAACCCGTTCGATATCAGAATATGTTATAATCAATATTCTATTACTTATAAATAAAAAATAAAAAAATAAAAAAATAAGTAATATATAGATTATGAGTCGAACTAAATCAACTTAAATTTGTGACATAAAATTTTGACTTCAACATCTCAATCACTTATGAGCTATTAATCTAATAGTTCAGATTAAATCACAAACTTCGGTTGTTTCAGCCTAATCTATGGATTATTAATTTTTTTGTTAATTAGAGTTGTATAGTTGTATATAAGTAATATGAAAATGAAATTAAGATAGCACAGTAGTATTAGAGATGGGGCCACCCAAAGTCAAATTGGGAACAAAAAAGAGCAAAAACATCCATTAAAAAAAATAATAATAAATAAATAAAATGCAAAAGCATCAGCATCAGATTCACGCGAGGGAGGTTGTGCATGTGCATGCATTTGGCTGAAGCCTTATAATGATGACGCTTTCCTTCTTACGTGGGTGTCGTTGAACATGACGTTTTATTCAAATCACACCTCCTAATCACCTGTGCCTTACTTCAACTTAACAACTCTACACTCTCCAATCATAACTCACTCCTTCATGCTCAAGCAACTTCCTTTTTACTTTTCTATTTTATTTTCAGTACCAAAGTTATTAACAATTAATTGATTTTTTTATATATATATACTATTTGCGGTGATGATGAAAACTTGAATATGAAACATTATCGAGCTGAATGAATATCATTCATCACCACGTTGCATTGCATTGAGTTGTGATGTAACTAATTGAATTTATTTATCTCTAATTTATATCAAAAACATAGAATTTTATTAATTCTAACTAAAATTAATAATTTTATCCTATGAGTAAATGTGTATATATATATATTGGTTTAGCTGTACAAATAAATATTTATATAAATACACATCACCTTTTAGTAGAGCTGGTAGTGCACATTCCTTCCACATAAGTGGTGAGAGATTCAAATCCCACCATCCACATTTTACAAGCATGTGTGTGAAGTTTTTTTCTCGGATTATGGGAGTAAATATCCGGATTGCACATGTATTGTTTAATCTCGATAGATCCCTACAATCATATTGTAATAATTTTTGTAATACTTTAAAAAAATATATATTTATACAAATAAATAAATATATATATATAAGTTTTTTTTTTTTTCAAATATATATTGTTCAAACGTATTACATATTTTCTCCCCTCATTAATCTAACTAAAATAATAATTACTTAAACATCAAAAGTGATCTAATGATCTCAATCCTCAAAATTGTTTATTTATTTAATTCTACAAAAATAAAATAAAAACTTTTGATATTAGAATTTTAGATGTAAAAAACAAAAGTTTTATTTAAAGACGATAGATGAGTAAAAATGATTGAAAATTTAGATATAGATATAGCAGAAAGCAGAGGATCCAGTGTTGATCAAAGACCAAAGTGGGTCAAGGATCCATAAGTTGGCGTAGAGCCGACTTGGCGACTTTCAAGATCGACACAAGAAGACAAACGTTGTGACGAAAGCAATGACAGAAAGAGCATATTGTTAGACAGAGAGACACACGTGTACAATCACCTATGGCTGCCGTCATACTAGAATAGCACGTTTTTAGTTGTAAAATTTACAGGATCGCAGGCACCTCTGTCCCACGTGTCTAAACCTAGCCTTTTTATTCACCTATATATACTATGTTTTCTCTTGTGTTAATCGTTTCAACAGACCCAAGCAGCAGCGGCACAACAACAACCAGCACAGAAGAAGAAGAAGAAGAAATATCTTCTGTGAATTTGATCAACAACAGAGAAAGCAGAAGAAGAAGAAAACTAATCGATAAATGATGAAAGGAGGAGAGATAGAGTTACCGGCTGGTTTCAGATTTCACCCGACGGACGAGGAATTAGTCAATCATTATTTGTGCAGAAAATGCGCAGGTCTGCCGATTTCTGTTCCCATCATCGCTGAGATTGATCTCTACAAATACGATCCATGGCAGCTTCCTGGTACTTCTTTTTTTCATTTTAATTCAGTTTCTTCGTTTCTGGGAAATGGGTGATTTTTAGAATTTGCTCTAACCAATCTGGTTTTGTGTTGTATTTGCAGAGATGGCTCTTTACGGTGAGAAAGAGTGGTACTTTTTTTCTCCAAGAGACAGAAAGTATCCAAACGGGTCAAGACCGAACCGGGCGGCTGGAAGCGGGTACTGGAAGGCGACCGGGGCGGATAAGCCCATCGGTAAACCCAGATCACTGGGTATCAAAAAAGCACTTGTCTTCTATGCCGGTAAAGCTCCTAGAGGTGTCAAAACTAATTGGATCATGCACGAATATCGACCCGCTAATGTCGATCGCTCTGCTTCTGCTTCTTCCAACAAAAACAACTTAAGGGTATGTTATTTTCTCTTCAATTCTCTTTTTGTTTAATCTCTCAATTTTAAGTGCTTTTTTTAATTAGTTTAATTAATTGGTTTAATGACCTTGATTTTCTTGTTTTAATTAATTTCAGCTTGACGATTGGGTATTGTGTCGGATTTACAACAAGAAAGGAAGGATAGAGAAGCATTTACCCATAGATCGCAAATTGACCAAATTCCCAGAAGCAGAGGACCGAAAACCCGATATCAGAAACTTGGGTCAAAATATGATACTTCCTCCGAATCCAGTTACGGGTGACTTGTTGCATATGGATACTTCGGAGTCGGTGCCCCTGTTACAGACCGATTCAAGTTGCTCGGAGCACGTGTTGTCGCCTGAGGAGGTCACGTGCGATAGGGAGGTACAAAGTGAACCTAAATGGAACGAGCTAGACTATGCTTTTGGGGATATCCAGTTCAATTTCATGGACTTCGGAAATGACCTTTTTGACCCTCAAATTCAGTATCAGATGGACCAGTTATCACCTCTGCAAGACATGTTCACGCTTCTACAGAAACCATTTTAATCATTAAAAAATCTCTATAAGCTGGATCGTTATAATATGATAGGTCGTATTATATGTGATTGTTGCACATTGTAAGGCTAGACAATATTTGTCTGGTTTTGTACACGTGCATGTCTTAGAAATGAGCTTGGTCAGGAAAGAAGCGTTTGGGTGCGGTAGGGTGTGCCATAGCAATTTATTGGCCTTCACTATTATTTATTAGTAGTCGACATGTTAATATGTAATGACAGTTGTAGGAGAATTCTTGTTGTTGGTGAAACTTGAAAGATTGTAAAAACATTTTTTCATATATGAAAAACAAATGGATGACCATTCATTCTTACAATTATAATAGCCTCACAATTCTAGATCTCAACTTTTATTTCAATGATGCGTTAATTAATTAATAAATAAATATTAATAATGATTAAAAGGAAATAGCACTTTTTAACCAACAAATTAAAAGGGTTTCTATTTTTATCTGGAATTAGTGTTTTTTTTTTTTTTTTTTTTTTTACCAATCTTTCCACTGAAGAAACAAATTTACCCCTACACCAGATTAAATACACTAGAATTAAACTTACTACAAATTAAACACACTAGGATTTAAATTGATGCCTTGGTGGTGTGTTTAATTGATGAAAACTGATCGTGTGTTTAATTGAAAAAATAAATAAATAAAATTGTGTGTTTAATTTAAGAAAACAATTAAACAAGTAGTGTGTTTAATTTAAGAAAACATGTTATGTGTTTTATTTAAGAAAACTTACGTGTTTAATTGAGAAAGACCGATGCATTTAATTGAGAAATCATTAAGGGGCCGTTTGGTATGGGGTGATCTTTGCATGTGAATGGGAATCTGTTAGGATTCCTAAGTTTGTTACTAGGTTTGCATTTTTAGATCCCAGGAATGTGATTCCCACCCCAACAGGTGGGTTTCAGATGCTCCTCCATCTGATTCCCACCGTGGGACCCACCCTCATTAAAAAAAATAAAAAAAATTATTTTCTTCTTCTTTGTTCTTCACGATTTCAAAACAACAGTGCATCTTCAAAACCAATTTTCATCAATTTTCAAATTTATTAATTATAATTAACACCAAATTTTTAGAACAATACCAACTTCATCTTCATCAAGCCAAGAGGTAGCAGCCATTGTCAATAAATCTGGGTTTTGATGGAGCAGATATGGGTTTCGAAGATGACGACGACGAGCATCGACCGACGAGCATCGACGAGCAGATCTGAGCAGATCAACGAGCATCGACGAGATCGACGAGCAGATCCGAGCATCTACGAGATCGACGAGCAAATCTGAGCATCGACGACGATGATGATCTGAGAGAAAGACAAAGAGAGAGAGAGAGAGAGAGAGAGAGAGAGAGAGAGAGAGAGAGAGAGAGAGAGAGAGAGATGGAAAAAGATGATCTAGGTTTTTAGATATTAAGTTGGAAAGAAGAAAGATAAGAAGAAAGATAAGGATCTGGGTAGTATGTCGGTTTTGATATGTTAATTGATTTTAGATTTATTTTTTTAGTTTTTAATAAATAAATAAATAAATAAAAACAAATTCCCATGTACAACCAAATATTTTTACTTATATTCCCAGGAATCCGATATTATATTCCCATACACCACCAAACAATACAACTTTCCTATGAATCGCATTCCTGGGTTTCACTTTCCTAGGAATCACATTATTTTGATTACCCCATACCAAACGGCCTCTAAGGGTATTTTTATCTCATCAGTGGAAAGTTTGGTAAAAACAATCAAAACACTAATGCCAGGAAAAATAAAAGGGTCAGGCTATAGAGTAACTTAAAATTGTGACTTCAAAAAGTGACTTCAACATCTCAACCACTCATTGGCTCTTAATCCAAGAGTTATAAATGTATTCAAATCTCAACAATTGGATTAAGTGTATGTTTGGTATAACTTTTGAAAGGATTAAAAGCGTTTTTTTAATGTTAGAAGCTATTTTGAAGTGTTTTTAGGTTGTTTACCAAAACTTAAAACAACTTTTTAAAACATGAATTATCTCAATTACCCTATAAAAAGACCATTTTATGCATTTTATGTCTATTTGGAGAAGCCAAGAAGCTTTTTTTTTTAGTTTTTCTAAAACATATGAATTGTCTCAACTACCTTTTATAAATTTTAGATATTCCACTATAACTCTTTCATTATAAATACATTGTCAACACATTTTTTGTAATTCACTCAACTAAAAGCTATTTCTAAAAATATATTGTCAACACCTTTTTTGTAATTTATACAATCAAAAGTCTTTTTTTTTGTTAGAAACTCTACATATTAGAAGCTCTACTACAAAAAGATCTACTCTAGAAGCTCAAATTGAAAAGTCATACCAAACACACTCTAAGAGCCAATGTGAGGTTGAGATGTTGAAGTCAACATTTAAGTCACAATTTTAAGTTAATTTATCATAACCCAAAGTAAAAACTCAACTAATTATATGGTTAGTTTCAATTTTAACCTATGAAATTATCACAATATTATTAGATATAAGTTATAATAAAATTTAAAATTTGCATAAAGTAATTGACAT
This sequence comes from Acer campestre, assembly GCA_954870605.1. Taxonomy (NCBI): domain Eukaryota; kingdom Viridiplantae; phylum Streptophyta; class Magnoliopsida; order Sapindales; family Sapindaceae; genus Acer; species Acer campestre. The sequence continues at coordinate 17,459,948 of OX940811.1, read as the reverse complement.
ATTTACAACGGGTCCCTTGCTTTGTGGTTGGAGACTTCTCCCCCAATAAATAATGAAATAAAAATTCTATTGTATATGAAATTAAAATGTGAACTAATAAAAAAAATCTATTATACATAAAATGTAATATATACAAAGAATTTTGATTGTGTTTTGGCTGGTGTGCATCAGCTCTCTGCTTTTGATGTTTTTCTTTTTGTTTCTTCGCTTGTTTCTGCAGAAGAATTGGGCAGTTTTTGTATGATTGCTTATGCTATTTTGGATAATAGGAATAAGTATAATTTTGAAGGGAAAAGTAAGCCTCTGGAATTGGTTTTTTCTGGTGCTTTGGCTCTTACAGCAGAATTTCTGAAGTCAAAATCTGCTGCAGTGATTCACTCCCCCAAGGGTCATATCAGTAGTGGTATTGATTGGTTACCCCCTCCTCCTGGTCAACTTAAACTGAATACGGCTGTTGCTTTTCGTAAAAATGGGATGTCAGTTGGTATTGGAGCGATTATCGGAGATGATAAGGGATTGGTTGTTGCAGCTAGAGCGAATATGCTGCCAGGTTTGGTTAATTCTGATATGGGCGAATTGGTTGCTCTTCGGGAAGGTCTTCGGTTGGCGTATTTCTATGAGCTGAAGATTGATTTCGTTGATGTGATTTCTTCTTCTTTGGTTCCTATTCTTAACGATTCCGTCCCTCTTGTAGGGGAATCTAAATTTATCATGAATGATATTAAAGTGTTGCTTTCTGATATTGGCGCTATTAAGTGTTTAGCGGTTTCCAAATCTGGAAACTCCTTTGCTCTTGAGCTTGCATTTGCAGCTTTTTCTTCTAGTAAAGAGTTTTTATGGTTGGATTTTAGTTCTTTGCAATGTTTCTGCTTTCTGTTTTTTTTCTTTTTTTTGTTGTTGTCTATAAGTTTCTGGTTTGGCTCATATATATCAAATATATATATATATATATACAAAGAAGGTGATAATATTATCGTGTCCCTCAATTATTTTAATAATATAAATTAATTAATAATTTTTGTATCCATTAATGATAAAAGTAAGAGACAAAATCAATCTATTTTAAGATTTTAATTTCCTATTATTTCATAAGTTATTACCTCATCTAATGTGTATTATATAATATATATATATATATTATATTTACTAGAACAAACTAATTAAATATTGAACTCTTATAACAACTATCTTTATTATTTATTTTGTTAGGTTAATTATTACTCTGATTTTGATAAATTTATTTTATTAGTTTATTATTTAAATTTTGTTTAAAATTATTATAAGTTTATTTGGTATTTGCAAAAAAAATAAAAATAAAAAAAAGTTTATTTGATTTGACATAAATATTATAAAATTAAGTTACAAGTATGTAAATAATTTGATTTAAATATATGAATGGTATAATGATATTTTAATTAAGCTATAGAAATTTATATTTTATAAGTTGGGAACTATTAAAATCTTATTTTCAATGGCATAAATTTTGTAACAAAATGAAAAATGTTTTCTCTACACTCTTTGATTATGTAATTGAAATGATAATTATGAAGAAAATTAGATTGATTATGTTTTCACCATTGGTAGTGTTGACGGTGATTTTTGGATTGACTCACTCAATAATAATATCTTGATCAAAGCGAATAAATAAATAAATAAATGCAAGACAGGTTTTACGTGGAAAACCCTTGAATAGGAAAAAACCACGGCGCCCCTTGAGGGCAGGAGAATAATAATATGGATTATTTGCAGTTTACACACTTAGATCTCTCATACAATTGTCTTATTCTCTCTTTGATCTCGAACCCCTTTTTTATGGGATTTATGGTTCTATTTATATTGGTTTTTTCTAGGGTTCCTTGTGTTTATGCCGTATTAATATGGAAGTTCCTACTTTAACTCATACAAGGAATCTCGATTTTGTAGTTCCTACTTTAACTCATACAAGGAATCTAGATTTTGTAAGTAATTTAAGGGTTTTTTTCCTGTTTTGATTCTTCTTTGTTAACAACGGTTGTATCCTATCTAGAATAAGACTTGATCTTCGTGCCTTGTATCTGGTCGAATTCTTATTGTAGAAGGTATATTGGAATTATGCTACTTTCCTGACCGCATAATTCTTGGCGAACGCTTTAGGTTGGCGAACACAACTTGCTTTCTTGTTGGTCGACTAACTGTGGCGAGCACACTTCTAATTTGAACTGATTAGCGCGCCAGCTGGCACGCCTTTTGACTGATTTCCCTTCGTTGATTGGTCCATGAGTGACGTGGTTATTATTTGACCCGCCTTTTCTGCACATTTTGCTGACGTGTCCTTTGCCCGAAAATATACATACAACAGGTAGGATTCAAACCGCTGATCTGGGAGTCATTTACCCAAGTCTCAAACTCGTCTATCTACCAGCTGAGCTACACTCATGTTGGCTAGTTAATGCCTATTTTATTTTATTTATCTAGTATCATTACCTTTAACATCGAACAGTATCCACTTTGTGTTGAAAATATTAGATGCGGGATTCCGCACTTTTTATCGTGCGGGATTCCTACTGATATTATTTAAAAATTGTGTGACCTACAATCTAGTTTTTGTCTTGGTCTCCTAAAACCAAAATCTTGTCATCACCCCTGCGTATAGTCTTGTCCCGTCAAGTCTCGATAGCTCTTTAACCTATAATGGTGTCAGATTTTAAAATAACAATAATAATAATAATAATAATAATAATAATATTTTTTTTATTAAAAAAAAAAAATGTGAGGGTCATCAAGACAAGAAAGTTTTGTTGGGATTGATTGAGGGGATGAACACGAAGCAAAATCCAAAAAAGAAAAAGTCAACAATTGACTCTAATGGATAAAGTTTGACCAACAAGATCTTGAATTTGTTGAACAAAGGTTCACCCCCACCAATCAAATGTTCTCTTTTTATGCAAGTTGATTTGGGTCGGTGCAGCCACAATCTCAGCCGTTCAAGTTAATTTAACAGTTTCTACATTTTCAATTAATGATCTTTCTTAGTCTTCTTCATGACAAGTACTTGGTGCAATCTCAGCCTCGTGTATTTTCAATTGCCCACATGATGAAATTAAATTTAGGGTTAATATTATAAATCCCCCCACACCTTTGAACTATTATTAGATGTATAGTTACAAATGCTTTTATTTTAGAAATCTCTCCTATAAACTAACAACGTTAGCATTCTGTTTGTGTTGACTAGGTTTGACTATTAAAAGTTTAAAATGTCCATATTTAAGCTTTAGTTGTATGAATTGACTATTATACTTTTATACTTTTACTAAATAAATTAATAAAATAATACAAAAGGCAGAAACGTTAACTTACAAAGGAGAAGTTATTTTGTGGATAATTTTATCTCTAAAAATAACAAAATTACAAATGAACCAAAAGCATTAAAAATGAGTATTTGTTTGGATTTATATAAATATATATAAAAGACAAATAAATAAATAAATAAATGCATATTCTGGTTTATTTTCAATGCTTTGGTCCATTTGTAATTTTGTTATTTTTAGGGAAAAAATTGTCTATAAAATAACTTCTCCTTTGCAAGTTAACATTCTTGTATTTTGTATCAATTTATTAATTTATTTGGTAAAAGTATGAGGGTATAATGGTCAATTCTTACAATTGAAGCTTAAATAGAGATATTTTGGACTTTTTAACGGTTAAACTCGGTCACACAAACGGAATGCTAACATTATTAGTTCATAGGGGAGGTTTCTAAAATAAAAGCATTTATACTATATATACAATAATAGTTCAAAGGTGAGGGAAGGTTTATAATATTAACCCTTAAATTTATCAAATTATCAATAGAAGATGCTTGGTATATCCACTTCATTTTTTTTTTTTAATTCGGAATAATAATAATAATAATAATAATAATAATAATAATAATAAAGAAAATCAAACCATATGGGCATAGTTCAACTAGTAGATAGCATAAGGTTTGGACAAATGACTCATAAGTCAACAGATCGAATCTTAACAATGGTAAAAGCTTTAAAAAATACCTGATCTAGATAGATGGATAAATACCATAAAAAATAATAAAGAAAAATCAAACGACGATTCATCATTCATGCATAGGATATTAGGATGGGAGGTGACAACTTATTTATTACACAATCCATTATAAAGATGACTGATTATGTGATTTGGATCAATTTTACTACATTATATCTAATTTTAGTCTACTAAACAAGGTTTGTTTGGATTTAAATCTTCTAATTTGACTATGTAACGAGACTAATAACTTAATAAATAATCAATTTATATACATTTATGATCAATTGAATATAAGATAGATACACAAATATAAATACACCTTTTAGTACAAACGTACAATTTCTATACCATAGACCAAGATCCCTTTTTTTTTCTTTTTCTTTTTTGTACGAAAATATGGTGTTGACGATGAATACCGTAGTATCATCAAATATACATGGTTTTGGATTTGGGAAGTCGATCACAATTTGCAGGGATCCATCCGATCATTTGCTTATCATTGTCGAAAATCACCATTCTGTCTTGCATTGATATGTCTGTCGAGATTATGACAATGAAACATGTTAAGGGCAGTTGTTTAGTAGTGGGATGATAGTGTTAAGTTTTTCAGCCCAGCTCGCAAACCCTAATGGACATTTCTTAAATGGGTCGATTGGCCCTAGCCCAGGCCCGGCCCATTTTAAAACCTCTATTTTCAGGTTATAATGTTTATATAATAATTCTCTAGTCCGGATCGATTTTTTTTTTTTTTTCCTCATACGGGTTTACTGCTTATCTCATGTGATGCTTATCTCATGTGATAATCAATGGAAAAATGCTACAAAACTGAATATCACAAAAGTTGATCATTGCACCCGCACGGAAAAAGAAAAAAAAAAAAAAAAACAGGTCGGTCATGACTAGAGAAGATTCTATGTTCATATATATATAATATGGAAACTACTTACCTCCAATGAGGTTTAAATCTTGGAGTCCCACTTCAGTCCCATTCAAGATTCCCAAGCAAACATTTCCCTTGGACTGGAGGAGAGAATATTTTGTTAATGAATTTATAAAAAGTGTTTCTTCTTCAAGCAATGAAGGCAATCATGGAAAAAACAAAAGGAAAAAAGATGAATTTATTAGGTGAAAGTGGTGCTTACTGAAATGATTAGATATGCTTCTGGGGTTAATTCATAGATAGTTTTAGTTCTCCCATTTGTGAAGCTCAGGGCTAGGGTCTTGAAGTATTTCTTGACTTCGCGTATGCTTTTGAAAGGTTTTCGACCTTTCCAACAAAGTGACAGTGTCTGATCATCAACTGCTTCTTTCAACGACTTTCCCGTTAATTCTTTCTTTATCTGTTAACAGCAAGTATCAATCAAACAAATCAAGTTGTCAAGATATTCAACAGTCTGCGTTATTGGATCATAGATTTCGACATTGAAGCTGTGAACATTCTTATGACTCACCACAGATGTTAAAGCTTGATATGCCTGACTGTTGAGGTAAGTGTAAGAACTTCCACTGTCAAAAATCATAAGCAGATTCTTTAACCCGGAACTTTTTCCACCAAAAAAGAGTTCTGCAACTCCGGGCGAGTAGTGTTTGCTGGCATAAACACAAAATTTGCTATGAGCAAAGAAAACTATGAAGAAGATTTGACTGCTGTAAATGAAAGGAGATATTAGAAGGATTCATTACGTATAATCACTTGACATTGATGTCCAAACCACACGTGAAGAATCATAAAGGTCGTCTCCAAAGAAGAGGAATCCTCCCCCTCGTCCACTCAAACAGTGGCCAATTACATTCCGCACCAAATTCTGATCATGAAGTTGTGAAAGAATGCTGGATTTACCTCTGCCAAGGCCAAGTATCCCATCTAAGGGATGATAAGACGTGCCTGGAAGTTGATCGTACCCACATCTGCAAACAAAGGAATTAGGATACTAAAATATGGCTAAGGATGCATAGGGAAATAACTTTTACTCAGCACGATTTTAAGTTGCCCATATCAGACATTAGTAATTTCAAGAAAAAGTAGAATAAAATAAATAAAACAGGAACTTTGACATCTTTGCGGGGATTCGAATAACAAAATTTTAATCAAAAGGCTCCTGTTTTGGCAAACATTTTCCCCTTTCTATTATGCATAATAAACCTGAAAAAACTAAATAAGCCAAATTTCATTGGTCATGCATCAAACTTCTTATACACACCTCAACTGCAACATTCTAAGAAAATCATCATGACAATATAAAAGGTTTACAATGAAAATCGCATTTGAAAGCATGTTTATCATGTGAAATTTTTCAAAAAACACTTTCAATTTTGAGAAAGCAAAGTTGAAAGAAATCCAAAACAATTTAGACCAAGAAAGAAACCAAAGTTAGCTACCCGAGGGCTAGACGAGGATTAAGCCGAACCCCATTTGTATAGTTGAAGGCAAAAACATCCTTGACAAGGACACCAAGGGATGAACCACCATCTGCATACCCAACCTCATAATCACATTGCTCTGGGTTTTCACATTTATGCTCTCCGGGTGCATGCAAGGATTCACAGATGGGATCCTTGCAGATCACAAGGTCATTGCTGGGTCGGTAAAGTGGATGAGGTGCCTGCAAAGATACAGATTAAAAACAATTCAAGACATTATCACCAATCCTCTAATTGGAAATGCATAGAGATTGCATAAACAGTGCTGCGAAGGTAGCGATAACAGCAGGATTAAACAAATTATGTAAATTATGAGCTGTTCTAAAAGAATTGGTGATACAATTCAAGCTATTTTCATCAAGAAGTAGGTCAGCAAGCATTAGTATCTATAATGACAATAGTATTTAAGCAAGCACATATTCAAACTCTAAACACATACAAATTCCATAACGTGTGGGGACTCGAGCCTAAGTCTCATGGGACGACAATAAGACTCTGATACCATGTTAGTAACCATCCGACCTAAAAGCTTAATTGTGATACGAAATGACCTAACAATAAGCTTAACTGTGATACAAAATGACCTAACAATAGTATTTAATCACTCTAACATTAAGAATCATATTAGAAAAAAAATACATAATAATGAACTCTCAAATTTGCACATACCGGAGTGCACTGCACACAGGGTGCATCGCATTGGAGCCATGTGAGGTCACTACCAGTGTCAAGATCAAGAAAGTATGGTTTTGCTGGTTGTCCTACGAAGAGGGTCACGTTATAGTATCTGCAACATTAAAATTTTGTCAAAAGAAAGAAACCCATTTCATATCTTCAATATACTATCAAATTCAACATATCAAGCAATACAAATTATATAGTCTTTATATAAGTTACATTACCCGGTAGGATACACATTTCCATGAATAGGGAAGACAATGGAAGAGCCAGCTCGATTGATCAACAAAGACGAGGTAGCGGTGGAGTCAGGAGAAAACATAGACTTCCTCCATCTCTGGTACTTATCATCAGTAGAAGCTGAAGAGAAACCCAGAAGCAGAAACACCACAACGAACACAAAACCCGCCTCTCCTTTTCTCATATCTGTGCTGTTATTGTGAATTGAATGAATGAATGAATTTGATTATGGAATTGAATGGGTGTTGGGGGTTTTGAAATGGGTCATTTACTTGGATAATAAGGTGGGTATTGCTTTATTTGAAGAATTACATTTGCTTTCGAATTGGGTTTGGTTTGGTTTGTGGAAGATCTTTTCCTTCTCCTCTCAAATGGATATTGGAATCTCATATGCAATGTCGACAAGTCAAACAATCTTGTGTTTGTATGCATATTTGTATGCAATTTCTTTGAAGTTTCCTTATAAACAAGACACATTTAAATGTTCTTTGTTTGCTATAAATGTTGCAAGTTTGCAACCATTTTCAGGTGTCCTCATTAGACAAGGCTTCACTGGATTGGCCTCTGCCTCCCCATTGTTATCAACGCCTTATTTTTTTTTTTTTTTTTTTGGTATATTATCATTTGAGTCCCTAATTGTTTTTGAAATATCTATTTTTTACTCACTTATTCATTTTTCACTGGATTGGTCCAAATGTTTTCATAAACCACTCAATTTCGTCCTTATGTGAGTCAACCGCTAGTCAAATTAAATGGTTCTAAGGGTATTTTTATCTTTAAACATTGATATGCCACGTGTCAACACACAAATAAATAGAAAAATTAAATAAATTTAAATAATAAAAATTAAATTAATATATAAATACAAATTAAAAAATTATAAACAAAAGAATAATTACAAAATTAAATATATCAATAATGTTACACATCACACCTATAATCCCACCATTTTCATCCCAATACACGTGACAGCTGATGTGTCACTTGGTGAGTGGACAAACATTAATTGGTGAGTGAATACATGGGTAAGAGAGATAAACATCAATTAATGTATGTTTACTCACCAAATGCCACCTCAGCTGCCACGTGTGTTGGGATGGAAATGATGGAATTGTAGGTGGGATGTTTAGCATTATTATATATATATATATCAATCAAAACCAAAAACCAAACCCAGTAAAAATCAGTTCTTCGAGTGGTGGTAGCTGGAAATCAATTCTTCATTGATGATCTCCAACAAAAATCAAACCCAGCCACCAACATTTCTCTCTCTTAACCTAAACCCAATCATTCAAAATCCATCTCTCTCTTTCTCGACCTCTCTTTAAATCCATCTCTCTCTTCTTTATCGATCTCTCTCTCCTTTTTTGGTCTTTCTCTGACCTCCATGAAACCTAGAAGAAGCTACTCTCCTGCTACCATGAAAACCCATCTCTTTTATCTCTCGCCGGCCACGGCGAAACGAACCAAGATTTGGTTCGAATCAAAAGAAACCCAAATTTGGTTCGAACTAGAACTGGGTTCTAACCAAAACGAGCCCAGGTTTGGATTTTAGTGTTGGGAGGTGGACGGTTGGGTCGGTTTGGTTTTGATGGTGGTGGTGGTGGGTTTTTTGGGTTTTCTAGGTTGATAATAGTGGTTTGGTGGCTGGAGATTGATTTCAGTGGTGGGGTTAGGCAGCAAGGTTTTATTTCGTGGGTTGATGATGGTGGTTTGGTTTAAAGGGTTTGAAGGGTTTTTTTTTTTTTTTTTTTTTTTTTTTTTTTTTGTGGATAAATTTCTGGGTTGCTTCGATATCTGAGTTTCGATTTAAGTTTCAAGTTGTTGTATGGTGGCGGCTATGGCTGTGATTGATTTCAAATTTAGGTTTGGGTTTGGGTTTGGTATGGTGGTTGATTTCAAGTATGGGTTTGGTGGTTGGGTTTGAGTATGAGTTTGGTGTGGTGGTTGATTTCGAATTTGGGTGGTGGCTGGGTTCGAATTTAGGTTTGGGTTTGAGTTAGGGTTTGAATAGAAGAATTTGCACAAGTATATCAGAGGAGATGATGGTGGTGGTGGCTAGGGTAGTTGATGGTGGAAGATAATGATGATGATAGACAGGGACGAACCTTGGGCTGGGCTAGGGTGGGCTCAAGCCCACCCTAGCATTTTAAAAAAAATTGACAAGTTAAAAAAAAAATACATATAATTCATATTTTTCCAATTTTTTAAATATAAAACGTGTAAAAATGAATTGAGTGGATTGCATAATTATTTATAAAACATTGTTGAAGTCTTTTTTTCAACCATCAATTCATCACAACTCACGAGGAAATAGGCTTATTTATTTATTTATTATTATCTCTCTCATGCTCTCACTATTTCCCAAATTTACTAAAATTTTATCCAATCTCATTATTAACATCATGAATTGTTCAAGAGAGGTAACCATTACCCCCCCCTTCTTAAATGGATGACATGTGTCATAGAGGAGTAAATTTTTAGATAATTTTACCCCTTTAAAGGGGGGGGGGGGGGGGGGGGGGGGGTGAGCAAAAATGCACTCTTCCAAATAACTATATATTTTGTGAATATTATGAAGAATAATGCTAAACATCCCAAATACATATGATCTATGAGGTGTCAAATTATGAGTGGATACACATTAATGATGTTTTATCTCACATACTACATGTATCCACTAACTATTTGACATTTCAAGTGCCACATGTGTTAGGATGAAAAATGTGAGATTTTAAGTGGGATGTGTAGCATTACTATATTATGAATTTACATATTCTGTTTTGCATTGACATTTTAGGATTACTATAATTTTTAGTTTATAAAATTTTAAGAGTAATCTAATTAGCAATTATTCTAATTTTAAATTTACAAACTAAAAATATTGTTTAATGAATTTCTTTCCACTTTGGTTGAAATCTAGATGCATATTTGTTAAGTTAGTGTATTTTTTTTTTAAATTATTCTTTTGTTTTTAGATTTGTTAGTAAATAGTAATATACAAGTATATTTATTTCCCTATGTGACACGTATGCTCTATCATAACTAAAGTAATATAATAATCAAATAAATTAGAATTTTTTAAAAAGTAATAAATTAGATTTCTTTTAACATTGTATTTATATAATTTTGATCTTTTGAAAAATACAGCTTAATTAGTATTTCATTGTATTTGTATTTCAATGTTTATTTTATAATTTGTTTTGACTTATATTTTTTATTAATTTTTAATATTTAGAATATACATTTACCAGGTAAGCCTCGTTATATCTACTTGATTAAGTATATCTTTATTTTTAATTAATACAATTTTTTTGTATTGTTATTGATCGGTAAAAATAAAATTATTCTAGCCCACCTTAATATTTAATCCTGGTTATGTCCCTGATGATAGATGAGTGGTGGAGGTTTTTTTTTTTTTTTTTTTTTTTCCTTCGAAAGATTTATTTATTTTTTAATTTGTTTTTATTTTTTCTTTAATTTTTTTTAAAAGAAATTAAATGGTCAGGGGTAAAGATGTCATTTTGTTTTTGTGACCGATGACCATCAAAATTCTGGTCAGAGGGACGAAATTGAATGGTTTTTAAAAATATAGGGACTAATTCAGTAAAAAAAATAAGTGAGTAAAAATTAGATAAATCAAAAAAAAAAAAAAATACAGGGATCAAATGATAATATCCCTTTTTATTTATTTTTTATTTTTTTAATAAATCAATTTTTATTTAATTTAATATTACTTTGCATTAATGAGGTTTTTTTTTTTTTTTTTTGGTAATTGCACCAAACTCCCATGAGGTTTGATCTTTTACACGTAGAAACAACTTTATCAAAAATTGACACTCACGTCCCCTACCATTAGGGTTTGACCGTTAAATGTGATTGTTGACCGTTAAAAAATGTCAAAAGACGGAAATACCTTGAAACACCAAAATTTAGAAAAAAAAAAAATTTAAAAGAAAAAAATCTCTTAATCTATTTATATATATACATATATATTAATTACAAAGAAATATAATTAATTTTCAATAAATAGAATTAAAAAATAAAGATTGAAAAACATGGAGATTAGTTTTTTTTTTTTTTTAGTCTCCAGATTGATCAACAAATAATTTTTAAAAAAAGTAATTGTTTTTAAAAAAAAAATTTATTTTCCATTAAAAAAATTCAGATTTAATAATAATAATAATAATAATAATAATAATAAAACTTCAACATTGTTCATCTTCCATCTTCAATTGGAAACTCAAACATCCAAATCCAAATCCATATTTTTGTCTTTTACAAATACAATAATCTTAACTCAAACATCCAAATCCATCTTCATCATCGTTCAACTTCCCATTCAGATTTCCATAAAAAAAATATTCAGATTTAATAATAATAATAATAATAATAATAATAAATAATCTAAACTCAAACATCCAAATCCATCTTCATCTTCCCATCATCTTCTCCAACACCCAAACCCTAACCTAAACTCAAAAACACAAAACCCTACCCACCACCACCACTCTAAACCCACGAAATCAGCCCAACCACCACCCCTACTTCTCGCCGCTACTATCGATCTCCTCCTGTGATCCCCTTCTCTTTCTCTTTTTCTTTTTCCTCTTCTTTCCTTTGACAGAGGGTGGCCGCCGTCGCGAGGTGAGGAGATCGGCGTTTCGCGGCGGCCACTTTGGGTTCTTTCGTTGATTGTTAGATTATTTTTTTGTCTATTTGATGAGAAAGTGTAACAATCGAGGGAAAAGAAAAGTGGGTATTTGTGAAATCTCGGTGTTTGTTTGTTTGGTTTACAGGAAAAATTGAGGGAAATCAAAGAGAAAATTTCTGAAAACGGGTTCATGTATTTCGAGAATCAAACAAGTTTTAATCATCCTTAGTTTGGCTTGGATTGTGCCATTTTGATCATCTTGAGATTCAATCAATTTGTTCTTGAAAGAAAAAAAAATCTGGAAATATTTGATATTGAAGTATGGGGACGATGGTGGAGAGATGAGGTTGATGATGGCGGTAGAGAGATGATGATGATGATGATGATGTTATTGAGAGATGGGGATCATCGATGGATCTTTTATGATGTTGATGGGGTGGAGAGATGAGGATCCATCAATTTTTTTTTCTTTTTTGTGATAAATCATTTGTCTTCTTAAAAAAAAAAAAATCTGGAGAACTAAAATTTTAATGATTTTTTTATTTACTTTTTTGTATTATTATTTTCAATATTTTTTTTTGTTAATATTTAATTTTAAATTACAAAATATTCTGACATGCATTAAATGAGATATACAGTGTTAAATGACGAAATTACCCTTCCTCGAAAAGTCAACAGTTAGATTTGACGTTTGTTGACTAACGATAGGGGAAGTGGGTGTCAATTTTTGATAAAGTTGTTTCTAGGTGTAAAAGATCAAACCTCAGGGGAGTTTGGTGTAATTACCCTTTTTTTGTTTTGTTTTGTTTTGTTATATAGAATATAGACTTTACTAAACTGAGACATTTTTTTTTATTAAATATATTATTTTCTTCTCTCTTTTTTTTTTTTGGTTAAATATATTATTTTCTTCTAATACAATATAGGCTAATTGGCAAGAATCCCCCTGAACTATACGCGAATTTGCAACTTACCCCCTGAACTTTTTTTTTCGGCATTAAACCCCCTAAACTCAGCGAAATTTGCAATTGTTAACGGAAATCCAACGTAACCCTAATTCCGTCCAGGAAAATTACACTAAGCTCCCCTGATTATATATATAATTGTATTAAACCCCAAAAAATATAATAATATTACCCGAATACCCCTCTGACCAAATTTTAAAAATAAAAATTTAAAATTTAAAATTTAAATAATGGTTAAATAATAATAAAATTCTGAATTTTATTATAAAGACAATAAAATAAATATAGAAATGAAAAAATTAAATTGATTTAACAATTATTAAATTATCTTTTTTTTTTTTTTTAAATATCCCTAAATATAAACCCATATAAATATTTAAATTATTAATGAAAAATAAAATAATGGTTAAATAATAATACAATCCCCTTTCAATAATAATAATAATAATAATAATAATAATAATAATAATAATAATAATCATAATAATAATAAAATTCTTATTTTTTTTTATAAAGACAATTAAATAAATAGAGAAATGAAAAAAATCTCTATTTATTTAATTGTCTTTATAAAATAATAATAATAATAATAATAATAATAATAATAATAATAATAATAATAAATATTATTATTATTATTATTATTATTATTATTATTATTATTTAAATTTTAGAATTTAAATAATGGTTAAATAATAATAAAATTCTGAATTTTATTATAAAGATAATTAAATAAATAGAGAATAAAAAAAATAAATTGATTTAACAATTATTTAAATTATCTTTTTATTTAAATATCCCTAAATATAATAACCTAGATAAATATATAAATTATTTAAGAAAAATAAAAATAATGGTTAAATAATAATACAATTCTCTTTCAAAAAAAAAAAAAAAAAATACAAATCTGATTTTTTGAATAAAGAAAATAAGATTTTAAAAAATTAAAACATCTTTAAAATCTCAATCATCCATCTCATAGATAGACGGTGGAGAAATATTTATTAAAACAAATTCAAATAAAAAAAAACATTTTTTGAAATAGATTGATTTATCTCAATTACAAAATAATTATAATAATACAAATACAAAATTTAAAAAATTGAACATCAATCCAATTAAAAGCACATATAGAAGAATTAAAAATTAAATTTTTTATTTTAAATTTTATGGGTGTTGGAAATTTAAATTTTTTATTTTCTTTAGAGAAGGAAAATTTTTAAGGATTGGATGGAGAAATAGATGTTCATTTAATTATATGGATCGAAGTTCATTTAAAAATATTTATTCGAAATTTTTTATTTTAAGGATTTCTCTTCTCTATGTTTATTAAGTTAAAAAATTAATTTAAAAAACACATTTCACAAACCAATAAATGAAATCTAATTATAAAAAAAAAAAAAAAATTATAAAAAAAAAAAAAAGAAGAAGAAGAAGAACATTGATGGATCTTCATATCTTCATTAATGGAGAAACTTATTATTTTATTTTATTTTATTGTAATTGAGATCAATCAATCTATTTAAAAAATGTTTTTTTTTTAATTTGAATTTTTTTTAATAAATATTTCTTCACCGTCCATCTATGAGATGGATGGTAAAGATTTTAAAGATGTTTTAATTTCTTAAAGATTTTATTTTCTTTATAAAAAAAAAAAGAATTGTATTATTATTATTATTATTATTATTATTATTATTATTATTATTATTATTATTATTATTGAAAGGGGATTATATTATTATTTAACCATTATTTTTATTTTTCTTAAATAATTTAAATATTTATATGGGTTTTATATTTAGTGACATTTAAATAAAAAAGATAATTTAATAATTTTTAAATCAATTTATTTTTTTCATTCTCTATTTATTTAATTATCTTTATAATAAAATTCAGAATTTTATTATTATTTAACCATTATTTAAATTTTAAATTTTAAATTTTTATTTTTAAAATTTGGTCAGAGGGGTATTCGGGTAATATTATTATATTTTTTGGGGTTTAATACAATTATATATATAATCAGGGGAGCTTAGTGTAATTTTCCTGGATGGAATTAGGGTTCCGTTGGATTTCCGTTAACAATTGCAAATTTCGTTGAGTTTAGGGGGTTTAATGCCGAAAAAAAAAGTTCAGGGGGTAAGTTGCAAATTCGCGTATAGTTCAGGGGGTATTCTTGCCAATTAGCCTACAATATAATACCTTTCTTCGATATCTAAAAACAAAATATATATGATACCTTTCTTCAAACCCCTTCTTCTCTCGAGTTAAAGGTTAATTATTTTATTTTTTAGCGTGTACCTTGTTGTTTTTATATTTTGTTTTGTTTATGTTTTTTTTGTTTTTTTTTGTTTTTTTGTTTTTTTTTTGTTTTTTCTAATATAGATTGTTTTTCAGAAAACCTTGTTTGTCATTTTGTTTGTATATTAGTCCCATACATTCACACATCAAAAGATATTATTAAACAGCATGGTGAGGAAATCACTTGACAAATAAATAAATAAATATATATATATATAGTCTTTCTATTATCAGTTCGTCTTGATATATTTTATATACTTTGACTTAAAGTGTATGCACTTATCAAAACTTCTCCATAATCTAATAGTTCACATTCTTCGTCCTGCTATATTTAATATTAGGCAGTGTTTTAGTAAACACTAGGCGCTAGGTGCTAGTCAGACGGTGGACCAGCGCCTAGTGCCTAGGCGGCTTAGTCGGCACCTAGGAGGATTTCTAGGCGGCCGGTTTTTTTTTACATAGAATTTTTTGTTTTTTCCCCCTACTTATAAAACCAAATCCACACATGAGGAAAATATTATTTGTTTGGTCTTCCTTGTCCAGATTTTGATGTGGATTGAGTTGGGCTCCTATTGGGCTTTCCCATTTCAAGTCCATAACATTTGAAGCAGTACATCTTCATATTGGGCTCCTATTGAGCTTTCACATTTTAAGTTCTTGAAAAGTGGCCCAAAAAAGCCCACTTCTTCAAAACCCTAGTAAAGATAACATCAGTAAAAAATAAGTACAGCAATGAACAGTAAAGTACAACAGTGAGCAGTAAAGCATTCACTAACCTATAAAATAATAATAAAAATAATATAATATATAATATATAATTAATAATTTAATATAGACAGTAGTACAACACTCATTCTCTCTCCCTCATGTCCTATACATCTTTCTTTCATCAGACATCTTTCATAATTCATATCCTCTATCTCCATCTCTCTCACACCCTCTCTCTCTCTCTCTCTCTCTCTCTCTCTCTCTCTCTCTCTCTCTCCCCTTTTTGACATGTTCTTGCTTTTTTTGCTTTGATTTGGTTTGATTTGCATGTGATTTGGGTTTTTTCTTTCAAAGGGAGAAGCAAATGCAATCCCAATTTTTTTTTTTTTTTTTTTAAACGGTCTAGGAGGCCGATTTTTGGTCTAAATCGAATTAGGCGGCCGATTTTTGGTTTGAACTGAACTAGGCGGCCGATTTTTGAGCATTGACCATTGACCGTTGATCGTTGACTTTATGTTGACCGATTTTTCCGGCAATTTTGGCCAACTTAGGACGGTCGACCGCCGCACAGCGTCTAGGTGGCCGCTTAGACCATTTTTTTCGAACACTGATATTAGGACGAACTGACAATAAAAAAATTGTGTATATATATATAAAAACTTTCAAGTAGGGATCCCTTATTTTAATTTCAGTAGAGACTATAATAAAATTACATCGTTTTTTATGAATTTTGATTTGAACATTTTTGTGGATGATAAGTTTAATAAAATTTACCTATGAATAAAATTTGAGAATTTTTCAAGCACTAGAACTATTTATTCCGATTTTGTTAAATATAGAGTCATCGGAAATAAATAAATAAAAAACGGTTATAGTACTTGAAAAATTCTCAAATTTTATTCATAAGTAGATTTCAATGAACTTATCATCTGCACAAAAATTCATATCAAAATTTATAAAAATCAATGTGATTTCATGAAGGTCCTTATCGAAATTAAAGTAATGGATCATTCACTTGAAAATTACTCTCTCTCTCTCTATATATATAAGACATCTCTCTCTCTCTATATATATATAAAAGACAAGTGTTGTCACACCATGTCCCATTTATAAAAGAAAAAAATAAATAAATAAACTCAGGAATTCCCCAAACTCGCTTAGAGAACCCAAATTTGAATTTGGGGCCCTCGCCAAATTCTACAACCGATGAAAAATAAGAAACTATGACCTTTGATTATGTATATGCTTATGAGAGGATTCGAACCAAGAATTTTTGTGGGAACAATCCCTATCCATGTTGGGGAGTGTTAGGAATGAATCAAATTCAAGAAAAATAACTAGATGTGAAAATAGTTCATAATTTTTTAAGAACAATTATTTGTAAATAAGTAATTTTTTTTTTTCAATTCTAAGAGGGTGTGTATTCAGTGTAGAGTTCATTGGAGTTTTGTGGATTTTTTTTTTTTTTTTTTTTTTAAGTGCTAGATTTTGGTGAAGTACATGGATTATGTAGATTCCACAAACAAATTTATACAAGACAATCACGTTAATTAAATTTTGATATTATAAAAAATAATTAACTTTTTAAATTCTAATTATCAAGGTGAATTGTTGAATAAAACAAATTGCTAATTTTTCTTCAAAAAAAAAAAAAAAAATTGTTAATTTTAAAACATTTCAGTTCTCCATACCGGAAAAAACAAAATTTCCTTATTGAACAATCCAATCATAATTTTTTTTTAGTAGCAGAAATTTATTTATAAAGGAAAGAAATACAAGAGATGTGAGAGAGAAAATCAGTAAAACTGTTTGAAAGGAAAAAAAAAAAAAAAACATTAACATAAACAACTAAACTACGCATCAATTTCAATTGATGCACTCGTAAAACCTACCCTTACTCAAACAGGGTTTGGCATTATACATAGATAACATCTTAAAAGTCGGCTTCACTTTCCTTTATGATTTAGTCATCACAATAATCCAATTATCTTCTTCGTTAATATCTTGGCATTCCTGATCACAAATATTCTCCAAATAATTATTACCTCTTTTGTCTCCTGAATTGTCAATCCCATTTAAAACCCGTTGAACTCCTTGCTCCAAAATTTCTTTCTATGAGGCTTGAATATGAGTGGCCGCAAAGACACAATCTTCTACATGTAAGTTTTCTGAATCACCAAGATTCTGATTATAATAATTTAAATATGTTTTGGAAACATCCAAATCTCCAACCACATTAGAGGCATTATTCCCTGGACTACAGTTACCTAAATTTACCGAGATTCTCACAATTCAAATTTGATTGGGAAACTTCCAAATTGGCAACGTTGAAAACTTGTTCTCCTTGATTTTCTCCCAAGAAAATCGTCCCTTGAGGAGACAATAGCGGAATTTCCTCCCTAGACTGCTGAAAATCCAGAATTGGTTTCGTCACCGGATGCCACCCCTCACGGTGGTCAAGTGGTTCAGTTGAATCTTCCAGACTTGCAATGGCCGGATTTTCCTCTTCTGGAGATTGTTACGTACGGTGGCACTCTTGAGTACCAACATCATCCTCTGCTTTCGAATCATTTGAGACTTGAACTGTATGATTTTTTTTTCCCGCTTAATTTGTAACCTCAATATGGTTGACTTGAACATGATCTTCCTTGTTTGTAAAGGCCTGATTGATGTGTACACAATGAAGCCATGCACCGAAGTCATGTAAGCATGGGGAGGGACTTGGTCAGCCATGATGGACTGTCATGGCAGTTGTTTCAATAAAGTGGTGCTTAGTGGTTCCTAAAGCCACGCTTGTCATGCTTAGTGGTAGATGAGTGCTCCACTACTTCCTATTTATTTGCTTAGTGGTAGATGAGTGCTCCACTATGGTAGATGAGTGCTCCACTATTTGCTTAGTGGTAGATGAGTGCTCCACTACTTCCTATTTATTTGCTAATTCCTGTAATGTTGAGCAGCTCATTCGTATTGTTAGGACTATATATATATATAGCCTACAATTGTTGGGTGAGGGCATGAATGAATATTGTTTTCTTCCAAATTCTACTTAATTCTTCTTCTTCTTTCTCTATATTTCGGTCACAATTATTGGTACACAACAATTTGGTATCAGAGCCATTGATCCATGGAGACTCGTACGAAATCGAACACCGAATTTCGGAATGAGGTTAGCGAAACGTTGGCTCGCCATGAGTCCGGAATCGACCTTATCAACGACAAAATGGACACTAAATTCAAGAAAGTCGACTCGACCTTGCAGACTATCATCGAGGAGTTGAAGGCCATGCGTGCTAGCCACAACACCATGCCTACCGAAAGGGACCTCAATCCATTTGCACACGAAGGTGTTTTCCCTAGCCAAAACATCAGTCCCATTGCTTCCCCTAGCAAACACATTAGCCCCATTGACAATTCACAGGCCATCCTACATCAGGATCGTAACCCAAACCACCCCTTACATCCTGACCGTGACAGATACAATACCCAGCTGAAATTATCATTTCCAAAATTCAATGGTAACGACCCCAACAGTTGGATATACAAGTCCGAACAGTACTTCGAATTTAAAGACATCCCTCACCATCAGAGAGTTCATTTAGCTTCCTTCCATTTGGAAGACATTGCCTTGCAGTGGTACAGGTGGCTCAGCAAATTCAGAGGACCCCTGACTTGGACAGCCTTCACCCAAGCCATATTACAACGATTTGGTCCGACCGATTACGAAGATCCATCTGAGGCCCTGTCACGCCTTAAACACACCACCACCGTAGAGGTGTACCAGGCTGAATTCGAAAAGTTATCACAACGTATTGACGATCTTCCCGAAAATTATTTGGTGGGATGTTTTGTTGCAGGACTCCGAGATGAAATTCGTTTGGATGTCAAGATGAAGCAGCCACGTACTCTACTGGATGCAATTGGAGTGGCCAGATTAACTGAAGAACGGAACCAGCTGCAGAGAAAGCTCAACAATTCTGTTCGGCCAACACAATTCAGTCCACTCCAAAGGACCACGCCAAACAATTCAATTGGTTTGCTAGGACCACCACCTGTTCAAAGAAGCAATCAGAATCAACCGGTACCATTCAAGAGACTCACAAGCCAGGAAGCCAGGAACCGACGTGAGAAAGGTTTATGTTTTTATTGTGATGATAAATTCTCTCCAGGACATCGTTGTCAACGTCCCCAACTCTTCATGATTGAAGATTGCTCGGAGGAGAGCGATGAAGATACGGAACCAACCGAACCAATTTCCCCAGAATTCATTCCAGAAATTTCTCTTCATGCCATTGCCGGAACCAATCATCCGCAAACTATCAGGGTAACTGGGAAATTGAAGACTCGTGACATTACCATTTTAATCGATGGGGGAAGTACGCACAACTTCCTTGACCAAACCGTAGTGTCGAAATGTGGGATACCAGTGGTCTGTGACAAAGTGTTACAAGTTATGGTGGGCAACGGTGAAAAAATTGAATGTGTGGGACGCTGTCTGGGACTTACGTTGATCATTCAAGACTTTCCTGTACGTGCAGATTTTTATGTTCTTCCAGTGGCTTCTTGCCAAGCCGTGTTGGGGGTGCAATGGTTGGAAACTCTCGGACCCGTCGAAACTGACTATCGCAACTTGACCATGAGCTTCCAACAAAATGGAGTCACGCAGAAATTTAAAGGGGTCAGCCGACCACCACTTGAGGCTTTGAGTGAGAAAGAATTATTGAACTTCGAAGGAGTGGGTGTGTTGTTTCAACTCATACCTGGTGAACACCTAGAGACTTCGACTGTGTTGTCTCCAGACCTTGCGGAATTGTTAGAGGAATTCCACAATGTTTTTTCAGAACCTGACAGCCTGCCACCACAACGAAGCCACGATCATCGGATTTCACTACAACCAAACCAACAACCTGTCAACGTCCGTCCTTACCGTTATCCGCATTATCAGAAGGCTGAGATTGAAAGATTGGTGAAGGAATTTCTGACCTCTGGGGTGATTCGACCGAGCCACAGCCCCTTCTCATCACCAGTGCTACTCGTCAAAAAGGCTGATGGAAGTTGGAGGTTTTGCATTGATTATAGGGCGCTGAACAGTATCACGGTGAAAGACAAGTATCCCATTCCTGTGATTGACGAATTGCTAGACGAATTGAATGGAGCCAGGTATTTTTCAAAGTTAGATTTACGCTCCGGGTATCACCAGATTCGTGTTCATACAGAAGATATTCCGAAGACGGCATTCCGCACTCACGAAGGTCACTACGAGTTCGTTGTCATGCCATTTGGACTCACTAATGCGCCAGCCACATTTCAAGGTCTCATGAACGATCTATTTCGTCCGTACCTCCGAAAATTTGTTTTGGTTTTTTTTGACGACATCTTGATATATAGCAGAACATGGTCAGACCATCTCTTACACCTACGGACTATTTTATTGATTTTATCGGCTAATCAATTATTTGCCAAGGAATCGAAATGTCGACTTGGAGTAATGCAGGTGGACTATTTGGGGCACCTTATTTCCTGGGAGGGAGTACAAGTTGATCCAGCCAAAACTCTTGTAGTTAACAACTGGCCAATTCCGACCTCTGTTAAAGGTGTCCGTGGCTTTCTAGGGTTGGCTGGCTATTACCGGAAATTTATTAGCGGGTTCGGCGGCATTGCGGCACCTCTTACACGTTTGCTGTCTAAAGAGGGATTTCGATGGTCACCTGAGGCTGCCGCCTCATTCGAACAACTCAAAAGCGCATTACTGTCTCCACCTGTACTCCGGTTGCCTGATTTCTCTCAACCATTCATTGTCGAAAGTGATGCTTGCGGAGTGGGAATTGGTGCCATCCTCATCCAAGAAGAACGACCGGTGGCTTTCTACAGCGAAGCTTTAAAAGGTTCATCTCTATTGTTGTCCACATATGAAAAGGAAATGTTGGCCATAGTCAAGGCCATTCGGAAATGGCGACCTTATTTGCTCGGTAAGCCTTTTGTCGTAAGAACGGATCATAGAAGTCTTAAATACTTGTTGGAACAACGCATTACTACTCCAGCACAATCCCGTTGGCTTCCCAAGATTATGGGCTATGATTATAGCATTCAATACAAAAAGGGTAAGGAAAACAGGGGGGCCGATGCTCTGTCAAGGATGGTGGAATTAGAGTGCACGGCCATTTCAATGCCCATTCCTGAGTGGTGGACCATTCTTCAAAAGGAAGTGGCTCAAGACTCATTCTATGACCTGCTGGGTAGTTCAGCTTCAACACAACTCACACAGCAGTATGTTTTGCGTGATGGGGTCTGGTTTAAACGAGGCCGAGTGTACTTGAGTCCTACCTCTTCTCTACTTCCCCTGATTTTAGCGGAACTACACTCTTCTGCGGTTGGAGGACACTTTGGTTATCACAAAACCCTCAATAGAATCAAAAAGAGTTTCTGTTGGCCTGGTATGCGGAATTCAGTTAAAGATTACATCAAATGTTGTGATGTATGTCAGAGGTGTAAGCATGACAACACCCACCCCGGTGGCCTTCTTCAACCCTTATCAATTCCTGAAAGAATATGGTCTGAAATTTCTATGGATTTTGTTGAGGGTCTTCCCATTTCTCACAGTCATTCAGTCATCATGGTCGTGGTGGATCGCTTGACGAAATACGCGCATTTCGTTCCTCTTAAGCATCCTTATACAGCGATGGTAGTTGCTAAAACTTTCGTTGACAACATCGTTCGCCTCCACGGTATGCCTATTTCAATTGTTAGTGACAGAGATAAGGTGTTCATCAGTTCTTTTTGGCAGACTTTGTTTAAATTGCACGGTACGAAACTCAAGATGAGTTCCAGTTATCATCCTCAAACCGACGGCCAAACCGAGGTCGTTAATCGGACGTTAGAGCAGTATCTCCGATGTTTCACGAGTAACCAGCCCAAAAAATGGCTCGATTGGCTTTCATGGGCGGAATATAGCTATAATACATCGGTGCACACTTCGACTCGGACAACACCATTTGAGGCAGTGTATGGAGTCCCACCTCCGGATTTGCTATCTTATGTTCCAGGTACCACTAATGTGCAGGCGGTGGATGAACTCTTACGGTCAAGGTCTGAAATTTTGCGTGACTTACGTCAACATTTAACTGTTGCCCGTGACCGCATGAAGGTTCAGGCAGATCGTGGACGGAGGGATGTTTCATTCGACGTGGGAGACTATGTGTATTTAAAACTTCAACCATATCGTCAGAAATCGGTCGCATTTCGTAGCTCCCTCAAGTTGTCTCCTAGATTCTTTGGTCCATTCCGTGTAGTCGCAAAGGTTGGTCCAGTGGCCTATAAATTGGAGTTACCGGTTGGCTCCTTGATCCATGATGTGTTTCATGTTAGTCAATTAAAGAAGCAAATTGGACCATTACCGCCTGCGTCACCAGTCCTCCCTCCTGTCGCAGAAAATGCCACACTACTGCCTCAACCTGAAGCAATTTTGGCCCGACGCATAATCACCAAGGGAAAGTATCGTCCTAAGCCTGAAGTCCTGGTTAAATGGGCTGGAACGACTAATGAAGATGCAACGTGGGAGAACCAATGGCGTTTCTCTCGTACTTATCCCGATTTCATCCTTGAGGACAAGGATATTTCGGGCGGGATGGAGTGATGTGTACACAATGAAGCCATGCACCGAAGTCATGTAAGCATGGGGAGGGACTTGGTCAGCCATGATGGACTGTCATGGCAGTTGTTTCAATAAAGTGGTGCTTAGTGGTTCCTAAAGCCACGCTTGTCATGCTTAGTGGTAGATGAGTGCTCCACTACTTCCTATTTATTTGCTTAGTGGTAGATGAGTGCTCCACTATGGTAGATGAGTGCTCCACTATTTGCTTAGTGGTAGATGAGTGCTCCACTACTTCCTATTTATTTGCTAATTCCTGTAATGTTGAGCAGCTCATTCGTATTGTTAGGACTATATATATATAGCCTACAATTGTTGGGTGAGGGCATGAATGAATATTGTTTTCTTCCAAATTCTACTTAATTCTTCTTCTTCTTTCTCTATATTTCGGTCACAATTATTGGTACACAACAATTCCTGATCCACCTCATCAATTCTCTTCCAGTAGGTTTATAGAATGGTTTTCTAGAAAGTGATTTGCCTCTTTTACTTCTCTTCTATCTTTTTTATTACGACAATCTACTCTATCATGGCCAATAAGGCCACATATGGTGCGCTTGGGGTGGAAGATTTTTATAAACAAGATCAATGGAAAAATCATCTTCGTTTGGAAGTTCAACCATGACTGAATTTGGGAGAGAACCTGATAAATCCACCTCAACTAGAAGTCTTGCATAGTAGCCAAAGGCTTTTTTTCTCATGGCTTTATCGATTTGTATAAGTAGACCAATTCCTCGAGCTCTTGGATTCCAGAACTCCATACCCAATCCATACATATTGACCCAAACTTGTGAGTTGTGAGTTGTGAGTGAGACCTGATTTTCAGCACCCTTAACATGCAAAGGTGCACGAATCATTGTTTCAGGAAAATAAGAAAAAAAAAAAAAAAAAAAAAACCTCTTTCGAGAGAGTTTTCTTTTTTCAAGTGATCCAACCGAGCAAGTTTCGGAGATCATACAAAACATCATTTCAGAGTTGTTATATTTGTATTTTATGATTGGATTGAGTTGGTCAAAATCCGTGTTATTTTTTATATAATCTAAATCTAATTGTAGAGCAAGATGTGTAACGAATCTCTATACAATAAAACCTCTATAAAATGATATTGTTGGGACCAAATAAAATTATTATTTTAGAGGGGTTATTTATTTATCGATAAATGAATAATTTATTAATTTGAGTTTTATGTTTTAACTACTTGTACATATACTCTCTCTCTCTCTCTCTCTCTATATATATATATATATATCTATGTTTTAATTATTTGTACATGATACATGCATGATTTATGATTCAAAGTTCATAAATAGAGGCTCAAAAATTAATATACATACATAAAAATTAATAAGAACATACAAATGTATATACATAAAAATCAATAGGTACATGGATTACGTGAAGTCATTTATGGTCTATACTATAGAAATATGATGGATGTTGATCACCTTTTAAATTATCTTAGTGAAAAGGATATAGTGATGCAATCACCTATTGCTAAAGAGATTATTCAAGAGGTAATGAGATCAAGATGCAGTTGTGTTTTACCAAGTGTTTCTCCAAAAGAGGCATTTCAAGCAGTAGTAACATTAAATAACTAATTACTGCAAAATGAAATATATATATATATATATCAAATGTGGTGTATGATTTGCAAAATATTAAGGACAAGATTGAGTTTGGTTTCGGTACAAAGAAAAGGTAAACAACGTTAGATGCATATTTTAAGAAAGATCTGAATTGAGAAATTAGAAGTTGTTAAGTTAAAAGTTAATTAATAGGGTGAAAATGGAAACTAGCCAAAAATTAAGGAAGTTTATTGTTTTTATCCGGAATTAGTATTTTGATTGTTTTTGTAAAACAATCCACTTTTTGGACAAAAGTGCCCTTCATTCAGAAATGATTAAAAAAATCAAAAACTTTTTTTTTCTCTCTCTCCTTTTTTCTCATTCACGCATCTCTCCTTCTCTTTTTCTCTCCTCTTCTCTCCTCTGTCTTCTTCTTCTCTCATTCTTCTTCTTTCATGTTTTTCTCTCCTTCTTCTTCTCTTTCTCTTTCATGTTTTTTTCCAGCTTATTAAAAAAATTTCAGATTTCGTTTTTTTTTTTCAAAGAAAATTTCCAGATTTGAGGGTGGTTGTTGTGTTCATGAATGGTGGGAATTATGTTTGGGTTTGGGTTTTGTTAAAAAAAAAAAATCAGATTTTTATTTTAAAAAAAATTTCAGATTTGATTTCTAGATTTTGGTTGTTGATTTTATGAATGGTGTGTTTATTTCCAGATTAAACACACCCAAGGCAAAAAAATTAAACACACATGGACAAAAAGTATTAAACACACCAAGCAAGAATGACTAAACACACTAGGTAAAAACGACTAAACACACTAGGCAAAATGAATTAAACACACCAGAGCAAAACGAATTAAACACACCAGACAAAACGATTAAACACACCAGGCAACCCAATTAAACACACCTGGTGTGTTTAGTCGTTTTTGTCTAGTGTGTTTAATTCATTTTCCTTAGTCTTTTTTGCCTGGTGTGTTTAGTCTTTTTTGCCTGGTGTGTTTAGTCCTTTTTGCCCGGTGTGTTTAGTCATTTTTACTTGGTGCGTTTAATTCCTTTTTGGTTGGTGTGTTTAATTTATTTTCACTGGTGTGTTTAGTCGTTTTTGCCTGGTATGTTTAGTCGTTTAAATCTGGTGTGTTTAATTCATTTTCACTGGTGTGTTTAGTCTTTTTTGCCTAGTGTGTTTAGTCATTTAAACCTGGTGTGTTTAATTCATTTTCATCGGTGTGTTTAGTCTTTTTTGCCTGGTGTGTTTAGTCATTTTTTCCAGGTGTGTTTAGTTGAACAAAATCTGGAAAAAAAAATTTCACACATGATCTGAAATTTTCTACTTCAGCACGAAAATCTGGAAAAAAAAACAAAAAACAACTCCCACCATTTATAAAAACAACCACCACACTTATAAATTTTGAAAAAAAAAAAACGAAATATGGAAAAAAAAATTTGGAAATTTTTTTAACAAATCTAGAAAAAAATTTAAACATTCAAATCTAACTAACACTCAAATCCAAACATTCACAACCACAACCACCCTTAAAATCAACTACATTCAAAACCATAATCAGAATTTTTTTTTAAAAAAAATCTGGAAATAATTTTAAACAAAAACAAATTCTGAAAAAATAAAAAATAAAAAAAATTCTGAAAATTTTTAAAAATATTGGAAAAACGTGAAAGAGAAAGAGAAGAGATCAAGGAGAGAAAGAGAAGAAGAAGAAGGAGAGAAGATCGGACAACCGAAGATCGGAAAGCCACCAAATTTGAAAATTTTTGTTTTTAAAAAATCTGAATTTTTTTTAAAAATCTGGAAAAAAAAAAGGAGAAAAAGAAAGAGGAGAAGAAGAAGAAGAAGAAGAAGAAGGAAAGAAAGTGAGAAGATGGAGGAGAGAAGAGGAGAAAAAGAGAGAAGAAGAAGAATGCGTGAAATGAGAGAGAGAGAGGAAAAAAAAATATTCTGCACAAATGAGAGAGAAAAGGAGAGAGAAGAGTTATTTAAAAAAAAATGAGGGGCAATTATGTCTCTACAGTGGATTTGTTGACAAATACAATCAGTTTACTAATTAAGGCCAAAAACAATAAAGACCCTAAATTGGTGGTTAAAAAGGCCTATTTCCTCTAATTAATATGTATTATGAATTTGTCTATGCTATTTCTTTTACGTATATATTTTTTAAAAAAGATATATTTTTGTATTTAATCAATTATTAATTTATATATTCGTTGGGCCTAAAGGCTTTCAAAAAATTTATTATCTTATACATTTAGGGAGGTTATTAATTTATTATATTGGTACAAGTCGGACCAGAGGATTTTATTATTTAAGAGGGATTATTAATTTATTGAATATTCATTTATCGAGATTTTACTGTATTTATAAATCACATTTTAAAATCCATCCAAATCTAATCAATTGAGAGTTAAGGTCCTTTCTGCAAAGTATAATTAAATTCATCCAATTTTAAAATAAAATAAAATAAATACATCCAAATTTTATAGACTTTTAAAAAAATTTAATTGAATACCCAGATTTTTAAAATATTTTAAATTCCAATCAATTCTAGATTTAATACACCCCCTTAATACATTGTATATAAATATATAACTTTTGTGTCATTATAGGAGTGAGAAAGACCATTCCATAATTTTTCATTGTCTTGATATTCATCCTTGCTTAATCTTACTGTTAGTATTTTGTACGACTACAAAACCCTAACCAAACTTTTCAAGTTCAGATCCTGCAAGAAAAAGACTTACAGACAAGAAAAGAAGTAATCCAAACTACCAGATAATATAGATCAAGCAATACTGAACATACAGTGCAATGTAAAACAAGAAAGTAAAAGAAGACAAAAGGATTTATCGTGGTTCAGCTTTGAATAAGCCTACATCCACGTTAAGCCTCTTTCGAGAGACTCTCTCACTGTACAATATCTTTTACAACTTGATCTACCCAGAAAATACACAAAGATGCCCTCAAAAGGAGCCTAGAAACCAGATCTACAAACCACTTAAACAACTAACCTAATACACAAAACTCAACTTGAGATTACAACCTAGAATACAACAAAAGTTATATCAGTAGAAGCACAACACTCAGATCTCTCTTTTATTCTTCTATCTCTCTCAGATTCACTATAGAGAAGCTCAATATTCAAGTTGATTACCAAGAACACCAAGAACAAATACGGAGAAAGCAATATGAGAAATATCAACGAAACTCTAGAAATCATTACTCTGATTTCTCTCTCCTTCGCTCCACTTATATACCCCTTATCAGATAAGGTCCAGATCACACAAGTGTGACCAATCCTTTGTTGCCAAAAATCTTGACTCAACACTATCATATCAGATAACCAAGAAACGATGTCGTATGATTAAGTGATGGGTCTGGATTGGGAGCACTTGGATCTTGGGTTTCTGCAAGCTTCAACCCATCTTATCATTGGGCTCTTCTTTGGGCCTAAGAAGTTGGACTATAAACAACACTTACAATCTGGAACCTGAAACAAGTAAAATTGTTTCTTGAAAATCTGATCAGAAAACTTAAAAATTTATATAAAATTATTAGCATATGTTGGTGGTGTGAGATCCACCTAGATTATTGATACAAAGAAATGCCAAATTAAAAGCCATGGCATGATCTCAATCTCTAGACCATCCATTCAATGCAAGAATTATGCCAAATAAATTACCGCCCATGACAGCCTTCAACAATCTGTGCTTTTGAGTTGTGTATGGTGGATACCTTGTGGTTGCATCTCCATCAAAGCTTCTGTAAAGAACTCCCTTCTTGTGGCTAAAAGCATCAAATGAAAACTTACCATGATAAGCTCCCATTCCACTCTCTCCAACCCCACCAAACGGTAACGATGAAACTGTCAGCTGCATATGCAAATTTCTGTCATTAATTGTTGATCAGTTATAAAAACATTATCAGTTAGACCACAGTATAATGTGGACACTCATTTAGCCTAACAATATCTCAGATTCATAACGTGGACACTCATTTAACCTGACAATATCTCAAATTCGAATGGTAAGAGTATTAGGAAGAAAGTAACACATGGAGAATGGTGTCGTTAACGAGCATTCCTCCAGCGGATACATTCTGTACAAAGTCTTTCTTCATCTGCTCATCATCGCTGAACAGATAGGCAGTAAGAGGCTTTGGTTTTGATTTGATCACTTCGAAGCTGTCTTCTATTTTTTCAACCTTTAACACACCACAAGAACAAACATGTTAGAGGCTTTTGCCTTTTAATTATGTGTTGGAAGAAATTATGGATTGAATTGAATTGTACTGACAGTGACACTGACAATGGGTAATAAAGGTCCAAATGTCTCTTCCTTCATAATCAATGGATCTTCTGGAACATCCAATAGTAACCAACAGTAAGGTTGGAGCTATCTTCCATGGGTCCTTCTCACAAACATCAGCTGTGAGACGGACCCATAGAAGATTTTCTCACTCGTTAGACACATTTTCTCTTGTTTATTTTTAACTTTCAGTTCTAATATATATTAAATTATTTATTTAATTTATAATCTTTAACATTATCAAACATATGAGTGTTTTGTAATGAGAAACAAACTTGGAATGCTGTACATCGGAAATGGCAACCGCCTTGATTATTTTTTGGGGGCTTCTACAAACTATTTAGTGTTAATTCTAATTAGATACAACAAAACCTCCAACAAAACATGGAAAACAACAACAAAAAAAGCGATGAAACTGAAGCAATCCCACTAAGCATGGTAAAGACTGCAAGTGCTAATCTATCTGTAACAATCCAGTCAATAACAAAGGAACATATGCAAGAAATAATCAAGCATTGGCTTCTCAGTCACTCCTCCCCTATAAAAGTAACATCATCAATTTGGAGTTAGACACTACCAAAAATCTGTGAGAATAAGCAGAAATGTGCAGTAGCCCACATATCGTAGCCATCCCTTTTCCTGCACAAGGCCATGTAATTCCTTTACTGGAGTTGTCACAATGCCTGGTTAAGCATGGTTGCAGAGTCACATTTGTGAATACCGATTATAATCATAAGCGGGTTGTGAATGCGCTAGAAGAAAATAATTGGATAGAGGATCAAATCCATTTGGTATCGGTCCCTGATGGAATGGAACCATGGGAGGATAGAAATGAACTAGGCAAGTTATCCGAATCAATGTGCAGGACCATGCCGGGGAAGCTGCAGGAGCTCATAGAAAAGATCAACAACCAAGGCAATGAGATCGCTTGTGTCATTGGTGATGGAAGTATTGGGTGGGTTATGGAATTAGCAAAGAAAATGAATATTCGGAGGGCTGCCTTTTGGCCTGCTGCTACGGCGTTACTGGCCTTGTCGTTCAGTATTCCAAAGCTGATTGATGATGGAATCATCAACAATGATGGTAATTTACTCTCACTTGTTATATATTTCTCGGGTGTTAGAATGCTTCTATAAGCTTAAGCTTTTAGGTTTGATGAGTACTAACACTCGGCAATTCTTTCAGGAACTGTAATCAAGAAGGGGATGGTTCAATTGGCGCCAAACATGCCTGCAACCAACGGTGAAAATCTTGTGTGGGTCTGCGTAGGCGACTTTTCCGTGCAGAAAGTCATCTTTGATCTTATGGTTAACAACATTGAAAGTTTGAAGATGGCAGAAATCATGGTTTGTAACTCAACGTATGAACTTGAACCCGCAGCATTTAGCTTTGTTCCAGAAATTCTTCCGGTAGGACCACTTTTAGCAAGCAACCGGCTAGGTAATTCAGCAGGATGCTTCTGGAGAGAGGATCAAACGTGTTTGAAATGGCTTGACCAACAGCCGCCAAACTGTGTCATTTATGTTGCATTTGGCAGCTTCACAGTTTTTGACAAGATCCAATTCCAAGAATTAGCACTAGGACTTGAGCTCTCCAACAGGCCATTCCTGTGGGTTGTGAGGCCTGATTTTACAAGTAGTGATGCATACCCGGAAGGATTTCAAGACAGAGTAGGCAGTCGTGGATGGATGGTGGGTTGGGCACCTCAACAGAAGGTACTTAGTCACCCTTCCATTGCCTGTTTCTTGAGCCATTGCGGCTGGAATTCGACAATGGAAGGTGTTAGCAATGGACTCCCTTTCTTGTGCTGGCCGTACTTCGCAGACCAGTTCCTCAATGAGAGCTACATTTGTGATATTTGGAAGGTGGGATTGAAGTTTAGCAGAAACAAAAGTGGGATCATTACCCGAAATGAAATCAAGACTGAACTGGATCGACTTCTAGGTGATGAAAATTTTAAAGCAAGGTCTTTGGCACTCAAGGAAATGACCATGAATAGTGTTAGAGAAGGTGGTCACTCTAACAAAACTTTTAACAATTTCCTTCAATGGATCAACACATAGTGTCAACCTTCAATATATAGCCATTGTATTATCTAATTTCAAGTGCTTTTTTATTTTTAAAAATATCTTTCAAACTAAGAGTGCAACTCTACAAATTTAATTCATAGTTTGAAGTCCCACAAGGATTTGGAAAACCAAAAATGTAGGGAATTATGTGAATTTCCCCAACAACAATGACTTTGAAACGACAGTCACAAAAACTTCCAAATTCCAAACGGGGAAATTTCATTAAAGTCCATACTTTTTCATGGAATCACAAATTCACAATCTTCTACATCTAAGTTTCCTGTATCACCAAGATTCTCATTATAATAATTTAAATATGTTTTGGAAACATCCAAATAGAGGCATTATTCCCTGGACTACAGTTACCTAATTTACCGAGATTCTCACAATTCAAATTTGATTGGGAAACTTCCAAATTGGCAACGTTGAAAACTTGTTCTCCTTGAGAAAATTGTCCCATGAGGCGACAATAACGGAATTTCCTCCCTAGAGTGCAGAAAATTCGGAATTGATTCCGTCACCGAACACGGTGGTCAAGTGGTTCAGTTGAATCTTACGGACTTGCAATAACAAAATAAAAATAACAAAATAAAAAATGAACCAAAAACATAAAAAATGAGTATTTACTTGGATTTATAAAAAAAAAAAAGAAAAAAAAAAGACAAATAAATAAATAAATAAATACATATTCTGATTTATTTTCAATGCTATTGATTCATTTGTAATTTTGTTATTTTTAGGGATAAAATTATCCACAAAATAACTTCTCTTTTACAAGTTAACATTATTGCATTTTGTATCAATTTATTAATTTATTTGATAAAAGTATGAGGGTATAATGGTCATTTCATACAATTGAAGCCTGAATGGAGATATTTTGGATTTTTTAACAGTCAAACTCAGTCAAAACAAATAGAATCCTAATAGTGTTAGTCTATAGGGGAAGTTTCTAAAATAAAAGCGTTTGTAACTATACATCCAATAATAGTTCAAATGTGAAGGAGATTTATAATATTAACCCATAAAATAAATACATCCAAATTTTATAAACTTTTTAAAATTTTGAATTGAATACCCAGATTTTTAAAATATTTTAAATTCCAATCAATTCTAGATTTAATATACCCTCTTAATACATTTGTGTCATTATAGGAGTGAGAAAGACCATTCCATAATTTTTCATTTGTCTTGATATTCATCCTTGCTTAATCTTACAATCTGGAACCTGAAACATGTAAAATTGTTTCTTGAAAATCTGATCATAAAACTAAAAAATTTATGTTGGTGGTCTGAGATCTACCTGGATTATTGATACAAAGAAATGCCAAAATAAAAGCCATGGCATGATCTCAATCTCTAGACCATCCAATCAAAGCAAGAATTATGCCAAATAAATTACCACCCATGACTGCCTTCAACAATCTGTGCTTTTGAGTTGAGTATGGTGGATACCTTGTGGTTGCATCTCCTTTAAAGCTTCTGTAAAGAACTCCCTTCTTGTGGCTAAAAGCATCAAATGAAAACTTACCATGATAAGCTCCTATTCCACTCTCTCCAACCCCTCCAAACGGTAACGACGAAACTGTCAGCTGCATATGCAAATTTCTATCATTAATTGTTGAGACCACAGGACGCTCATTCATTCTGGCAATATGTCATATTTGAGTGATAAAAGTAGTAGGAAGAAAGTAATCACATGGAGAATGGTGTCGTTCACGAGCATTCCTCCGGCGGATACATTCTGTACAAAGTCTTTCTTCATCTGCTCATCATCACTGAACAGATAGGCAGCAAGAGGCTTTGGTTTTGATTTGATCACTTCGAAGCCGTCTTCTATTTTTTCAACCTTTAACAGACCACAAGAACAAACATATTAGAGGCTGTGTGTTGTTAGAAATTATGGATTGAATTGAATTGTACTGACAGTGACAATGGGTAATAAAGGTCCAAATATCTCTTCCTTCATAATCAATGAATCTTCTGGAACATCCAACAATATCGTTGGAGCTATCTTTCTGCAATCAAAAACTAATAAACATTATTATTCAATGCAACAGTTTCAAGTCAACCTGCAAAATGTTGCAGTCAAAAATCTTAAAAAAAGAAATAGAAATGGAACTCACAATTGGTTTTCATCCTTTTGGCCTCCATAAACGATTTTATCAGAGACCTCATCTTCATCCAAAAGGCTTGCCAATCGATTAAAGTGGAACGAGTTCACTATTCGAGATATATCTTTCGATCCCATTGGATCTTTTCCAAAAAATTCTTCCACTTCTTGTCTCAGAGCATCTATCTGTACATACAACAACCTTACTTGAAATAAACTCACAAGTACACATATTTGATTCAATATTGGTGTTATTAGTTGAGACAATGTTGTATTACCAACTTGGGAGCAAATTGTTTAGTTGTTATGATATAATCAACGGCTATGCAAGCCTGGCCATTGTTGCAGACCCACTTGCCAGCTATAATCCTCCTTGCAGCCACCTTTTACAACAAGTACTCTATCAGATGAATGATGATATATATTAAATTCATGTTCATGAGCATATGATTAAATTATGATGCGGGGTGGCGTTTGAGTAAGTACTTGTAAATTAATGTTAGAATCAACAAGAGCTGGGCATTTTCCTCCAAGTTCCAGGATCACAGGAGTCAGGTGCTTTGCAGCTGCACTCATAATTATGCGCCCTACTCTTTCTCCACCTGAACATATTAAGTGATCACAACTACATATTGGTATTTCTATGTAAAAAAAATTCTTCACTGGATCATATGTATAATATATGAAATTACAGAAAAATTAATTAGAAACCTGTGAAGAAAATTTTGTCCCATTTCTGTTCTAGCAATGCAGATGTCTCAGCAACAGCTCCCTCAACAACTCTTATGGTGGACTTGTCTAAATATTCGGCTATTAATTCTGCGAGAAGCGATGATGTAGCCGGAGCAATCTCTGATGGTTTTAACACCACAGCATTACCAGCTGCTATGGCTCCAATCACTGGATCAAGAGACAACACTGCAGGAAAGGTAGATATATATGTGTGTGTGTTAACAATTTTAATAAGAAAAAATCAGTGTTTCATTTTTGGAAAAATAAAAAATAAGTAAAAATCAATGTTACATACAGAAGGGATAATTCCAAGCAGAGATGATCAACACAACCCCCAGAGGTTCAGACACAATTTCTGCTGAAGATGGATATGTTGTCAATGAAGTTTTGGCCTGAATTAAAATGTATGCTAATCATGATTTTGCATAATTAATTAATTTAATCTTCTAGTTTTGATTCATGAGGAATTTCCATAACATAATTATCATCTTATTGTACTGTAGTTACCTTTTCAGGCTTCATCCAGGATTTCAACTCTTGAAGAGCCAACTTGCATGAGCCTTTTGACATAGAAATCTGCAGCATCACCATGCATATCATGAAACAGGAATTGATCATTTTACCATTAATTACAAACAACAATTAGAAGAGATATAGAATAACCTCTGATACAAAGGATTCTGTTTCAGGCTTGGAGAGGTCTTTGTAAAGAGCTTCAATAATCTCCTTCTCCTTTTCTTCCATCATTTTTGCTATACTTTCTATCTGAGACTTTCTCCACTCGTAACTCTTTGTTTTCCCTGAATTAAAGCTCTTCCGGAGCTCCTTCACTAACAAATCAGCTTCTTCTACGTCAAACCTTTGCTTCTCTTCCCTTGCCATCATCGATGATAGTGTTGCCGAACAACTTTTAACACAAAAAAGGAATATCATCCGTACGGTCATCTAATAAAAGTTTGATATATACGAACAATGATGTATATGTGATTCAGCGAGAGAGGTGAGTACTTACCGGTATGAAGATGAACACCGGCGGCCAGATGATGGAAAGGAGAGATGAGTTGAATTGTTCTTGTATGTGTATCTGTAGATAATAGTTTTGTTGAAGCAGCTACCTATAGATATGTCTGCACTGTTTGATTATTAAGAGAATTTTTTTTTTTCAATTATGTTAAGAATGTAAAACTGAGTACAAAAAAAATAAATTATATGATTGATTTATTTTTAACTACAAATTTAGGAATTCAGGGAGGGTGATACAACTTGATAGTTGAGACTATAAGTTTATCGATGTAAGTGTGAGGAGCTTAAAATGATATAATTTGATCTTACAATTTTATTATATAGATGTGAGAAGTTTACAACGATTAAATTAATTATAAAGTAAAAAACTTTTTCCATATCATAAAAGTCGTTTTAAATATTCATATTAACATTTTGTTTTAGCTATTATAATTATTTCGGTGTTTGGGAAGAGATACAACTTGAACATATTATTGGATCAACCTCATTTTATCTCAATATTAACTTGATATATACTACAAGTTCATTGATGTTAGTGTGAGAAACTTACGATCGATTAATTTTTGTTTTAAATATTCATATTAACATTTTTTTTTAGTTAACTTTTTAATTTTTAATTAGGTCAACCTCATCTTATCTCTGTATTAACTTTTTAATTTATTAAATTGATAACCAAATAAATTTTTAAACTTATCTAGAGTTATAGATGTGTGATTCAATATTAATTTTAAGTATAATTTTTTATTTTATTTATTTATTTATTATTTTTTTATGAACATGTAGATTGTAGAGGCCAGAGCAGTAGAGGGGCCAACCACTAGAGCAGTGGATATTATTAAATTTTAGGACCATTCATAATAAAATAGATATCAATTTTTCTAATGCTTTTATTATTATGCTTCGTACTGTATGGTACAACTACTAGGAAATGCATTAATTTCATTTAGATTAGCTTTTACAACTGTTGTAATTATTAATCTTCACCTCTTCACAATTGGAGAGAAATTAGGGTAAAAAAAATTCCAATTAATTAAAATGAATATATACAGTTTGTAGCAGAGAAAACTGTCTGACTTAAAAATGAAACAAAAATAAAATAAATAAGATGTTCAAACTTCAAACAATCATATAAAATAAATAAGAAGTTCAAAAAACAGAAGAAGAATCGAAGACTTTAAGCAAAAGCAAATATAGATAATTTACCCCAGAAAAGATTTGAGAAGTACCTGTAATTTTGAAAGGGTGATCGGAGGGATAGGCTTCTCATGGCAGCTACAGTTTTTGCAATTTGCAGCTTTTATCTAAAGTGTTTTTAATAATAAGCGCTTTTTTTCTTCCTATAGATTTCTGTTTTTGGGTAAAGGATAAAATGAGTTGCATGATTTGGAGGATGGTCAATTGGTAATGTGATATTTTCTCAGCCATTGAAAGCTAGATAATGTTTTGGGCCTACGCTGATGCACCCAACTATTTCTCTTTTACAAGCCTCCTCAAACTTTTGCAAAAATTGCACGTTACCTCTTACCCTTCCATATTGATAGTCAGGGATTTGTGTCCCACTATACGTATTTTAGAAGTATGTATGAGGAGTTTTTTTTCCCGATTTATGAGAATGGATATCTAGACCATATATATTGTAATTTGTTATACATAATAAATAAATAAATAAATAAATAAATAAAAACCTTTTGCAAAAACTAACATTTACCTTTTCCGCAGTGGCAAATTCAGTTAGCTTTAAACAAGTAAATACTTTTTTTCTAAAATTGGACTGACCTAAGGGTAAAAAACATCACAGAAGATCATATGCTGAAAAACCCCTAGGCAGTATCCATATAAATATATAAGAAAAAAAAAGAAAAAAAAACAAGTAAATACTAAATATCCTCAAAATATCAAGGATATTTAACGATATTTTTTATATCAACATTGATATGATATTTACTTTCTTGATAAATGTTGAAATGTATGAAACATGTATGAGTGTGTGCACCTTCCTACGTCTTTTCAACAGTTCAAAACTGCTATGTTTTGGCTCGTATTCTCAAGTGAACCCAATGTGAACCAAACGAGGCTCAACTGATATGATACTTCCTAGAGATGTGGAATACGTTTGGAAGTTGAAGATGGTGTTTGAGGGAGGTTTGAAGACCAAAAAGAACTGAAGAAATGAAGATATTTGACAACCGTTGTGGGTAACACTATGGGATGGATAGCGATTCCCACAACTGTCCAATGCGCTGTGCAATTACACAACGGCAAGGATAGCGATCATATTCTAGTGAAAAGTGTTGTCCATTGCGTTGTGGGTTTGATAGCAGTGAGATGGCTAAACAACGGTTTCAAGTTCGTTTCAACATATGGATCGCGGTTTTCTGAGCGATGTAATTTCAGGTGACTTGTAACGGTTTAGGAAGCGGGTACGCAACCGTGACCCAAATCGTAGTCAATCATAAGCATACGTGGAATGAGAAATCTTCAGCGGAAAATGAAGTAATTTGTTTTTGGAAGTTTTTATGCTTAAAGGAAAATGATTTCTCTTTACAAGAAGACTTGTCATAAAAGGAAATAGTATTTATATGGAACAAGTAAGTCTTGTACATATAGAAGATGGATTTCCTTGTTGGTCTTAGCTCCTTGTAACTAGTATAAATAGAACCTTGTAATTAGGTTATTTGTGTGGAGCAAAAAAGAACATGATGTAATATCATAGAGTGGGTGAGATCCGGGGAAGACCCCAAGGAATATCCAAGGAAGGATCTGGGGAATATCAGTGGATCAAGTTAGAGATCCATGTGTGATATTCAGGGGAGACCTAAGGGATATTATGGGGGGGGGGGGGGGGGGGGTGTTCTTGGAGAGGATCTTATAAGCGTTATAAGCTGAGAGTCATGATGTAAAGCTCGGTTGTGAGCTTGGGGACTTGGTAAGGTTCAATGGTTTGGGGCTGAGGTGTGAAAGAGAATCCTAAAGTATATGGTTATAATAATTTATCATATAGTGGAACTTTCTCTATCGTGTTGACGGCCTGTGGTTTTTTTCCCTAATTTAGGGTTTTCCACGTATATCTTGTGTTGTATGATAGTTTATTTTCTCTTATTTTTTTTCTGCTATAGATGTTAATTTCTATGAGTTATGGGCAAATATTAGGTATGTTGCTTCCGTGTTCATCGGTTCAAATTCCCAACAAAAACTTGCGATTAGCAATGTTGGGGATGCGACAACACCCATTTTGTGTTCACTTGGTAATTTTGCTGAACACCTTGTAGGTAAAAACACAAACCACCAAAAACATCTTCCAAGACATTATTTGAATGGATTTATAAGAATTAAGTGCTTCTTTCTTGCTTTCATTAAGTCTGACTGTATTCTTGCTTTCTTTCATGAGCTGACTAGTCCCCCTTCAACTTAATTGGGTTCATCTCCCATGCGAGAGTTGAGGTCTATCATGCGACAGTCTAGACGTTGAGGTCGATCATGCGACTATAGGTTTCTCTTGCGACAATTTAAGGATTCAATACCTAACAGGGGATCTCTTCCAATTTCAATCGGCTGCTATCGGCTTCTGGATTTGAACGGTTGATTGTCTGCCCAGAGGAGCCAAAGACAAGTCTTGCCCTTCAATCAACTAAGAGAAAGCAAAACCAAAACACAACACAAAAAAAAAAAAAAAAAAAAAATTACGTGGTTCACCAAATTGGCTATTTCCACGAAGACACCGATTTTATTGGATAATAAGAATGACAAGTACAAGAGATTACCTCTATCCCACAACCCTTCCTTATCCTTCTAGGTCTCAATCCTTCAACCTCTCAATCACTCTTTGTTCTAGGGTTTTCCCTCTTTGTTGTCTCTACACATTTGTTTGCACTTAGTCTGAAAGTTCTCCTAACAACTCACTTATACAGTCTAAAATTTCTCATAACAACTCACTTATATAGTAAGAGACTTAACTAATTGCAATAAAGCCCACTAAAATCTAAAATTATAAATATGCCCCAAATACGAAATACATGTTCTTTGAGACAAACAGCAACAATCTCTACCTTGTCGAAAAGAAACTTTAACCCTTGAAAATCATTTGATAACATCGTGTTTATAACACCTCCATCGTGATAAGAAATCACCTGTCTCAACACAGCTCAAGTGGTGAGGAGCCCACCTAAAATAAACAAGAGCAAAGGTTTAACAAGCTCAAGCAATGCTCAAACTTGTCTTTTGTAACTGGCTTGGTAAGCATATTGGATGCATTCTCATCTGTGTGAACCTTCTTAATGGAGACTTCACTCGAGACAATCTAATCTATAATCATATGGAGTTAGATGTTAATGTGCTTGGTTCTCGCATGGAACACTTGATTCTTGGTTAGAGCAATCACACTTTGACTATCACACCTAAGCAACACCGAATTTTACTTCAATCTCATATCATTCACCAAACCCCTCAACGAAAGTGCTTTCATTGATGCTTTTGTGATTGCCATGTATTCCTCTTCGGTAGTAAAGAATGCATTAGTAGGTTTGAGCATAGACCTCCAACTAATCGGTCCATCCGCACATGTAAATACATATCTCGTTGTAAATCTCCTCTTGTCTAAGTCACCTACATAATTGGAATCAACAAACCCAATAACATTAGTTTCACCATGTTTTCTTTCAAATATAATTCTCAACTCCTTAGTACAATAGTACCCTTCAAATACTGCAAAACCCATTTAATGGCATTAACTTGGATCGAACCACACACTTGGACTATGCCAAGATGTGGACTATGAAAAATCCTAGAGCGACATTAACTTGGATCGAGCCTCCACATGTGGACTACACCAAGGCTAAGGGCGAGTTATGCCAAATCCTTGAGTGACCTTGAATTAATGTGGATTGAACCACTACATATGGACCATGCCAAGTCCTTATACGACCTTGAATTAATGTGGATTGAACCACTACATATGGATTATGCCAAGTCTTTGTGCGACCTTCAATTAACGTGGATTGAACCACTACATATGGAATATGCCAAGTTCTTATGTGACCTTGTGAAAATATAAATAAATATATATTGCTCACGTGTGTCTAAACAACCTAGAAGAGGGTGAATGAGTTGTTAATCGATTATTACCAATTTTTCGATTAGTCAAA
Organism: Acer campestre; assembly: GCA_954870605.1. NCBI lineage: Eukaryota > Viridiplantae > Streptophyta > Magnoliopsida > Sapindales > Sapindaceae > Acer > Acer campestre. The sequence goes on along the minus strand of OX940811.1, from coordinate 17,419,355 downwards.
ATTAATCACAATTAACCCAATTTAACAAACAATAAAATCAAGTATAAATTGCGAAAATTAAATAACACTTGATTTTTACATGGAAACCTTCAACAAGGAAAAACCACAAGCTGATATGTGTGCCACACACGGTCCTCGAATCCACTATATGTAATGATGATTACAACCCTAGGTTGACCTCTAGTCACACCATTCTCGGTTAATAATCCACCACTACTACCCACAGGCCTTTTATAGCGAACCTAGACCAAAGGTGCTTGAGCACTACACACCGGTAGTCACAAGACTTAACTCTCAATGAAGAGATCAACAACCTATGTGAATATAATAATATTCTAAATGCAAATAATGTTATGCTATACTAAATGTTTAACTAGATGTTATAATGCAAATCAACACTCTAATTATCAACAATGCCTATATGCTCATACATAAGGACTCAATTAGATGCAAAGAGATTCTAGCAACTTAATTGTCAACAAACAAAGCCAACTCAACACAAGTTGTCAATAAACATGTCAATGACAATAAATGCAATTAACAAGTGCAATTAAGGAATTGTCAATCAAAAGTCAATCAACACAAGTTGTCAATGAATATGGCAAGGACAATAAATGCAATTAATTAATACAATCAATGAGTCCTAATCAAGAATGCCTAAATGCAAAACATGCATACTTAGCTAGATGTTATCAATCACAAAACAATCCTAGCTATCAACAAACAACTCATCTCAACCAACAATCAAAGTCTCAAACATGCTAGGAATAACAATAAGCAAAAGAGACATGCATTTAATTAACAAATAAATGTTAAACCTAGGCAAACATGTCATAAGAATGAAATAAGAAGTTCTAAGACATGTAGAAGTTACCTAGTCAAAGAAAACAAGAAAGCCCATGGAAGATGCTAGATGCTCATGGGAAGGTGTTTGGTTGAGTAAAGGTGAGTTCTTGGGAGCTTCTCTCTCTAGGGTTTGAGCTTCTCTCTCTAAGTTCTAATTTTGAGCTCACAAAAAATGAGCTAGGAAGAAGATGATACTTATATAGGATCTCTAGATGAAATGGTGTCATTTTGAAAAAACGTTCCAGCTTCTCGCATAGTGTGCTGGTCGAGTAGCGCACAACCAGCACATAGCCTTTATGCGCAAGATGCGCTGGACGAGCTGCATTAATGAGGGGCGCATGACCAACGGTGATCCTCTGTCCAAGTTGCGCTGGTGTGGCGCATGACGACCAGGGCAAGGCAACCAGAGCAATGCGCGGGTGATGCGCGGGTACTGTGCGGGTAAGAGGACCAGCACATACCACAACAATGCACAAAGAACAATAAAAATGTGCAAGTGTGAAGAGTGAAATAAGTACACACAAAAAGCAATGAACATGCATGCATGCAAGACAAGTGAGTGTGTGCAACTAATCTCTTCAAAAAGCGTTAAGCATAAGTGATTATACTTTCAATGAGCTTTTGTGCTTGAGGGCTTGAAATCCAAATAAGCTTGATCACGAACAGCGAAGCCCTAAACTACCCTTACATATTAAACCCTATAATGTGGTTTGTTATGAAATAAGCCAATCAAAATTAAGGAACTTACACCTTGAATTAACATGGATTGAACCACTATATATGGACCATGCAAAGTCATTAAGCAACTTCGAATTAACTTGGATCGACCCACTCCAGGTAGACTACATCAAGCTAAAACAATACTTGAAGCATACTGCCGTGAAGGTTCTAAAAATTGATGCAGCATGTTTTCAATCAGAATGACACCAATGGCCCATTACAAAGTGTGACACAAAGTGTGACACAAAGTGTTCGACTTAATGAGGATATCAAGCTACATAACGAAGTTGTCTCTTGAGGTCAACTTTAATCTTCCCTTTCAATTTGGCTAACTAACAAGTCTTAAGACCATTAACTTATATCATTGCTAGCTCTACCATTTGATTTGCCACTAGATCTACTGCATTTAAACTCGCAACAACAGGTATGTCTCTCATTTTGCTAAGATGTGTTTGAATTTTGCCTCAATCAAACTAATGTCCCATTATGGGAAACCTAGTAACACCCCTATCTTCCACCTAGTGAGGTAGATCTTCATTTTAGTATGGAACTCAGTCTATAGCAAGATGAAAAAGGGAAACCGGATAAGTAAATGATGCTTAATTGATTGCAAGAGTTTTATTTTATAATGCTCAATTAATCGTAAGAGTTTTATTTTGTTAACATAACAAAATCACCTCGACTGCCTCCTTTGATGTGTTTTCTTGCAAGTCCCCAATGTTTCATGGGCTTAACATTAAAGGCTAGGTGGATTTCTATCAATGACAAATTTTGTCAGACCTTGGAATTTAAGCTCGGAGGTAAGGATGGCAATGGGGTGGATTTGAGATGGGGTGGGCCTCCCCGCACCCTGCCTCATTTATTTTTTGAAAACTCATCCCCTCATAACACCCTACAAGCATGATGTTCTTTCCCCATTCCCACCCATTTAACCCATATATCAAAATTATTTATTAAAATAAAAAATAAATAACTCGATAAATATGGTATAATATATAAAGTAATTCCAAAAAAAAACTATTGAAAATCATTTCATAAAGATTAAAAATAAACATAAATCTCACAAATTAAAAAATAAATTCAATCATTTTTAAACATAAACACTCGAAGAAAAAAAACTAGATAATAAAAAAATAAAAATTATATTATAAGCGGGGTAGGGTGGGGTGGGGATTATAAAACCTATCCCTGCCTCATACCCATTGCAGGTTTTACTATTTATCCTCATCCCCACTTTATCTCTACCAAATTGAAACTCATCCCCACCCCATAAGTGTGGGTCCCGCGGGTTATTTTGTCATCCCTACTTGGAGGAATACCTCACCATAACCTCACCTAGAAGGGACATTTACCGATATATTTCGAGGTTTGTTTGCCACCAATTTCATGGCTAGTAGGAACTACCGATTAATGATTTAGGACCCTCACACCGTTTATATTGATGTATTGCTATGAATGACATGCCAAAATTGTCACTCCTCTGATATCAGCACTCGAGCTTCATGGGTCTTTCCTAGAGATGCATATTTTTCCCCGGGACCTCAATTCCTCTTGTCCCCATCCCCATTTAGGGATTTTTTTTGGGGGAAAAATTGAGAAAGGGGGAGGGATGGGGATCAAAATCATCCCCAAATTGAAATGGGGATGGGGGGACCCCTCCCCATCTCCATTTTCCCATTTTCCCCACAATTATATTGAAATGGGGATGGGGGGGAGGTCCCACATCCCCATTTCCCCATTTCCCCCAAACATATAAAAAAAAAATATTTTTTATTCTTTGAAAACCCTAACTCCCTAAGTACATATATACATTTTATATAAAATACACTAATGAATTTTATTTTGTATTTGTAATGGAATGTTGTTTTTTTTTTTTTTTAGTTTAATTTGTAGTTTTTAGTCAAATGGGAAAATGGGGGAATGGAGGAAACGGGGAAAAACGGAGAAAATGGGGAATTGGAGATGGGGATGGATATAGGTCCCCCCAAAATTCCCCATCCCTATATTCCCCAAATGGGGAAACAGGGGGGCATGGGGGAAGGGTCTAGGAAGTGTGGATGGGGATGGGGGGACCTATATCCATCCCCATTCCCCAAATGTGCATCTCTAGTCTTACCTCGTCACAACCTCGACATAAGACAAGACGTGACGAGGTCAGACATCTTAAGTTTGATATATGCAATTGGAAAGCACTAGAAAAACGGGCATATGGGTCTAACTGGTCTAGGAAGATCTCAGACTACTTTACACAAACTTAAAGGGTCTAGGGTGAGTTAGGCCGAAACCTAGGTCACCTAGAAGTTTCCCTAGCAGGCGAAAAGGTGTGAAATGCAAAGTTTTGGCTCTAAATACATTCAAGGAAATGTGCATGGCCATGATGATGATGTATTGAAGGAGTCTAAAACCACTCACATTAAAACAAGGGATAAGAGTCCAACTTCCTTAAAACTAGGAAATGATTAGTTTCAATTGAGATATTATATGAGCGGGACTCTTAGCACTTTTAGAGTTGACTCAGTCCACTTTTCATCCATCAATAAGAACTTGACACGTCAAAAGTTAACTTGGTCCAAAGCAAAACTAGTCAGCGGCCACATCAACTGGTCAACACCTTGTCACCCAACCACATCAGATGATCAACTAGCCACATCACTTGGTCAACACCTCATCACCATCCATGCCAGCTGGTAAATATCATGAAGACATGATTTTAACAGCACTTCTTTTGCACTAACAATGGTGGTTTTAATCCCATTTTTCTCCCCCACATCTTTGAAACATATACCCATAACTAATAGTGGGAAAATAAGAGGTCCAACTCACCAAAAGGGGTGCTGCAAATACAAAAAAAAAAAAAAAAAAAAAAAAAAAAAAAAAAAAAAGATATTGTAAGAGGGATGAAACACGAAGAGAACACATCATTTGAACCGTATTCATCTACATTTTCTTGTATAATGATCAATCATAATGAATACACACTGAATTTGCACTTATCATGTTTTTGGTCTAGGTGTTTTCCCAGCTTTTATGTTTATGTTGATTTTATTTTATGATTATCATGTTTATTGTGGTAATTAAAGTAGAATCTCACGGGCTCGATATTAGTTTGATTTTGTCTTTTTAATACACCTAGATTAAACCTTGAAATTACTCTGCACCTTCTTTCCAAGTTATTCCAGGTTGATCCGAGGCGGTTCTCTGCAAGAACCACCTCACAAATTCTAATTAACAAAAATTTATCGTTAACACCCACAACCACTCTTTGTTCTAGGGTTTTCTTCATTTGTTTGCACACTTAGGGGGTGTATTGGTTTAAGATTTTGTTAGACAATTTTGGGAAGGAAAAGTCTTGTGGTATTGGATTGTGACTTTTTAATAAGTTAAATAAGTCTTGTGGTATTTGATCAAGACTTTTAAGATTTTTTTTTAAAAGTCACATATTGTTTTGTGGTTTTATATCCAGATTTTTAAGAGGTAGTAAGTTGTTTGGTGGTATTGGATTGAGATTACGATTCTTAGGATTTCACGGCAAAATGGATTTTTCAGACTTTTCAGTGATATGTATAAATAGCTTGACCCCCAAATTGTCTTGACCTCTCCCACGATACTTTCTAGACTTTTTTTCACTCTATCTCAACATCAACTTCATCTTCCCAAATCTTCGCCGTCTCCGCCCTCGTCATCAGCTTCTCAAATCTTTGTCATCTTCCTAAATCTTCCTAAAGCTTCTCTCAACATCAACTTCTCTTCCCAAACTTTGTGGATTTTGTTGGATGATATATATTGGATGTTGGAGGGATCTAGGTATGAAGACTGAAGATTGATGAAGATGGGTTTGTGAAGGTTGATTGATTTGGGTTTGTGATGGTTGATTGATTTTTGTAAAAAATTGTATAAGGGAAAAAGAAAAGAAAAGGTGACGATCGATAGATCTGGGTTTGGGGACGAGTTGGGTTTTCTCTTAAGGGGTCTTTTTGGGGACGAGTCAATGACTCAGCTTTGGGGTTCCGTGGGAGATATCATATATAGGTAATTGAGAGATTGCCATTTTGTGTTTTCAATTGTTTTCTAGAAAATCTGTTATTACTCTATCATTGTTTCTTGTTTAATAGATAAATAAATAAAAGCTTGGTGATAAAGAAGCTTTGGTGTAATAGACTAACTGAGAGTTGAGGGAGAGATTGAAGAGTGATATTATAAGCGAAGACTACTAGTACCAACTAAAATAGGTTTGAGCGTCATTTTGTTCGGGTTTTTTCAGTTCAGGCTAGCTAGCTGGTTTGGGTTTCTCAACTCAGACATGTATTTTAGCTAGTAAATTTATAGGGCTCATATTTTAAAAAGTCCAAAACGTCTTGGAATAAAGTCTAGATAATCATAATAGTCTATGAATAAAGTCCAAAGACTTTTTCAAAATCATAAAAGTCTACTCTATATAATCCTAAAATCCATAAAATCCATAAAATCCATAAAATCCTTACACCTAAAAATTGTCCATTAAAATCCCAATCTAATACCCCTTGGGGGGGGGGGGGGGGGTACGGACTTTTATAAATCCACATAGACTTTCATTGATTTGTTTAGACATCTATCTCAAACTTTTATGTATTTGTTTAGACATCTATCTCAGACTTTTATGGATTTGTTTAGACATTCATGGACTTGTTATCTCTGACTTCTATTATAGATGGAGAATTATACCAATATATGGCCCAATAACACAATATATACACTCAACCAATATGATTTATTAATACAATTTACACTACTAACAACAATCTCTACTTTCTTCCTTTTCTCTTCTATTACTTTTCACCTCCTTAATCAGCTATTTCTCTTTCCAGTTCTCCATTTGGACTTTGCTTATGGCTTACTTATATATATATATATTCATGTATTATATTTCAATAAGACAAACATATCACGTTATCTATATAATAATTTAATAATAAACGTCTATGCATCTATTTATGAATTTAATTAAAAACCATTATTTTTAAGCAAATAAATGTTGATTGAATATTAGGCATTTTTTTTCAAAAATGTTTGAATATATAGGACGAGCTTATCATGTATCATGTCATCAATATACTCGTTCAATATAATTAGTATATGTAATAAAGTCAAGTGGTAGTATGCATGCGTTATGGCTTTAATCATTAGAGCGTTAGCAACATCAAGCAGCTAAAAAGTATATACGGATCAAAATTTTCTCCTTATTTTTTTTTATAGAATTATTTCAATTTTGTGGTATCTAAGAATAAAAGAGAATACATGATTAAGATTTGTTCCTTTTTTTTCTCTCTCATACAAGTAGGTGTTTCACTTATACTTGAAAAAAAGTTGAGGAAAAACAAAGTTATGAAAGGATACTAACTCAGAACGCACATAAACCAACATATTTAAATTATCAATTGCTTCTTTTAGTCATGATCAAAACCATTATCTTATGGTGACTATTTGAACAAAATGAGCAAGAACGGTGAATGGGGTGATCATGTCACATTGCAGTCTACTACGGATAAGTATGGCGTCATAATATTTGTGATAACTTCTTTCAAGAATACATGTTGTATTTAGATCCTTCCAAATTATCAAAAATCTCAACGAGTTTTTTGGTTGAGTTTTTGGGCAAAGGTGCACTACAATTAAATTTATCCAGAAGGATAATTGCCGGAGTTGCAAAATAAGAAGAAGAAATGGTGGATGCTTTGAAAATAACCGGTGATGGTTGGTGTCATTCATTCACTTTGAAGAGTTGTGTGGACATTTTCCATGTCTCTTGGCTAGAGACTTGGTCCTGCGATTTGGTATGCGTATACGGTAGAGAAGAATACGATGTCGACCTCCAGCTGCTTCTAGTAGTATCCTACTTTGACAATTGTTTGTACAGATACCCTTTTATTTATCTAGTTCTCATATTCATTCTACTTTGTGTATATCTTTTCAACATCTTAGAATTTGTAGGTAGGAAATTACATAGTTTCATTTCATTGATTCATTTATAGCCCTTTATGATTGTAAATAAATCTTTAGGTTTCCCTTCGTCACTTTAAATTTTACACAGATACCACTTTGTTTTATTTTTTTTAGATATGAAAACGATTAGCTATTTGTTTAAAATAAAAGCAATATCCACCATCATCATTGATGAGATAGAAAGAAAATAAAAGAGAAAAAATTGGGAAAACATTATCATTGGGGGTTTATGATAAGGAATCGTTTGAACAAGAAAAGCTTTTAGATCATAGCAATGCAAAATGAAGGAAATATCATATGTGCATGATTTGATGATAATCGATCATGATTATTTGATTAGAGAAGAAGTGAAAAGAAGCAACACGTTTTGTTTTGAGAGAGTAGAGCCGACCATGGTTCGGTTTGGTTTCGGTTTCGGTTCGAAACCGTCGATTTCGGTTTGGTGGCCACCTAAAACCAAAACCAAAACCAAAACCGAAATCGGAACCACCGGTTTGGTACTGGTTTCAAACCGCCGGTTTGGTAATTTCGGTTTCGGTTTCGGTTTCAAAACCGGCAGTTTGGGTACGGTTTCGGTTTCGGTTTCGGGCGGTTTTAAAAAAAAAAATCAAAAAAGTGCCACGTGGCAACTTCTGATTGGTTGATTTTTTTTTAATAAATCGATGGTTTAAACCGTCGGTTTCGGTCGGTTCGACCGGTTTGGAGGAATCCCAAACCGAAACCGGAACCAGAACCAAAACCGTTGGTTTGCGGTTTCCAAACCAACGGTTTTGGTTTCTGTTTCGGTTTCAGTTTTTGGTTTCTGTTTGGCAATCCGGTTCTGGTTAAACCGCGGACAAAACCGACGGTTTAACCAAACCGTGGTCAGCTCTATGAGTGAGTGAGAGAGAGAGAGAGAGAGAGAGAGAGAGAGAGAGAGAGAGAGAGAGAGAGAGAGAGAGAGAGAGAGAGAGAGCAAAGTCCATCAAAATCTTTGGGGAGAAGGTCGGCCATGTTATGACATTTGATATATATATCTCTCACCATCAAGTCCACCAAAATCTACCAAAATTCATGACCTAAAAAAATCCTTTAAAATCTAGTCCTAATTGAATACACCTTGATTCTTGTGGACATTTTTAAAGTCTCAATTCAATACACTTGGATTTTGAAGGATTCTTTAAAAGTCCATAGAAATCTGAATTGAATACCGCTAGATTAATATAGACTCTTTTAAAATCTTTAAATGTCCGATTTGAATACACCAGGATTTATAATGTCTGTAAGAATCTTAATTGAATACACCCCCCTTAGTCTAAAAGCTCTTCTAACAACTAACTTACATAGTAAGTGTGTGTTTGGTATGACTTTTGAAAGGATCAAAAACGTTTTTTAATGCTATAAGCTATTTTGAGGTTTTTGTTAGTTGTTTGGCAAAATTCAAAACATTTTTTTTAATATATGAATTGTCTCGGTTATCATTTATAAAAGCCATTTTATGTCTACTTTGAGAAGCCCAAAATTTGAGTTTTTCCAAAATGCTTTTTTTGAGCTTTTTAAAAATATATGAATTGTCTCAACTACCCTTTATACATTTTAGATATTCCACCATAACTCTTTCATTATAAATACATTGTCAACACCTTTTTTGTAATTCACTCAATCAAAAACTATTTTTAAAAATACATTGTCAACACTTTTTTTTTTTTTGTAATTTACACAACCAAAAGCCGTTTTTGTTAGAAGTTTTACTACAAAAAGATTTACTCTAGAAGCTCTACTTGAAAAGCCATACCAAATAGGGGTGGGCACCAACCCGCCAACCCAACCCAACCCGACCAACCCGACCCAACCCGACTAGATTGGGTTGGGTTGCTTTTAAGATTGGGTTGGGTTGGGTTAATAAAATATAACCCAACCCAACCCGATAACCCGACATTTTTAATAAAAAAATAAATTAAATAACTTTATTTATGATTATATTTATTATGAAATCTCATATTTTAAAATATTTAAAATTTTTACTCATGCGCCATTTATAATATTATAAATGACAAATATAAATACATAATTTTAAATATTTTATACGATAATATATAATACATTTATTAAAAATATGCAATTATATTGTCTTCATCTCTATAGTAATTGGCACATCCTTGATTGTACTTTAAAATGCTTTTTTTTTTCTTAGGATTCGATTAATAATTTGGTAGAAAAATTCTAATAATTGTATAGAAGCTCAAACTATTATGTTGGTTGAAATAAATAATAGATTATCCAACCACAAGATATTCGACGAAGTGATTATAATTGTAAAATGATTGAGAGGCTTAGATGGAGACTTTCCAAGTTGGATAAATTGTTATATATATATATATATATATATTAATTATGCAACAGTATTATATGTTGTGATTTGGTTTTAATACCTTTAAGAAATCTAAACTCTATGTAATATTATATTAGGGTGAAAAAATTATTTTAAATTTAAATTTTCATATAACAAAATTTGAATTCGAATATTTTTTTTCTATTGGGCTTAAAAGCCCAACCCGATCAACCCAACCCAACCCAACCCGACAAATATTGGGTTGGGTTGGGTTGGGTTAAAATTTACGTTGGGTTGGATTGGGTTGAAAAATTTTCAACCCAACCCAACCCAACCCGAAAACGCCCACCCCTAATACCAAACAACCTTAAGAGACTTTTAACTAATTACAATAGAGCCCACTAAAACCCAAAATTATAAATATACCCCAAATACAAAATACATGTTCTTTGATACAAACATCAACAAGAACTTAGTTAATTTGTAATCCATTATTTTGAAGATTTCAATATGTTCATTGAACTAGTCAAAATTTAATATGTTTTTCCTAAAAAATATCACTTTTTTTATTCAAATAAATCATGATTTCACCTTTTTTTTTTTTTTTCAAAAACATGTACGCGTTTTCAAAACTATGATTTCATGTTTTTTTAGAACAATAATTTTATGATTTTCCTTAAAAGATAATTTCACATTGTTAAAATACGAAACAATCTCAAAAATTGTTTTTTAAGTTTTTTCTTATGATCTTAACAAAAAAAAACTTAGCCAATTGATCAAATAATCCAAAACCCATGATAATTAGCTGTTTTGTACTAAAAGAATGGTTAATGAAATAGAGTTACACACCTTCAAGGCTTCAACACTTGTGACCAAATCCAAAAGTTTTTTCTCCGACAAACTCAAACACCGTGGAAGAAACTCTCATTCGATCTTGTTATTGAAATTTGTCCCTACAGTTTTAATCTTTGTTTTTGCAACAAACAAATGATTTTTAATAATTGAAGATCAATTATGATTTTGTTGAGATTCAAAGAGGAAAAGAAGAGGAGGAATGAAAGTGAAGAATGGATGTGGTGATGGTGATGGTGATGGTGATGGTGATATTGAGGTGAGGGTATTTCGGTAATTTTATGGCCATGGTTAAATGTAATTTTGCAAGTGGTTATGATTAACAATCAAAACTTCGTTTGTGGTCAAAAATAAATTCCATATAAAATCTCTCTACAACAAAGGGTTCCGTTTTTTTTTGGTAAAGGGGAGGAGGGAATAAAAAATAAAGGGTTCGGTTTTGGGTATCGATTAAAGTGAAGATGGTGAGTCGGTGAGACGAGACAGTGAAAGAGTATAGAAGATGCTGCCATTAAAGCTGGTACGGTCTCTGGTGTTGGGAGAGAGTCTTGTTCAATCACAGAATAACGATGAATCAGAATCATCAGCCACCAAAACAAAAACACCACTTCTCGTATTTCTTCCGACGAAAGAACTTGTCTCCGATACTTACAGATTAGCCACCATCGCCAGAGAAATGGGCATGGATTTGTATCCAACCCCTTCACTTTCTCACATCATTTTCTCATACCCATTTTCTGGATCATCAGCTTCACCATCACATTCTTCTTCATCTTCCTCTTGGTCTACAATTTCATTGTCTTCCTCTTTGATTCTACCAAACGACGCCGTACCACTCCCTTTCCCTTCTCTCACTACTTCCTCTATTTCCCATCTCCGCTCTTTTGTTTCTCTCTCTAAAGGCTTCTTCAAGCTCGTTTTTTTACCACACAATCACAATTCTAATTCCACACACCTTAATGTTGAGAATTCTTCTCCTAGTCACTGGAATTGTTGTTCTTTTTCTCTCTTTTCTAGGTTAAATTCTGATCGAATTGACACGATGGACGCGTTTTCTCGGGCTCTGGCGGGAATGGGTTGGACCCTATTCAAGACCAAGAAAAACCCATCACCAGATTCTGCTCCTGCTGCTAAGTCTGTGTTTTTCTTTAGGAAAGTGGATTCGGGTCGGGTACGGGCTTTGAGAGACAATGGTGGGTGTAGGATTAGGGAGCTGAGGTTGCCTCCGTTGGATTTTAGAAATGCCCCTTTGAGGATTTTGCAGTATATTATTCTAATGACTGATGATGTCTTCTATCTCGCATGAATCTGTATGTTTTTTTTTCCCTCCCCTTATCGTTTCTTGTATTTGCTGCCTTGTTTATATTTTATCGTTTATGTTGTTATGATATCTAGTTAGTGGAATAATTTGTTTAGGTGAAATCTTGATCCATTTTATTTGTTTAATTGTCTCTTATTGCTTTCTTTTGTTTTAATGCGAAAATAGTATGACAAAAGAGAAGAGATTATGAACACTTGTTTCTCCATTTAGTTTGCATTTGTGAAGTTGAGTTGGGTACCAAAAACCTATGTAAAAATTTGAGCAAGTAATATGATTTCCCACCATTCACTCTACAATACTGCTAAGAATGCAATTCAAATACTTAGGACTGCCCCTCTAGGTAGGGTGATTGCAAATAAGGTCCAAAGGGAAGATCAAGCTGCGCTTGCGCTTACTGACCTTGAGAGTTTACACCAACTGATCCTTTATGGTTCAGTGTCTTCTATAGTTTGGGACAAATTGTCTGCCCCCTAATCTAGATGGTCCAAGTCGACCACATGTTGCTCCTTCTTGGTGGAAAGTTTGGATTCATTTAGGTGATGAAAGAAGGCAGTTGCATTGTTGGAATGTGCTGTTTGGGCGATTTGTATTGAAAGAAACTGAAGGGTTTTTGAAGATTACAAAGGGGAAGAAGTCCGTTTGTTGGGCATCAATATCTGCATCCATTTCTTCAGAGTTTCAAAGATGTGTCACTATTCTTTATTTAGTGGGAACTGAAGGAATCACATGAGGGAAGTGGGACCTATGGTACAACTAACTGAATCATTTGCACATTAATTTCACATTTTCTGAAAGTTCATCAGCTGTTTCAGAAGCAAATGGGCTCTTTCCTTTTGGTTATTTCTTTAAAGAAAGCGTGTGATTTTTGTTTCCTTTGTAGTGGTGGATAGACACTGCCTATCATATTCTTGGTTGAAAACAAATAGTCAATTTCTTTAGATAGGACTCATAATAGTCATTTTCATTCAAATGGGTATAGTCACTGGAGATTTAACATCCTAATAACCGTTATATCTTGACTGAGATAAGAATTATTGGTGTATTTTGCAATGGAGGCATTGTTGCATAGTTTTTCAGTGATTTTTGAACCATGCTGAGACTATTTGGTAGTCAAATTGTACTGGTATCTTGCTGTTAGTACACTACAAATTTTTTGCTTATAATATATACTCGTAGTACATTATCCATCCTAGGAAAACTATGAGAATTTACATACTTGAAGATGTGATATCCTTTCTGGACTGGTAGAGTTAAAAGTGTAAATTTGGTGGTTATCCTTGCTACATATCTTCCTGTAGAAGTATGGCCCTGATTTTTTTTTATTTTTTTATTTTTGATATTCAGAAATCTCTAGACCTTTCTTTGTTAAATGGACTGAACTGGGGCGGTAATCTGGAAACTTGTGGTAAATATCTTCCAAGTTGGTGGCCTCAAAAGGATTTGAACCCAATCTCTCAGGATTGCTCTAGCTTAAGATAATCACTTATAGTTTATCTTAAGAAGTAATTTGTTTATAGAAAAAGCAAGTTAGTGTTTGGTAATCAATTTTAAAATTTACTCAGCTTTTGATATTGTTTTGTAAAATGGGGATGTTTTCCCCTGTTTTTCTATCTTGCTAGCTTCTGCTATATTTAATGTATGGCTCTATATTTTGAATATGAATTTGTAAAATTGTTATAACCGATGAAGTTGTTATACAGGATTTTGGATTTGAGAAGAGTTTGTATGTATGTAGAGCGACTGGACAAAGACAGAGCATGAGCATGAGCAGGGACGATGATAAGTCAAATTTCATCAAGTTTCCTTATCATTTTTTACATCTCTTCCATGTTCATGTCTGGTTTTTTCACAATTCAAAGGTTGGGATTGTATACTTTGTAACAGTATAGTAACTGAGAACAAGCTGTAACAGTTGAAATATAGGATTATTGTTTTGATTAAACAGCGAAATACAGGATCGAGCATTGCATTGTCAACTTACAAACATGGAAGGATTATCAGTAATTGGATAAAACATGGAAGGATTTGATTGAAAATTTGACAAAGTAAATCATTTAAGTTTGATACTGTGCTTGAATTGCTTTAATGATTTAGATTAGTCAAGTTTTTTTTTTTAACTCTTTAAAGGTTCTAATCAAATTGCTTTCCTTTAACTTTCAAATGAAGTTAAATTGTACCAATCTATATTAGCCACTTGAATATTATATGGGATAGATTAAATGACAAAAGTAAGAGTGATCACTGTGTTGAACCTGAGGCACCTGATGCAAGAATCCAAAGCAGGGATCGTGCATCGTACCATTAGGTCATAGCCCATATAGCAAATCTATAAAGGTGCAGCCCTCGTGGGAATGAGCTAACTTCAAACTCTTAAATGCCTAAGCTTGGTAGTTTGAAACTTTAGAATGACAGTGTAGGAATAAGGTTGTACAAATTTGAATAAGATATTTCCAGATGATAAGCATACAACCCTTGAAGGGGAGCCTTATGACACAAATAATGCTCATTGTTTACAGGTGAAATACAATAACCTAAGTTCTGAATGGCATCGCGTAAATTTGAAAGCTACTATTTGAACATTAAACATCTCGTAAAAAAGAACAGGAAAAGAAATATTGACCTTATATGCATTAACAAACAAATCATGTTGTATGAGCACTATGCGTTCGTGAAGCCCATATACCGAACACTAGAAACCAGAAGACAAACAAGATAGCCCAGTAGCGTGCAGGTCCATACTTGATTCTAGTAAGCACAAACTGCAAGTTCAAAAGCATTCATGTGAATTTCTTAGAATATATTCTCAAACAAATGAATGACAAAGTAAACAAAGACTGAAATTCAAAATCACACACACAAAGATTAACGTTTAAGAGGAACATAACATTAGCTTAAAAAGTTAAAATGATCTCAGGCTTCAATTAGCTATGTCTTTGACAGAGTTGGTTGACTTATGAATAAAAATCATCTTCTGAAAATTACACAGGGTTTCTGCTGTTGTTTCTGACAAATTTCACACACACACACACACACACACATATATATATATATATATCTTTTTAAATAAAGAATGTTAGACAACCAGAATATAGTTCTAAGAGTACCACAGATCCTTAACCATTTGCTATGGTGTTCAGGAAATTTACTTTAAAAATTATGGAGGCTGAACTCCAGAACTCCTACCAATAAAACTTAACCGTCCCAATAATGTCACTCAACAATGACAACACAGTTCAAGACTCGTAAAAATATTCCACGTCCATCTAATCATTCATTCGTCAAGGATTTCAAAACTGGACAAGCCAACAAAATTTGAACTACAGTAGATCTTAACAGATGCGATTTGAGTAAAACCAGATTACACATGACAAATGTGAAACCAAATGCAATAGAATTTAAGCTACTTACAAAGCGAAAGAAGACCACAACCGTTAGAGCACAAATGCTTCCAAGGAGGATATGAAGACCACTTCTAGCGGTTTTCTGCACACCAAAGTGGAATCTGTCAGATAACGCATATAAAAAACTCAAGGTGACTAAAGTAATTGACACTTCAATATAATCACACAATAAGAAAGAATAAGTCAATATATATACAGGGAAATAACAATGGTAATGATAATGATAATGCCTAAATTCAGTACATCAAATAAAATTCATAATAGAAGAAAACTTAGTCAAAGGCTCTGTTTGTTTCAAATTTCAATGGAAATATTTTACCCCACATAAAAAATTCAATTCAAGACTTTTTTGTTCTATTCTAGTAGAAAATTGCATTTATTAAAGGAGATTATAATATTAAACACAGTTTCGTAGACAAGAATATTACATGAATTGTTATTGATACTGTATCTTTGATCACTTTAGTAACTGTGTACAAGTCATATCAACTGCCACAACCACGCAATGAAAAATATGCCAATGGATAACCAACTAAACACAACAGATAAGATACGATTTAATCCAATGAAGAAAATAGATAATATAGCATTCAAACCAACATAAATTAAGACTCATTAAAGAAATTGGCAAAAAGCCAAATGCCAGATGCCAACTAAAACCAGCCTGATGACACATAACTATGATATTAGTACAGAAAGCTTTTATTTATTAAGCTTGTGTCAAGTAAAAACTGTATCCATTACCCATCCTGATGATTATAAGTTTGCAATTATTACAAAAATTACTGCACAGGTATAAACCTTTTATTAATTGCATTTCCATACTCGGAGAACTAAATACTAAAGTTAAACATCTACAACTATACTGATGAATTAAGGGTAGATGCCTCAACAAACCTTTCCAACACGAGGAGCAATGAGCCATGCAAGAGTGACAGTAAGTAGCCCCGTAGCAAGCAAAATTCCAGTTCCTTCCACAGCCCATTTGGTTGCCGGATTTTCAGCAGTAACGACATCTTCAGTGACAGTATTCATAGGTTGTTCAGAAACAACCTGTGAAACTGCAGTAGAATTATTATTATGATGATTATTATTACTACTATGTGGACTAAACCACAATGAAATCTCACTTAGCCGTTGCCTTCGTACCGCAGCAACAGCATCAGCATCAACACCTGAATTTGTATGCACTTGTGTCAAAGTGGGTTCTCCACTGGCAGTTCGGTCCCTTAATACTTCATAATCCTTTAAAGAAGCAATAATTTTTTTGAAGTCAGCAATCCTTATATTTTTAGCAAGATTCCCACAGATTTCGCAAACGGTGGATCCATGATTCACAAACCATTTAAGGGCACATGCGTAGTGCACTGAAGCAAGATCATTTTTACATGAACAACCAAGTTCAATTAATGCATCCTGATTGTGACAAGCACCCATTTCTAAATCTGTATTACAAATGAAAACTTCCCCATCAGGGCTTATGAACTCAACAAAACCAGATTCTCTCTGAACGTTTTGGGCAGCCTCAACATCATTTTGAAAATGTTTGACATCAGATTTTATTTCTTCATTGCTTTCCCGTGCTTCTTGTAATGGAGGAGTAATGCCCAGAAAGCTTAATGCAGAATCTCCCAGTTTATCAGATTCAGCGCATTGGCAAACACGACAAGTTGCCAAGCCTGCCTCCTTGTCAATACTGAAACGTGAATACATCCCAGAATTTTCCCTCTCAACAGTGCAAACTTCATTGCTGACTCCAACAACGTTTGTTTGTGATAGATTTTCCTTACCCATCACATCAGCCGATGCCGTCATGTATCTAAAAAACTGAGTTTCACATCAACTGCCTTAAATCTTTACACCTAATTGACTTCATGATAAAAAAGAGAACATCCGTAACTCCATAGAAGAAAGGAAGTATAATCCAGGGCCTTAGTGTAAGTTAAGAGAGTAGTAGGCTCCTCCTGGTTCAATGCTGATTAATAAAGCAAAATATTAACAACTCTGATAAAATCTGGTCAAGTGGTATACCCTCTCACACCTACGACAACACAAGGTCATGGGTTGAGTCCTCCCCGCCCAAAAAAAACCCGAATTTAAGAAATTTTTCAAAAATAAATAAAGCAAAATATGAACAACTCTGATAAAATCCTGTGTAGACAAGTGAAAACGCATTGAAAAGAGAAAATTTCAATTTCCCAATTAGATTTAAAAGAGAAAAAAAAATTCTCGTTTAAGCCCATTATCAAATCCAATTCCTCAACTTCCCAAAAACACAAGCATGTAAGAGTTATATATAGAACAGCTAAAACAACAAACAAGTATGCATTCTCAATGTAAGTCAATAGAATTGCGTCACAGAGATTGAATTATAAAGTTAAACAGACTTGATACTATGAAATTAAAAAAGAAAAACCCTAAAATGAAGATATAAAACCTTGAAAAAGGGGAGTGGAAGAAGATCGATGAGCGATGCGCAAAATGGGAGTGATTTGTGAATCGGTTCTTGGTTCTTCTAGAACTTCTAGAACCAAATACACTGTTGCTTGATCTACTAATCTACTCTTCTACTCTTACAATTCACTGTCCATTTTCGTTTCGACCATTGTCTTCGGGCACCACCGTACCTTTTCAATTCATTTTCAAAGGAAGGATATTATTATTTTGCCACCAATGTTTTCCTAAACATTATTTTACCCTCTAAAGTTTCAGTATTTCCCATTTTAGTCCCTCATGTTTCCATATTCGCCAAAATACACTTACGTGTTTGGTATGAATTTTATAAAGATCAAAACTCAAAAGCGTTTTTAAAATTCTAGAAACTATTTTGAAGTTTTTTTGAGTTGTCTGGCAAAACTCAAAATAGCCTTTTAAATATATGAATTGTCTCATCTGCCCTTTATAAAAACTATTTTATGCCTATTAGAATAAGCCTAAAATTTAGGGTTTCCCATAAGCTTTTTTTTTGGAAATTGCTTGGGTACTGACCGGTCAGTAACCTAGCCATCTTGACCACACCAAACCACCCAATAGGGTGTTGCCACGTAGCAAAACTCTTTTGTTTTTTCCATTTTTCTCCTTGATTTGGGTTACGTGGCAAATAATGAGTGGTGTGGTCAGCACCTTGGGTACTGACTACTGACTGGTCAGTACCCAAGCATTGTCCTTTTTTTCTATAGTTTTTTTTAAAGCATATGAATTATCTCAACTACCCTTTATAATTTTAGATATTCCACCATACAACTCCTTCGTTATAAATACATTGTCAACATTTTTTTTTTTTGTAATTGAAACAACAAAAAACTATTTTTAAAAATACATTGTCAACAATTTTTTTTTTTTTTTTTTTTTTTGTAATTTATACAACCAAAAGCTCTACTCAATAGAAGCTATATTAATAGAAGTTCTACTTTAAAAGCCATATCAAACACACCTTAACATATAGATTCCATTACATTGATAGAAACCAAGATCCACCGAGAGCATATTTGGTGCATAAGATGGGATGAAATATGACTAATTTTAGTTCAAACCGGATAAAACCTGGGTAAAATTTGGAAATGGATACCCAAATACCCAACTCGGTTCGCAGACTATCTGACTTTTGCCATCCCCAACTCCCCATAAATCCCCGAATTATTGTATTTAAAAAAAATTAAAAATTAAAATTTGCAAAACTATAAAAAGAGATTTCTCTTGGGAGTAGTGACCTGTGAGTAAGAAACAACCAAAAGTAAAACCCACCATAAAAGATTCAAAACCGCCATTTCGGCCTCAACCCAGAATCCCCTTTTCTCACTTAAATATGGATAAAAACAAGAAAAACGAAAAAGGCGAATCAAATTACATTGTCTTAATCTTCTTTGTCTCAGATTCCTTCACATTTGTTCACAGTCTCTCTCTTTCATGCCTGGACCAGTATCAGCTATTTCAACGGTTAGATTTCAATTGCCCATTTGTCCATTCACACCTGGATGGATTTGTTTCCTATTGCATTCCTCTTTTTACTTTATAATTTTATCTATAATTAATATTTATCATAAATTGCGTATCTGGGCACACCCCACTATAATTTTGTTGCAATTAATATTATTCTGTTTCTTCTTTCTTTGTGTTTCTATTGTGGTGTTTTTCTTTACTCTGCTACATGGGTTTGCCTTGTTATTCTCTAAGAAATATCTTTTGCAATTAGTTCTACAGATAGGCAGGATTAGGTTGATGGTTTTGTTTAACTTGGAGTTTAGACAGAGTAAACTTAGGATTTTTGAGATTTGGTGTTAGTTTGTTGTTTTTGTGGTCAATTTGGTGATATGGGTTCTGGTATAATATCAAGGGCAAACAGTTCACCATTGATAATTCTTTGTAGAGAGAGGAAGGAGTTGATCGATATGACTTGGCTACAGCCCACATTATGTACTTTTAGTCCCTTTTAGATGTAGGCAATGCACTTAATCAGTTTGTGCAGGAAATTTTCAATTTGCCTCTTGAGAAGTCAGAAGAGGATTCCCACTTGAATTTTTCCTCAATGGACTCTGATTCTAAGTTAGGATCATTGACCGAATATGTTACGTTGTGATTCAGAAGTATCAGAGGATCCAAAACTTTCTACCCCGAAGTCTTCGAAAGAGGATTCCCACTTTAAATTTTCCTCAATGGAATCTGTTCTGAGTTAATCTCATTGAGCGATTAAATTATGATCATGGTTGTTCAGTAGTTGATGTCCCAAAACTTTCCATCCTGAATCTTCATGGTCAAGTCAAACAGAATTCAAGTGTACAGCTTATGAGGTCATCTTCACTGTTGTCCTCAACTGTATTTGTGCAGCCAGGAGCTGTGTCCATAACAATGTGGGGGCATGATTTGTTGAATTTCTTCCAAAGGGGTTTCCAATTTGGGAGAGAAGGATTTTCCGGATAATGATGATAGTAGATGTGGGCTGAACAATAACAGTGGGGTAAATGTTCACGTTCCAGTTAATTTGCAATATAATTATAGTCATTATCCTCAGGATGGTAATAGGGTGTCCTTTGATGTTAAGATGGATATTCCTTATGGTGATAGAAGGCATCCTCAGTCTGGAAATTCAGCACATTCAAGAGCTTCAACAGATTTTCCACAAAATCATCATAGTTTTCCTCTTGATGGGAATGCAATGTCTTATGGTTTGCTAATGGATATGCATGATGACAACCGTCAAACACAGGGTTCCCTTGCCGCTCCACAGATGCCCGAGGTCTCTGCCTGAGATTTTCTCAATCCATTTAATATCATTGATGAAATTTATTTTTGGTATTATGCTCAGGATACATATGAACTGGAATTGGGTGGTAATAACCATGAATCTATAGAAGTGAGGGAAAAGGAAGGAATTCGTGATTTAGAAGATGAATCTAAAAGTGTCACATATCAGCCCAGGTTAATTTTGATCCTTCTGAAAGGAGAAAAAAAAATATTTATTCTTTTTGGTTAGGTGACATTAGTTTATTTTAACTTGAAAATCAACAAAGTGGGAGAAGTATGCACTTTATGGTGACAAATTGTACTCGCATATATTTTGTCATTTAAGATAGGCAGTTAATATTCTGAAGGATTGCTGCTGTTGAAACATACAATAGTGAGTTTTTACTTTCAAAATATTAGGCATCCAATTTGATGAATTTTCTTAAGCATTAGTAATTGATGTATCTTTCTCTTTCTTTATTTTGCAATCTATTTGTTACTTAATTTTTTTGTAACAAACAGTAATTTTTCAAGAAAAATAGGTGTGTGATAAATGCTTTCTCTGTAGGATTAGCACAATTGCTTTCTCCTGTATTAGTACAATTGCTCTCTCTGGACGTTGAGGTGTTGTTTGTCTTCTATTTTCCTTATTACAGATTTCTTCAAGTGGGATGTTCATTTTCTCTTTTATTTAACTAATCCTAACACCTTAAACTCTCTCTCCTCTCCCACACACAGGCATTACCAGTCCGTGGTTCTGTCCATGTTAATATTTGTACCGTTTATGCTTCAAGTTTTCCTTGGGAAATTAATTGAAGGCTAATATCTCTTATTTTGATTGTTTTATTTGGTAGATGCCTCTACTCTGAACTAAGCATGCGCCATAGAAATGAATTAAGAGGTACAGTTTTCTGTCAGCAGAACTCTCTTCGTGGCAATAGTGGTCAGGAGACCTCATTGTTTTCCTCAAGGTCCAATGTCCAAGCTCTTAGCAAAGATAAAGAGAGGAAATAGAATAACCAGAGGCAGTTCATTAAATCTCCGTAAATTTTATTGTAAAAGCAGCAATCATGGAAATTTAGGCACATATGCACATACTATATAGTATAGGTACTGGATATTCCTAGGGTAGCCACTATTGCAGTGCATAGAGTTAATGATAGATGCTTGATATATTTTGTTGTGGAAACTGTTTGCTTTGAAACATAAAGTTTTTTTTTTTTTTTTTACCCTTTCTTATAGTTCGTAAAATGATTATTAAATGTTTTTATTCATGTACTTCAGATGAATTCTTTACTATCTATAACAGCTTTGTTGTGTTTTCAAGATTTTTAACCATTGTAAAATTGTTGTCTTAAAATGAAATAAATATTTGCCTTTTTCTTTTTATACACAGGTAATAGTTTGCTTAAATTTAATGAGGATGAAAATCAAATCCTAGTCCTCAACTCTTATGAACAAAGGCTTGTAATGCCTTGCCCATATCTCTTCCAATCCTAGTTTGACCTTTGATCCAGAACAAAATATAGTAATGTTATAGAACCACTTAAACCTACTGAGGTATTGTCTGTTTTGGCTCGAAAGAACCCAGAAAGCTTTTGTGAAATTCTTAAATGAGTGGCTTCTAAGGTGCCACTTTCAAGAACCTGAAGATACTCCTGATAGCATTGCTCCTTTGTCTCCAAGCAGGGTCGGGGCTCAACTCATTTTGTTTGTTCGTAAATGATCGGTATCTTGAAACTGAGAAAACTTTAGAAACTCCTGTGTCTAAAGCCATTCATGATTTTGCCTCAAGTTTGCATCAGTTATGGGAGAAGCTTGACGAAGAACATTGCCTTTTGCCAGAGACTTAATTCTGAATACCTCTCTAAGGTGTTTCAGAAGCGTCTTCGATACATTGGTGGGAAAAGTGAGATGATGCATGTGAATCAGAATGCATTGTCAAACGATGCAACTGCTCCGGGG
Source organism: Acer campestre (assembly GCA_954870605.1). Classification (NCBI taxonomy): domain Eukaryota; kingdom Viridiplantae; phylum Streptophyta; class Magnoliopsida; order Sapindales; family Sapindaceae; genus Acer; species Acer campestre. Next base: position 17,396,740 of record OX940811.1, on the reverse strand, counting down.
TATTATGTTGAAAATGGAGTTTCCGCTGGTCAGCAAGGTTGATATGGATTTAGTAGTAGCCTTGAGGAAAGAATTGGATGAACTGAAAGCAAGGCATGAAGAAGCCTTAAACAAGCCAATGATGCTGCTTTAGGTTGATTCCAAAAACATGAAAACATATGAACAAGTCAGAGTTGTTTGTTTTTTGGGTCTGAAATCTTCGGACTCTTCAAGGTTTTAAGACATCTTATCTTTCTTGTTTGTTTTTTAAAGACATCTGAAATCTGAATTTTAAAAAAAAATCTGAAATGAAAAAGTCACAAATTGTAGCTAAAATCTGGAGTGTTATGGGCTATGAAATTTTTTTAAAACAAAAAAAGGTTGTAAATGCAAAGATTGGCTTGCTTGAACTTGACTACTTTCTAGTTTGTAGTGGTTTTGTACCCTAGGAAGTAGGAACATTACATGAAGAAGATGAAATGCACATTAAACTTGCCATCGAAAAATGATATTTTCAATTTGTAAACTCTATAATATATTGTATGTAGTTTTATTCACTGAGAATAATGTTTGCTCTCTATCGCCTTCCTTATTAGTGGTACCCCAACCAAGTTCAGTAGACGATGAATGAGGAATATATGGCTCTCATGAGAAATCATACGTGGGTTTTGGTTCGTAAGAGACTAAGAGGGATGGTACGATCGAGATCTTCCCGTTTTTTGGGTTTAATGGATAAATTTGAAATCATATTTAGTATTTACAATACTAATGTTTGAATTCTGGTGGTGGAACTTCATTTTGAAGTCTTTGATGATACAGACTTCATATTTATTTCATATTTTAAATTGATTTTAAATTGTTACATATTCAGAGTTTAAAAAGAAACATGAGCAGATAATATAATCTAGTTCTAACTAATGAATTCAATCGAGTCAGTGAGATTTAACTATACCAAACCTAGCAAGCAAGCAAATATATACACAAGTTTTTTCTTGGAGGAGATCAAGTGGGGGATATATTAATATATAATATAAAGTTTTGTGACTAATGTGAACATGGCCAATCGACAAAACAAAACGATGAGGAAGTTTGGGCCATTACATCATTATGTTACGATGCCACCGGCCCACGTTGTTTGATATCAACCGACAACTTGTAACTTGTATGATTGTATCGCTTAACTATTAAATAAAAGGGCAATTATAAATTAGGTCCTAAACTTTTTTTAAAATTTCAAGTTATTTGTGATTTTTATAGAAGTGACCAAATTGGTTTTTACATTTTTCCCAAGTGTCAAATTAGCCCCTCTAGCTAAGTTCCATCAGTCAACTTTAATTGTGTAGGGGTAAAATTGTACTTTACTCCTAAACAATATAATAATGACACATGAATAGTTTTTTATTTTTATTTTTTTAACACATGTATATTTTTGTTTATTTTATTTGTGGATTTTGATTTTTGAATAATTTTGACAACAATGCTTGTATAATATTAACAAAAACAAAAAAAAAAAAACAAAAAAAAAAAAAAACCAATTATATGAAAATGGTAAAAGACTAAACTGAGAATGAATGGTGGCTAAGGGTATAATTGACATTGTCTTATCAAAATATTTTTACATTTTTTTAGAAAATTTTAATTAAAAAAGGTACAAATGGTGTTTCATTAAAAATACTTTTGGATTTTGTTATAATTATAATGGTGAATTTAATGTACAAAAGACAAAATAACTTTGCTATAATATGACAAATAAATTGTATTCACGTACTTTAACTAAAATTGTTAAAATCAACTGTTATATTTAACACTGTTAAACCATTAGAGTACCAATTTGGTCACTTCTAAAAAGAAAATGACTAATTTGGCACTTGAGAAAAATGTGATGACCGATTTGGTCACATTTATAAACGTCGCAAACAACTTGGAATTTTTTACAAAGTCTAGGACCAAATTGGTAATTGCCCTTAATAAAATGTAATGCTACATTTACCCATAAAATTAGAAAATTCATGGAAAAACTAGTGTTTGGACTTTGGAGTCTAATACTACTGCAACTGCTTGTGTATGCTTCAATCCAACTTGCATCCCAATATGAATTGGATCAAAAAAAAAAAAAGCTGCTTTTATAGGGATTTTTCGTCAGCATGACACATCGCAAAGATAGTGGATAATCCAGAAAATATAGCAAACAATGTCATCAAAAGTCAAATGTGAGACACGTCATCAAAAGGGTCAACAGGAATGCGTGGCAACACCATATGAGGGGCCATCTACAGATGGAATCTGGTTGGCCAAAGATCTGATCGGCCAAGATTTGCTTATCCAGGAATCTGCTTGGCCAAGAATCTACTCGACCAGGAATCCGCTTAACCAAGATTCTGCTCAGCCAAAGATCTCTACTTAGCCAAAAACGGGAAATACAGCCCTACCAAGATACTCCATATCAAGAAGAGATCCATGTAGATACGAAATCTTATGATTACACTCCGACAAGGAAACAACCATATCTTCTCCAAAAGGAATTAGAGCTCAAATCAACCACAATGTCAACCATATTAACTACAGGATAAACATCAAACAAGAAAGAGATCAAGACAAACACAAAGATCAAAGCAAGAATAATCATAATGGGATTACACAAGTCAACTACTTGCACATCAAGTTTAGGGTTACAAAATGAATGTATAAATACAACCCATTTTTCATTGTATACAGAGGATATACGCTGAAATAAGCACCAAAAGAGATAAACAAATTGAGCATGTAACCTATTTCATATAGTGAAACCATTTTTATCTCGCCGTCACCGGTGCCCATGGTTTTTTCCCTTCAATTAGGGTTTTCCATGTAAATCACTTTCTTTTACATTCCTTAAAATTTTCCCAACACTTCCAAATTAGAAACGACTCCCTCCCAGTTTGTTGTAATTCCGGTTGACGAAAAAACACCGTCAACAAGAGCAAAGAACATCATACTACTACACAAATACATGAAAAAAATTGAAAATGGTGTAAAACACTCTTATAAAGAGTTCTAAAAATTAATAGCATTCTTTGAGAGTTTTATTTATTTATTTATTATTTTTTTTTTTTTAAGGTTTGATATCAATCTATTAAGTTGAGTTTAAATAGCTCCAAAATTTGATTTGTTCCAACAATGCCACTCAGACACAAAACACGTGAATTGTTTTTGGAAAGTTGAGATAACCGTAGAGTCATAGAGAGAAAATTAAAAGCACAATAAAAAAGAGAAAGTAAATCTTAAAACTATAACCAAAAGAGAGAAATTAGATCATTAAAAAAAATAAAAAATTGAGGGGCTGTTTGATAACGTTTTTGTTTTGCGTTTTCATTTGTTTTCCAAAAATTGATTTTTGGATTTTTCAGATTCAAAAATGCATTTGGTAGTGATGGTTGAAAACGATATTCGGAGAATCACAACATAAAAAACATGTATGGTAGAATATAAATTAAAATGTTTTAATAAAACATAAATATTAAAAATAGTTAAAAAGTAATATTTTTATGGTAAGAATAATGAAAACAAGAATACTGAGAACTATAAATTGTTGTTCAATGTGTTCTCACTTTTTTGTTCATTAAAAGTGAATATTGTTCTCGGTGTTTTTAAATTTTATTTTTGGAAATCTTCCATCGAACAATTTCTCATTGTTTTTACAACTCAAAAAACCAAAAACACGTTTTGGAAACAATACCAAACACGCCCTAAGTTATTAAATCGGTGACAAAAGGAAGAAAAAAAACAAGGGTCAAATGGTGCTAGTTCCACCCATTTTTCTGATTCATTTTAGAAGAATATATTTTGAGGTTTTGTTGGTTTATCATTCAAGGTTTGGATCTTGTGTTGATGCAAGAATTTGGGTTATGTAGATGAACTGGATTTTATTATGCGTTGATTTTGTTTTAGAAAACTTGGTTTGTGTGGTTTTGTATTGATGAATGATGAATCTAGGTTTTGTTTTGGGTTGAGAAATCGGAATTTTTTTTGTGATTTTGGTGGTCTAAGGTTTAGTGTCTAAGTTGTGGTGGCTAGATCTAGGTTTGGGTTTGTGTGATTTGCTGGGTTTGGGTTTGATGTTGGTGTTCATGATGTTGGTGATGTTGGTGTTCTCCAATTTATTTTTATTTTTATTTTTATTTTAAAGGAATGATGTGGTGATGGATTAAATCTAGGTTTTGATTGAATATGGGTTTTATTGAATATATTGAATCCAATTTTTATTTAATCCAATCAAATTTACTTAATTATAAATTTAATTAGATTTATTTTTAAATTTAATTAGTTTTATTTATTTTTTTCATTTTTTATTTAATTAATTTAAAAACTACCATTATGCCTTTTCATCAAACAAGCTTCTAGAAACTCCAACATTGAATTACCGTCTTACCCTCGTTGACTTGTCGGAATTCTTAGAAACCCTAATGGAATTGGATGGTAGGGACTACAATAGGGATTAATTGAAAACGTTTGGACCTGCATAACTAATACTAAAACGACGGAGACCAAAATGGATAATATGGTAAACCATAGGAATGAAAATGATATTTTCCCTTACAAATATGCCCTTCTTATAATTTTTGAAAAAACAATATTAATTTAATAAGATAAAAAATTAAGACAAAATATGAAAAACATAAGAATGGAAGATGGTTTAAAAAAAAAGGAAAAAAAAAAATGGAGGATCAAAGATCCACCTCTTCTCAGATATGGGATGGATTTATTTATTTATTTAAGAATCGAAAACCTTGAGTTCAGTAACCTCCCCCATATTTTCCTCTTCTTCTTCTTCTTCTTTTCTTTTATTTCATTAATTTTTTATTTTATTTTTTTTACTTTATTTAATTAGACTAAATGGCTTTCTATTATTTTTCATTTTTTAATTTTAAATAATCACTATTTAACCTCATGATGTAGGTGTGAGGGAAAACCACTGGGCCAACCTTATATTATCATTGGATTTCTCCAATAATTTACAAAAATCAAGGATTTAAAAATAAAATAACTTTCTATCAACTACCCATGTAACTATACATATTATGTATAATAGCTAAATCATTTATTTGAAATTAAAAAAAAAAAAAAAAAATCGAGTTAAGGTTCTATCAAAACCTAATGACTCATAATGCATCTCCCACTATATGAAAACATCTTTCATATTTTACAATTGAATGGACAAAAGTAAGATTCAAATCATTTTCATAGAAGAGAAAAGAAAGTACATCACTTTGCTAATGATGGTTGTGTATTTTAATATTTGTGATAACAATGTCCATGATGTGTGTGTTGCCAAATATTAACGTTTTTGCAACACACAAGTGAACAATTTCTCGTATGCCAACGTGCATATTATATGTGTTGCGAAATATTAACCTTTTCCGCAACACACAAGCAAATAATTGTTAATGAGACTATTACAGCAATGTGCATAATATGTGTGTTGCTAAATATTAGCTTTTTACAACGCATAAGCCAATAGTTGATAAAGAGGATCTTACAGCAACGTGCATAATATGTGAGTTTCAAAATATTATTTTTTTAGCAACACGCAAGTGAATGGTTGCTAAAAAGACACATATGACAACGTGTATGATAAGTGTGTTGCGGAATATTATGCTTTTTCGCAATGCGCAAGACCTATGACAACATCCATTATGTGTGTGTCACTAAATATTAGTTTTTCAACAATGTGCACATTTTATATATGTTGCTAGAAAAACACATATGACAACGTGGATGATATGTGTGTTGTGGAATATTAGACTTTTTCGCAACGCACAAGGCCTATGACAACTTTCAAGATGTGTGTGTTGCTAAATATTAGTTTTTTAACAACGTACACATCTATATGTTGCTAAAAATACATATACTGCAAAGCGCATGATATGTCTGCTGCGGAATACTGGATTTTTTTTACAATGAGCAAATCATTTGACAACATCTATGATGTGTGTGTTGTTAAATATTAGCTTTTCAACAACGTACATATTTTTTTATTGCTAAAGACACATACGACAACGTGCATAATATGTATATTGTTAAATACTAGTTTTTCAATAAATAGCACAATTATATGTTGCTAAAAACATGTTTATAGCAACGTACACAAAATGTGCATAGTCTAATATTAGTTTTTCAACAATGCGCACATTTTATATATGTTGCTAGAAAAACACATATGACAAGGTGGATGATATGTGTGTTGCAGAATATTAGACTTTTTCGCAACGCACAAGGCCTATGACAACTTTCAAGATGTGTGTGTTGCTAAATATTAGTTTTTTAACAACGTACACATCTATATGTTGCTAAAAATACATATACTGCAAAGCGCATGATATGTCTGCTGCGGAATACTAAATTTTTTTTACATTGAGCAAATCATTTGACAACATCTATGATGTGTGTGTTGCTAAATATTAGCTTTTCAACAACGTACATATTTTTTTATTGCTAAAGACACATACGACAACGTGCATAATATGTATATTGTTAAATACTAGTTTTTCAATAAATAGCACAATTATATGTTGCTAAAAGCATGTTTATAGCAACGTACACAAAATGTGCATAGTCTAATGAGTTAACTACGACAACGTGTAACTGTTGTGCGTTGCCATATGTGTTCAATTATTTGCAACATTCATTTGTGCGTTATCGTAGGTGGTTTCCACAACACACATTTTTTGTGCGTTGCGATATATGACATTTAGCAACATCCATAGTCTACGCGTTGCGATAGACCACTTTTATCAACACGTATAGCATGTGCGTTGCCTTTTGAATGTTACTAAAAGTCATTTTTCTTATAGTGAATAGAAAAATTGTATGTATATATATATATATATAAAGTAGAATTTCAATAGTATCATTCACCCCATGTATAAATGTTCCACCAAAATTATATTCTTTCCAACATACTCTACAAAAGCCAAAAAAAATTGAAATTTATAGTTATTTTATTTTTCTTTAACTTCACTTCTTCACTTTAACACAATAACACACATATATAACATATATATTATATTGTCTAAGTGACTAATTCAAGTATTCAAAAATAACAATAATATAAGATCAATTCAAAATAGCTCAAATGATAATTAATAATTTAACTTAGTTTTTGTATGCCGATTTTATCAACTTTCGTTTTCATGTAATTTTAACTTATATTTTCTCTTTGACTTTTTCTATTCCTCTATTTTCTTAGCAAATAACATACTCTAAACTTAATAAAAAAAATCAACATATCAAAAAAATTCATACAATCAACTATCGTAGAAATTAGATAATCAAGATTAGTAAAGAGATTCAAAATAATTAATTGAAAATAAAAACCGTACCTTTTGGTTCCCCAGTGTATTAAAAGTTCACCCGTCCATTCCCTCCTTGATAAATCCGACCCTTCCCACGAGTCTTTTCTTCTCCAAATTGTGATTTTAAAAGAAAGAACCAAACTTTAAAGAGTTTTTAAAACAATGATGTGATTTTAAGAGAAAGATCCAAACTGTCTCCTTTTGTTTGGTTTAGTTACCTAGTGTATTAAGAGATCACATGTACATTCCCTTCATAATAAATCCAACCCTTCCCATGAGTCTCTTCTTCTCCATGTTGTAATTTTAAGAGAACGATCCAAGCTTTAAAGAGTTTTCAAAGCAATAATGTGATTTTAAAAGAAAGCTCTTTGATGCCTTCTTTTTCTTTAGCTTCCGCTAGTGCTCTGTTCTGTTAGTTTTGATAGTTGTGTTCCTCTTATGCTTTGGTTTCTTTTCCCAAGTCTTTGTGGGGTTTTGGCATTTTTTCTTTTGACTGTGTTATTAGTAGTGGCTTTGCTTTTGTTTTGTGTTTGCTAGCTGTTTCTTGCTTTGATGCTTTACAAAAATCTGCTGATTCAAAAAAAAAAAAAATATTAACAAAGATAGAGAGTTTCAAGAAAACGAGAGAGAGCCAAAGAAGTTTATTGAGTCAACCAAGAGTTTCCTTCAAAGTATCAAAACTGTTTTTGATTCATTTAGATGTTGTTGTTTTTTATTTTATTTTTACTGTTTGTTTTTGTTTCAAATAGGGTAGTCTCACAATAAAAATTCAATTGGGCCATGGTTTTGAATTGAATGGATAATTTATTTTTATTGAATTAAATCAGTTAATTGAGCCCTCATTTTGAAAAAGAAAATAAATAAATAAATAAATAAATAAAAGCAAAGAAAGGTGTGAGATTAAGCCCTTTTTAAACTTTTTGGGTTTGTTGCCCCTATAGGCCGGCCTTAACTTACACATCTGTATGTTGTTAAAAATACATATATTGTAACGCGTACGATATGTCTGTTGCGGAATACTAGATTTTTTTACAACACGCAAATCATTTGACAACATCCATGATGTGTGTGTTGCTAAATATTAGCTTTTCAACAACGTACTTATTTTTTTGTTGCTAAAGAGGCATACGACAACATGCATAATAGGTATGTTGCTAAATATTAGTTTTTCAACAACGAGCACAATTGTATATTGCTAAAAGCATGTTTATAGCAACGTACACAAAATGTGTATAGTATAATGATTTAACTATGACAATGTGCAATTGTTGTGCATTGTCATATGTGTTTAATTATTTGCAACATTCATTTGTGCGTTACCGTAGGTGGTTTCCACAACACACATTTTTTGTGCGTTGCGATAAATGACATTTAGCAACATTCATAGTCTACGCGTTGCGATAGACCACTTTTATCAACACGCATAGCATGTGCGTTGCCTTTTGAATGTTGCTAAAAGTCATTTTTCTTGTAGTGAATAGAAAAATTGTATATATATATATATAAAGTAGAATTTCAATAGTATCATTCACCCCATGTATAAATGTTCCACCAAAATTATATTCTTTCCAACATACTCTACAAAAGCCAAAAAAAATTGAAATTTACAGTTATTTTATTTTTCTTTAACTTCACTTCTTCACTTTAACACAATAACACACATATATAACATATATATTATATTGTCTAAGTGACTAATTCAAGTATTTAAAAATAACAATAATACAAGATCAATTCAAAATAACTCAAATGATAATTAATAATTTAACTTAGTTTTTGTATGCCGATTTTGTCAACTTTCGTTTTCATATAATTTTAACTTTTATTTTCTCTTTGACTTTTTCTATTCCTCTATTTTCTTAGCAAAAAACATACTATAAACTTAATAAAAAAATCAACATATCAAAATTTTTTACACAATCAACTGTCGTAGAAATTAGATAATTAAGATTAGTAAAGAGATTCAAAATAATTAATTGAAAACAAAAACCGTACCTTTTGGTTTCCCAGTGTATTAGGAGTTCACCCATCCATTTCCTCTTTAATAAATCCAACCCTTCCCACGAGTCTTTTCTTCTCCAAGTTGTGATTTTAAGAGAAAAAACCAAACTTTAAAGAGCTTTTAAAACAATGATGTGATTTTAAGAGAAAGATCCAAGCTGTCTCCTTTTGTTTGGTTTAGTTCCCCAGTGTATTAAGAGATCACATGTACATTCCCTTCTTAATAAATCCAACCCTTCCCATAAGTCTCTTCTTCTCCATGTTATGATTTCAAGAGAACGATCCAAGCTTTAAAGAGTTCTCAAAGCAATAATGTGATTTTAAAAGAATCTCTTTGATGCCATCTTTTTCTTTAGCTTCCGCTAGTGCTATATTCTGTTAGTTTTGATAGCCGTGTTTCTCTTATGCTTTGGTTTCTTTTCCCAAGTCTTTGTGGAGTTTTGGCATTTTTTTGTTTTGACTGTGTTGTTAGTAGTGGCTTTGTTTTTGTTTTTGTTTTGTCTTTACTGGCTGTTTCTTGCTTTAGTGCTTTACTAAAATCTGCTGATTAAAAAAATATATATTAACAAAGATAGAGAGTTTCAAGAAAACGAGAGAGAGCCAAAGAAGTTTATTGAGTCAACCAAGAGTTTCATTCAAAGTATCAAAACTGTTTTTGATTCGTTTAGATGTTGTTTTTTATTTTATTTTTACTGTTTGTTTTTGTTTCAAATAGGGTAGTCTCACAATGAAAATTCAATTGGGTCATGATTTTGAATTGAATGGGTAGTTTATTTTTATTGAATTAAATTACTTAATTGGGGCCTCATTTTGAAAAAGAAAATAAATAAATAAATAAAAGCAAAGAAATGTGTGAGATTAAGCCCTTTTTAAACTTTTTGGGTTTGCTGCCCCCATGGGCCAGCCTTAACTTAACACATCTGTATGTTTCTAAAAATACATATATTGCAACATGTATGATATGTCTGTTGCGAAATACTAGATTTTTTTACATCGCACAAATCATTTGACAACATCCATGATGTGTGTGTTGCTAAATATTAGCTTTTCAACAATGTACATTTTTTTGATGCTAAAGACACATATGACAACATACATAATATGTATGTTGCTAAATATTAGTTTTTCAACAACGAGTACAATTGTATATTGCTAAAAGCATGTTTATAGCAACGTACACAAAATGTGCATAGTCTAATGATTTAACTACGACAACGTGCAACTGTTGTGCGTTGCCATATGTGTTCAATTATTTGCAACATTCATTTGTGCGTTACCGTAGGTGGTTTCCACAACACACATTTTTTGTGCGTTACGATATATGACATTTAGCAACATTCATAGTCAACGTGTTGCGATAGACCACTTTTATCAACACGCATAGCATGTGCGTTGCCTTTTGAATGTTACTAAAAGTCATTATTCTTGTAGTGAATAGAAAAATTGTATATATATGTATATATATAAAGTAGAATTTCAATAGTATCATTCACCCCATGTATAAATATTCCACCAAAATTATATTCTTTCCAACATACTCTACAAAAGCCAAAAAATTTGAAATTTACGGTTATTTTATTTTTCTTTAACTTCACTTCTTCACTTTAACACAATAACACACATATATAACATATATATTATATTGTCTAATTGACTAATTCAAGTATTCAAAAATAACAATAATACAAGATCAATTCAAAATAACTCAAATGATAATTAATAATTTAACTTAGTTTTTGTATGCCGATTTTGTCAACTTTCATTTTCATGCAATTTTAACTTGTATTTTATCTTTGACTTTTTCTATTCCTCTATTTTCTTAGAAAAAAACATACTCTAAAACTTAATAAAAAAATCAACATATCAAAAAATTTCACACAATCAATTGTCGTAGAAATTAGATAATTAAGATTAGTAAAGAGATTCAAAATAATTAATTGAAAACAAAAATCGTACATTTTGGTTCCCCAGTGTATTAGGAGTTCACCCGTCCATTCTCTCCTTAATAAATCCAACCCTTCTCACGAGTCTTTTCTTCTCCAAGTTGTGATTTTAAGAAAAAGAACCAACTTTAAAGAGTTTTTAAAACAATGATGTGATTTTAAGAGAAAGATCCAAGCTGTCTCCTTTTATTTGGTTTAGTTCCCCAGTGTATTAAGTTCCCTTCTTAATAAATCCAACTCTTCTCATGAGTCTCTTCTTCTTCATGTTGTGATTTTAAGAGAACGATTCAAACTTTAAAGAGTTTTCAAAGTAATAACGTGATTTTAAAAGAAAGCTCTTTGATGCCTTCTCTTTCTTTAGCTTCCGCTAGTGCTCTGTTCTGTTAGTTTTGATAGTTGTGTTCCTCTTATGCTTTGGTTTCTTTTCCTAAGTCTTTGTGGGGTTTTGGCATTTTTTTGTTTTGACTGTGTTGTTAGTAGTAGTTTTGCTTTTGTTTTGTCTTTACTGGTTGTTTCTTACTTTGGTGCTTTACTAAAATCTGTTGATTCAAAAAAATATATATATATATTAACAAAGATAGAGAGTTTCAAGAAAACGAGAGAGAGTCAAATAAGTTTATTGAGTCAACCAAGAGTTTCCTTCAAAGTATCAAAACTGTTTTTGATTCGTTTAGATGTTGTTTTTTATTTTATTTTTACTATTTGTTTTTGTTTCAAATAAGGTAGTCTCACAATGAAAATTCAATTGGGCCATGATTTTGAATTTAATAGGTAGTTTATTTTTATTGAATTAAATTAGTTAATTGGGCCCTCATTTTGGAAAAGAAAATAAATAAATAAATAAATGTAAAGAAAGGTGTGAAATTAAGCCCTTTTTAAATTTTTTGGGTTTAGTGCCTCTATGGGCAGGCCTTAACTTACACATCTGTATGTTGCTAAAAATACATATATTGCAACGCGTATGATATGTCTGTTGCAGAATACTATATTTTTTTACAACGCGCAAATCATTTGACAACATCCATGATGTGTGTGTTGCTAAATATTAGCTTTTCAACAACGTACATATTTTTTTGTTGCTAAAGACACATACGACAACATGCATAATATGTATGTTGCTAAATATTAGTTTTTCAACAACGAGCACAATTATATGTTGCTAAAAGTATGTTTATAACAACGTACATAAAATGTACATAGTCTAATGATTTAACTACGACAACGTGCAACTGTTGTGCATTGCGATATGTATTCAATTATTTGCAACATTCAATTGCACGTTACCGTAGGTGGTTTCCACAACACACATTTTTTTTATGTTGCGATAAATGACATTTAACAACATTCATAGTCTACGCGTTGCGATAGACCACTTTTATCAACACGCATAGCATGTGTGTTGCCTTTTGAATGTTGCTAAAAGTCATTTTTCTTGTAGTGAATAGAAAAATTGTATATAAATATAAAAAGTAGAATTTCAATAGTATCATTCACCCCATGTATAAATGTTCTACCAAAATTATATTATTTCCAACATACTCTACAAAAGCCAAAAAAATTGAAATTTACAGTTATTTTATTTTTCTTTAACTTCACTTCTTCACTTTAACACAATAACACACATATATAACATATATATTATATTGTCTAATTGACTAATTCAAGTATTCAAAAATAACAAGAATACAAGATCAATTCAAAATAACTCAAATGATAATTAATAATTTAACTTAGTTTTTGTATGCCGATTTTGTCAACTTTCGTTTTCATATAATTTTAACTTTTATTTTCTCTTTGACTTTTTCTATTCCTCTATTTTCTTAGCAAAAAATATACTAGAAACTTAATAAAAAAATCAACATATCAAAAAATTTCACACAATCAACTGTCGTAGAAATTAGATAATTAAAATTAGTAAAGAGATTCAAAATAATTAATTGAAAACAAAAACCGTACATTTTGGTTCCCCAGTGTATTAGGAGTTCACCCGTCCATTCCCTCCTTAATAAATCCGACCCTTCCCACAAGTCTTTTCTTCTCCAAGTTGTGATTTTAAGAGAAAGAACCAAACTTTAAAGAGTTTTTAAAACAATGATGTGATTTTAAGAGAAAGATCCAAGCTGTTTCCTTTTGTTTGGTTTAGTTCCCCGGTGTATTAAGAGATCACATGTACATTCCCTTCTTAATAAATCCAACCCTTCCCATAAGTCTCTTCTTCTCCATGTTATGATTTTAAGAGAACGATCCAAGCTTTAAAGAGTTTTCAAAGCAATAATGTGATTTTAAAAGAAAGCTCTTTGATACCTTTTTTTTCTTTAGCTTCTGCTAGTGCTCTGTTATGTTAGTTTTGATAGCTGTGTTCCTCTTATGTTTTGGTTTCTTTTCCCAAGTCTTTGTGGGGTTTTGACATTTTTTTTTGTTTTGACTGTTGTTAGTAGTGGCTTTACATTTTTTTTTTTTTTTTTTTTTGTCTTTGCTGGCTGTTTCTTGCTTTGGTGCTTTACTTAAATCTGCTGATTCAAAAAAAATATATATTAACAAAGATAGAGAGTTTCAAGAAAACGAGAGAGAGCCAAAGTAGTTTATTGAGTCGACCACGAGTTTCCTTCAAAGTATCAAAATTGTTTTTGATTCGTTTAGATGTTGTTGTTTTTTATTTTATTTTTACTGTTTGTTTTTGTTTCAAATAGGGTAGTCTTACAATGAAAATTCAATTAGGCCATGATTTTGAATTGAATGGGTGGTTTATTTTTATTGAATTAAATTAGTTAATTGGGCTCTCAATTTGGAAAAGAAAATAAATAAATAAATAAAAGTAAAGAAAGGTGTGAGATTAAACCCTTTTTAAACTTTTTGGGTTTGCTGCCCCCATGGGCCGGCCTTAACTTTCAGACAGTTTATTGCACATCTATCATTTCAGTTAACTAAGTATTTTAAATTGACATTAATTTTTCATCTATTTTTGGTAAGGAAATAAAATAATAAAGAAAAAAAGAAAAGGAATTGGACATGTTAATTTTTTTTATTTTTTTTAACAGAAGCATTGGAAATCAAAATTTGAGTTAATTGTCTATCAAGTCTATTTTTATGCCACATAGGAAGCATGTCTCTTAACATTGTTGTCATGTCAATGAATTTTGGTATGCAAACTGAAATACCAAAGGTTATACAAAATAACCTAGAGATGGTGGGGGGGCGGGCATGTGGTGAATAGGTTGACGCTCTCTTTTTAAAAACTATTTTGAGGCTTTTGTCAAACACTTGGTAAGCAAACAAATTAGCCCTTAATCACGAATGTTATTAAATAACAACTATCATATGTAAGCTCAAAACACCACCCTTAGTCTACAAATATATAACAAGAAACAATGTATCTCATATAGTAACATATTCAATGCAAAACAAATTTCACAAGTTATACTTTGAATATTACAATGTAAATTCACTAAGTAGAACCTTACAACTTGATATAGAATTTCACAAAATACAATGTTCAAACACTACAAAGATACAAGAGACAAATATTGATTCAACAAAGAAAGTGTGTATCTCTTTCTCTACAAGAATATTGTTTACAATGATGTGAATAAATGAAGATCTAAACAAGATACAATTGATCAAATATACAAATTTAAAGAGATAGAGATAGAGATAGAGATAGAGACATTTGACACATTATTTATTACATAGTAAAACCTCTGAAGAGGAAACATCCACGAGTTTATTCCACAACCACCGGCAACACCACATTTCACTAGTTGGATAAAAGTACACCCTCAAAAGTGACCACTTCACATGATACACTCTCTATTGAATATCCCTTCTATCCTACCCTCATGCCTTTTACTAATGAAAGACTTGCCTATTTTCTATCCAAAACACTTCACATGTCTTTAGAAAGTTTCCTTGCTTGACTATCCAGATTTTCATAATCCTAGCCAAGACTTCCTTGCTCAACTATCTTGATCTTCACAACCTAATTAAGACTTCCTTGCTTAACTATCTAAATCTTTACAATCCTAGTTAAGACTTCTTACTCAAATTGAAGCTTCACACTCCAACAAGAAACTTCCACCTTTTTATAAGGCAAATGATCTAAGTGTAATGCAAATTATGCAAACACATGCAACATAGAATATGTGATCAATATATCCTATGGAAACTAGAAATAATCAATTAGCACACAATATATATTTTTCTAGTTTATAATCCAAAATATGACACCACGCAAATAATGCATGAACATATGAAATGTATGAATTAGGTACACTCCATGAAGAACTAGACATAGGCATCAAAGTCCACACAACAAAGTAGTCTAGATCTTATACATGAACAAAAACCTAAAGCATGCCAAATCACCAAAAACATACTTTAATCCTAGATTTTATTCATGTCACTAAAGCTTGAAGTAAACATGTTCATGATGCACATATTCAAGACTTTAGAACTAAAACCAAAAATACTATAATCAAAAGATATTATCATTGAAATATTCTATCAATCATTTAGATCACATATTCACAAAATAATCAATTAAAACTTAATAGGCTCTAAATATAAACTTAAATGTGCTAGTCCTAAATATATTCAACTAAAGAGTTCTAGTACATGAAAAAGGCTATCAAACACCAAAATAGAATCAATCAAAGTACAAATAGCCCTAGGATAAAAGCTAGTCACAATACAACTTACAAACATGTGAAAACATAGGTTTTAAGAAAAACCTAACTCACATTCAAGTAACTAATTAAGTACAACTAACTTACAATTGAAGCTCTATCTTTCAATAGCATTTGTTCAAGTAACATACATATACATAAGAAGAAAACCCAAGGAAATTGAGGATCATAAAGCACAAACCTCAAAAGATAAATCAATTACCTTGCAAAAGAGTGCAATCACACAATTAGTGTTGAATCAACACAAAAATTGAATAAAAGACTTCAAGGTTGCTTAGAGATGATAGAGTAGTAAAGATTCTCCAACTTGAATCACTCAAATCAGATGAGAATTGAGTGAGATATGGTGTTTGGAAGTTGAGATAATTGCTAAGAAAATTTCTGCACTGTTTCTTCTTGAAATGAATATGAGAGGGAAAGAGGATTTAAATGAAAGAAAGGGAGAGAGGTGAGGTGGAGAGATATGAATCTTGGGTGGCAAGAGGCTACTCTCCAAATCACCACCTCGTGAAGGCACGTGAGCCTTATGAGGATAGAAAGGTTCCCTTCCTGTGAGGCTCACGTGCATCCACGGGAGAAGGGGTAATGTGGCAATTTGCTATTCCTTTCTTCCTTTGCTCCTCTCGCGTTCTTCGACCGTATTTCGATCTTCAAACTTCAATTTCGAATCCGTTTTTGGATTATGAACCGGGACTCTCTCACGGAAATGGATGTCACAAAATTTTCACAGAAGTTATGGAAATCGACTCAATACACAAGGACAAAAACCATGCATGTTAAACACACGGAAAGTTTCGTAACTTCCAACTCGGAACTCGAAAAATTATGCATGAGTAATCAAAATGTTCGGAACTCAATAAGAAACAATATGAGAACATATTCAAGTCTAATATCAATAAAACACAAACAAACAAATACAAAACACACAAGTATGTCATTTCCAAGATATAATCCTAAAACATGTAATTTTATAAAAGTTGTCAAATTAAATCTAATGCATGAGCATACAATAATATGTGTGTGAAT
This sequence comes from Acer campestre, assembly GCA_954870605.1. Lineage (NCBI taxonomy): Eukaryota > Viridiplantae > Streptophyta > Magnoliopsida > Sapindales > Sapindaceae > Acer > Acer campestre. Next base: position 17,379,778 of record OX940811.1, on the reverse strand, counting down.
GTGTTATACTTGTTACCTTTAATATATATGGTAACCGATTAATAATCATCTAATGATCAATTATCTTTTGTATTTGAGCAATACAAAGATTGAAATGAGACACATTTATTACATATATAGAGAACTGAAATGATATCTCTATTTTGTACAAGAGTAAATTTTCATTTTACTCTTCTCTTATGGAGAAATTTTCCATTCTTGTAATGGTATGGAAATTAGTCAAAAGATGCAATAAGGATATAGACAACATAGTCAAACAATTTTAAGAGAGAGCAAGTCAATGACCAAATACAAGTTGTAATGGTGAATAATGATGATAAGCAGTGGGTCAAATATGAATGCAGCAACATGTAAAATAGCATGTCTACATATAAAAATTGATAATAGTGTTCGAAATAATAAAGTTCTTGCAATTACCTGGAGACGTTTGATAAATGATTCCACTGATCTATTTTGAATATGAGTACATGTGAAACTAAATATTCAACATCAATCCCAATCACTTTGCAATATTTATAAAATATCTTGGAAGTAAATGCACCAATATTATCAAGGCGCATTAACTTGATTGGATAATTTGGAAATTATGCCTGAAAAACTAATAATTTGTACAAGTAATATGGAGATGTTTGATAATAAACAAACATGTGACCATCTTGTAGATGCATCAATTATAGCCATAAAATAATGAAATTATTCACCTGATGGATGAATAGGTCTACATATATCCCCTTGAATGATGATGATTCAAAACCAAATGGTTTTATTACTAAAATCTGTTGTGAACATGTAATATATTTATTCTCATAGAATAAAAGAATCTTTTGGCTTTTTAATTGAAGTCTATGAAATCTTTCAATGATTCTATGTATCATTGTAAATCTTGGTTGACCAAGATGGTCATACCAAAGCATAAAAAATTTTGGATCTAAGAACTTCTTGTTCATAACTATATAAACTTCTACACTTTTTATAATAGTTTAATAATCCATATGAGAAAGCACGCAACTTTTTTATAATTAGTTTATAGCCTGAATCATGAGAAGTAATGCATAGATATTCAAAATTCTTATCATTTATAGTTTCAAAATGATATCTATTACACCTTATATCTTTGAAACTAAACAGATTTCTTCTTGACATGCTTAAATATAAAGTATCATTGATACATAATTTAGTATTGTTTGGTATCAATATCGTGGCTCTTCTAGAGCCTTCTATCAGATCTTCTTGACCTAATATAGTATTAACATTTGCTTTGAGCAAAGTCAAATTTAGAAAATATTTATAATTCCACTCAATTGCATGCATCGTAGCACTATTGGCTATATATATATATATATATTCATTTCGCGTTTCAATGTATGCCAATTCGTTGTTCAAATCTACGTCATTTAGTAAAGACATATATTTTCCCTTCTAGGAATTTTCAGGGTATTATGTACAATGTCATTTTATATCTCATCTGAAATGATAACTTTTTCCGTAGGCTTATTTTGTAAACCTTTTGTTTTTTTCATTCATAAACATCCATTTCTAAGGTATGTTTTGATATCTCATAAATTAAGAAAAAAAAAAAATCAAATTTACTCTCTTGATATTACTTCTTCATGAGCATGTATGGAATGGATAAAATACTCTTTTCAATTTCATTGAATCATTATACCACACGATTCCAACTATGTGATATCGAGATCTTAAATCTTTTACGACCTGCATAACATCATGCTAGGATGTGTAGATTTCTTCTTCGAATAAATGATATGATAGTCAAACATCAAAGAAATTAAACCATGGACCATGAACTGTAGGTTCATATATATAATTTAGAAAACTTCAGGTTTTGAATGAAAATTACAATTTGACTTTCCAAATGAAAGAATTATAACTTGATCAAATTCAGAACTTCTTGTTCTAATAAACTTTGATATTAATTTTTTTAAGGCTAATTGGCACTAATACCCCCTAAACTCTTCCAAAATATATACTATGACCCTATACTCTTTTTTTTCACTAGCAAACCCCCCTGAACTCTCACAAATTGGCAAATGTTGACTGTAGATACCCCCTCACAGGGGCAAAAAAGCCAAGTGTTTGCCAAAAAAATGAGAGTTCAGGGGGTTTAGTAACGAAAAAAATATATATGAGGCATAGTACATATTTTAGAAGAGTTTAGGGGGCATCAGTGCCAATTGGCCAAATTTTAATATCATAATTTAAATTGAATTCAGATCTTCAAGTCTGGTAAGTTTAAAATTGAAAATATTATGTTCTAACAAAATCAATATGTAGAACTTCATATTCTGATTTGTATTCATATATAGAGTTTCGGGCCTATGTAATTTCCTTATCCAATATTTGGATTACCAAATATTCATCCAACGATGTAAATTTAAATCACCCTTTTATTCATAACTTTAAGTTCAAAATTTAAGAAGTTCAGGTTCAGATTCAATACTTTATATTCAAATTCAGAACTTCAAGTTCTATATTGAATTTGAATTCGGAAATTCTAAATTGTTGATGTCAATTTCTGAGAAGTTTAGTCAACAATGAAACGTATGCAAATCAGCGCCCAATGTAGCTTATGAAATGAGATTAGTTCGCTTCTCCGATATGTGTGTAAATTAATGAACAGATAACATATGATAGATAAGTGTGGAAAATAATAAAGACACCAATGTTTTTACTTGGAAAACCCTTAATACAGGGAAAAACCGCGGTCATTGTAACGACGGATAAAAGATTCTTCACTATGTAAAGATAGTTACAGTTACAATTGATGAGTTACTTCGTGTTGATTATTGTTCTACCTTATCTCTGCTTGATACATATGTTTATATTGGGTGAAATTACTCAGAATAACCACAAATATTAGGGAAAATTCGTTTTTAACCACAAACGAAATTTTATTTGGTTATAACCACATTTTTATAAAATTACTGGAAAGCCCTTATATAAATAGGGTCCCCAAACCCACTCTCTCTCTTTTCTCTTTTTTCTCTCTCTCTCTTCTACTCTCTCTCTCTCTTCTAAGTCTCTCTCTCTCTCTCCCCCAATCTCCTCGCCGGCTTGCTTTGAGGGTTGCCGAGCGTCGGCGACCTTCTGGGCTTCACGGCAGCGTTGATGGTGGGTGTTGGTGGTAGCTGGTTCGTCACTGGTGCGACGGGGACGAGCCACGGTCGTGCGCTGCCTCCTCGCCGTCCGTTGCTGCTTCGCCGGCGACGAAATCCATCCCCCTTCGCCGGCAAGTTGATCTGCAGGAAAAGGGAAGCAAAAAAAAAAAAAAAAAAAAAAAAAAAAAAAAAAAAAAAAAAAAAACCCTAATGTTTAAGGAAGAAGAAGAAAGGGAAAATTGTAATTTAGTCCAGATTTCAAGTTTTGGTATTTCAATTTAGGCCTAATTTTAAGTTTTGATATTTCAATTTAGGCCTGATTTCAAGTTTGGACATTTCAATTTACCCATGATTTCAAGTTTGCTTCAAGATTTAAAATAAAACTATTTTCAGGGGTACTCTGGTAATTGATGGACATACACTTAAATTATTTTTAAAAAGTGGCTATTAACAATTAAAATTTTTAAAGTGGTTAGTAACAAAAGTTTAATAATTCATGTGGCTATTTATGGTTTTCTCTCTTATATTGGGGTTAGGGTGTTTCCCTAACCCTTGTTGTGCTAGCAAGAAATATTATCGGGCGAGATCCCAAGGTGATCTTATCTTGAAAAGATTCTTGGCGAATCAAGTCTTCATATATTTAAGGCGATGTGATCTTCATTCCTTGTGAGAGTATTTCTTTAAATCTTCATATATATTACTTGATTTATCAACTGTTGGATTATAGGTGATTGCCTTGCTTAGTATGAGGTCGAGTTTCATGGAGAATATGCTGGGATCCTACTTCATTAATGATGCCTTATGTTTGTTGTGTGGGTGGTGAGTTTGAGTCAACTCGCTTGTTTGGTAGTTCTTCGGCAAGTAGTTACCTTTAGTGGGCGACTTGCCCTCTATTCCCCATCTCACTATCACTACATGTTGCCTGTCAAGCTGATAGGGTTTGATGTCATGGATATTTGTTCCCTCAAATCTCGGGTTCTACGATGACGTGTCAAATCAAGTAAAATTAACCCAAACATAAATAATAAAGTATTGTATGTATGTATATAACAATGAATCCATAACTTCAGGTTCTTAATGAAATTAAAATTCATAACTTCAAGTTCTAATCAGTTGGTACAATTGCACTAACTTAAATATCATAATAATAAATAAATCTAGAAGCTTCAAGTTCTGGTCAATCGACGTAGCCGGTCTCAGCTCATAAATTGCATATAAATAAATAAATTCAAATAAATAAAATGCATAATAATTAAACCCGGAAATGTAGGTTCTCATAGGTTGGCCTATTATGTCAATCTCATATATTGCATATAAATAAATAAATGTGAATAAATAAAAAGCATAATAAATAAGTCCAAAACTACAGGTTCTAGTAGGTTGGCTTACTATGTCAATCTCATAAATTGCATATAAATATATAAATCCAAAAACTATGGGTTCTTGTAGTTGTAGATTGGCCTAGTCAATCTCATAAATTGCATAAAAGTAAATAAATGTGTAAAGATAAATAAATCGTATAAAGATAAATAAATCTAGACCTTCAAGTTGAAATTCATAACTTCAAATTTCGATTAGATTGAAATTCAAATCTTCAAGTTCTGACTTTATTAAACTTTATTAAAAATCTTATTATTTAAAGCTTCCAGCTCTTTATTTTAATTTTGCAATCTTCAAGTTGCAATCAATACAATATTAAGTAAATCACCCTTTTAAAGATCCTATTTACTTACATACAGTCATACATAACGTGTTGTAAAATCAAATCACAAAGCATAAATAGATGAAGACAAGAATATGTAAACCGACTTTTTATGCCTTTTTATTACTTCTGATCAACGTACATGTATCAATCTTTACGAATGAATTATGATATATATATATAGTGGTTCTCTCATAAGGGATCACTTATTTTAATTTTGGTAAGGACCACCATGATATCATATCGATTTGAATGAATTTTGATTTGAATTTTTTTGTGGACGATAAATTCATTGAAATCTACCTATGAATAAAATTTAAATTTTTTCAAGTACTTAAACCATTTTTACCGATTTTTTTAAATATGAAGGCATTAGAAAAATAGGTGGAATATAGGAAATTCAAGAAAAATAGTTTTCGTGCTTGAAAAATTCTCAAATTTTATTCATAGGTAGAGATTTCAACGAACTTATCATTTGTAAAAAAATTCAGATTAAAATTTATTCAAATAGATATGATTTCATGGCGGTCCTTACCGAAATTAAAATAAGGGATCCCTTAATGAGAGAACCGATATATATATATATATATATAAAAGAAAGGTACAGGGTAATTATTGTAATTTCAAACTAATATTGCCACCACTTAAAATTATGCATCGGTGTCTCAAGCATAGTATGCCACAAGCTTAGCTTTGCCACCCATACATCCAATCCATTCTTTACAACAATAAAATCTTACTGTTACATCTGAAAAGGTAATTTTATTTTTGGAAATTGAAATCTTTATTAAATTATTAAAATAGGGAGAAAATTATAAAAATGTAAAGGTTTCCATTTGTGTATTTACTTATCTGAATGAGCACACGGTTTGAAAACCAAAATCAGTAGTCGTGTTTCGTCAAAATCAGTGTCAACAAGATTAACCAACCGCCAAGCAAACACCGCCAAGTTTTTGCTGTCCAGTGTCCACTACATATAAATATCAAGACTAAAACTATAATATTCATTTATCATCAACATAATGAGAAATGGAGGAGGTACTGATCACATCGAAAGCTTCAACAACTTTTACCAGTGCTGGCTTGTTGAACAAGACCAGTTTCTCAATGAGCTAGTTGATGTTTCCAAACACTGCGAAACCAACAACAACACTCCAACGACTGGGTCTACGTCAAATGGTGATCATCAAGTTTCAAAAGAGCAAGTTCTGCGCTCGCTTATTGACAAAGCGTTAGATCATTACGAGAAATATTACAGAGCCAAGTCCAGGTTAGCGAAGGAGGACGCGTTGGCGATGTTTTCTCCTAGTTGGATGAGCCAACTTGAAGAAGCTTTTCTTTGGATTGGTGGATGGAGACCCAGTATGGCTTTTCACTTGCTCTATTCCAAATCAGGCTTGCAATTCGAGGCCCGATTCAGTGAGTTGCTTCGCGGGATCAGTACTGGTAAGTGGTAATGTTAATTTTCCATACTTTTATATTTCCATGTGTTTACGAGAATTGTTGTATATATTGTCTATTAATATATATATATATATATATGTATATATATATATATTATTTGTATTTTCAAAGTGAGTTTCACTTACATGTGGGTTCTCTAACAGGTGACTTGGGCGATCTCTCACCGAATCAAGTCGTACAAGTAGACGAGTTACAGATGAAGACAATAAGGGAGGAGAGACAAGTAACTGAGAAGATGGCAAAGCTTCAGGAGACTGTTGCGGATTCTTTAACGGTGGAGTTATCGCACAAAGTGACTGAGTTGATTAGGAGCGGGGATCGGATGAGTGAGGAGGATGATGAGCAAGTTGAGTCGAATTTGGCATCCAAGGAAGAAGGTTTTGGGGAGATGTTAGACCAGGCAGATGATCTACGGCTGAGAACGCTTATAGAAGTTATTAGTATACTGAAACCAATGCAGGCCGTCCATTTTCTGATTGCTGCGGCGGAGTTGCACTTGAGGGTTCATGATTGGGGAAAGAAGAGAGATGCTAGGAATCAAAATCGTGGTGGTGGTGGTAGAGATGGAGTCAGCCACAAAGTTAATTAAGAGAGTCCATGGAATGGGAGGTGATAATTTTCTTGGGAAGGTGACAAGTGCTAGCGTCTCTGTATGGTAGAATAACCTTTATGTTATTTTTATGCATGTTTTCAGTTTTTGTTTCTTCATCTTCTTGAGTCTTTTGTTGGGAAAAGGTTTTGAATTTCGTTTAATAATAAGCAGTGTCTTTCACTCAATTTACAATTAATAGACAATTTTGGGGTGCAAGGATTTTATGGATTTGTATGATTTTAAACACTATTAGTATTATATGAGTAGACTTTTAATATTCTGAAAGAATTTTTGAATTTTATTTACAGACTATTTTAAGTCTTTTTCTCATAAATTTGCTAGTTAACACACGAGCAAAAGTTTAGAAACCAATGAATCCTTTGTACAGGTGTACTACTCACTCTTGTAATTTCACTTTCATCTTTCTAAAATATTGTAATTTCACTAGATACGATATTTATTTGTATTACGAACATGAATATTTAGTTGATTTCGGTGTTGACTTGAGAAATATATACTAAAAGAAAAAACCAATTTGCATTATAAGAACTAGTAGTATATACTTTGTGCAATTGCAAAGCAAAGCAAAGACGATTGAAACAGAGTCTTGCAAACAAGCTAAGATACCAAATTACAACAAAAAGATAGCATGATGTTCTGTGCCAGGCAGACCATCCATCTATTTTTCATGTGAATATACCAACTATCATGGTAAATTCCCTTCGAAAAAACCTACAGTCAATGCTTAGTTTAGTGCTTTGCGACTTCTCTTTTCCTATATGCCTGATTTTGAAAATCTCTGCCGGAGAACTTCTAGGACCTTCTCTGTTTTTACATTTTTTAGTGTCAGCAAAACCATGGCATGATACATCATATCTGCCATCTTTGATGCACTACGTGATTTATCCTCATTCTCCTCCTGTGTTCGACATAACTCATCAGCCTCTTTCCTGCAAAGTAAAATATCTATATTAAAATGCTCTATAAATTCTGGTTCTACCACCCGGAGCATTCAACATATCAGAGTATCTCTAAGTTTAGTTATTAGTTGGAACAAATGCCACCTAAATCTAGATCCAAAGCGCTTGTGGCGGACCCAAAAATTTTAATCAGTTAAGACACTTGAATAAATTAAAATCGCAATTATATGAAAAAATACTAAAAAATTAAGATCGTAGTAAAATAGTTTTTTTAGATAAAATACAATAAATAGAATACTTAGATAAATTAAATAATCTTACATTCAAAAAGAAATAAAAACAAAAAATAAATAATAACAAGAAAAACAACATAAATAATGAAAAAATAAAATAAAATAATAAATTACCATCTAATTTTATAATAAGAAATTTTGTTTTGCATTTATAATGAATTCAATTTAAATTTATACAAAAATAATTTATTAATAAATATTACTAGACATGTTTTTAAATTTTTATTCTTCAAATTATTGGTAAATTATTGATTTAGTGATTTTAAATAAATTAAAACTATAAAATAAAGAAAAATATTAAGGATAAGATAAAATAAATCATAGTAATAGATTGACTATTTTAATCCAATTAAGTAAAATATGAGATTTAGGGTTTATTGATTGGACGTGTTAGGTATGTCAAATTAAAACTATTAAAAATAATAAAAATCCAAAATAATAATATATAATTTAATATAAATTAAGTAAACATAAATTAAAGGTAGTTACAAAATTGACAACAAGAGAAAATGAATCAGAAATGATGATGAAATAAAAAAAAAAAAAAAAACATAAAAATTAGAAGATAAAATTGAATTAAAAAAAGGCACATAAAAAATTAGAAGATAAAATTGTATTAAAGATTACTTAAGATGAGACTTGAACCGAGCACCCTTATTACAATAAGCAATATCCACTACCAGCTATATTAATAGTAATAAAATGTGAACACTTTTTAATAAATATGAATATATAATATACACAGAATAAATTTTTTTAAATGAGGTAGCCCTACCTGGTCAAAGAAGATTCCCAACTTGCCGACTCAACTCCAATTCAAATTTTAACCAGAAAAATTCGGTTGCAACCCCAAAAACTCAACCACAACTTCAAAGATCAATCACAACCGATTACAAGATTGTCATATTCTTGTCAATTTGGCTAATATGGGAAATCATCAGGAAAAATTTAGCATACATACCAAATAACCAAGAACACTCACTAAAATATATAAACAGCTGTGATTCACCAAACTATAATTACAATTAATCAAAATCAAGCATATAAGTGTCACAAGAACATCAAATGAAATCTGACAACTTTTCATCTGAAACCATGATTGTATCACAAACCCACCAAAAGCTTACACGCTACAACTAAAACAAAACCAAGATCAAGATCTTCGATAACAAAAAAGAAAAAAAAAAAAACAATATAAGAAACTAATTAAAATGATTGCAGGGAGACATAACTGGAGCATGAAAATGAGAAAGATTTTACCTTTGAGCAGAAACTGAAGAAACAGTGGGACTGAAGGCTGGAGCTAGGTGTAGACATGACTGACTGGCCGAGAGGTTGAGCTGGATTGTTCTCAGCTTCTTGTGTCTCCAGATTTGAGAAAAAAGTCCGGAAAGTATGATGGGAGAGGGCAAGATAATTTTGGGGCCTAGGTATTTATACATATCACTAAAAAGTCTACAAAATCCATTTTTTCATGAAATCCTACAAATCTTGATCTCAATCCATTATCACCAAACAAATTGCTACCTCTAGAAAGTCTGGATCCAATACCATATGATATTATGAACTTTTTTAAAAAGAGTAATGCTACATTGCCCAAATTTGATGTCTAAATCTGGCGCCCAAATGACGTGGCAACACTCTAATCCATTCATTTAAATTGTATTAGATTTGCATGATTTAAATGAATGAATTAGAGTATTGCTGAGTCATTTGGACACCAAATTTGAGCATCAAATTTGGGTAATGTAGCATTACTCTTTAAAAAAATCTTAAGAGTCTTAATCGAATACCACAAGACTTATCTAACTTATTAAAAAGTCTCAATTTAATACCACTAGACTTTTACTTCTCAAAATTGTCTATTAAAATCTCGATCCAATACACCCCCTTAATGTCTCTATAAGATCATATCTTGCTAAGGGCAGTCTCTCTATTGGATTCTCGGAGGTTTTTTTTTTTTTTTTTACAATTCGTATGGTGAACGTAGCCGTCCTTCGTATAGTCTTGGAGGTTGATGTTCATTCCTTTTTCATGCATGTATTAGAAAGACATGTATATACCAGAATTGTATTGTACATAGCTAACCATTTAGTGGTAGTTTCAGCTATCTATCACTTGAATATGATGTAAAACAACTTTGGTATTTACTTAACTCCATACGACATTAATCTAGCACAGACGTTATTTGCTAATTAAATGTATTTACTAAGTAAACAATATCACTCAGTGAGAACTTGTTTATATTAAAGGGTGATCTTCATTTACAATATCCGCAAATTATTTCACATAAACCATTGATGTTTATATTCTTTGTAATATTAAATATACGAGAACAGTCATGCTAGTACCAACTTCAGCTAATAGCTTTCGAAGCAAGTATTTTCAAACTCTCTTCCATGATCACTTATAATTCTTTTAATGCTTTTAATATGAAAATCTTTCTCATTTTGAATTTTTCAAAAACTTCCGATTTTTCTCTAAAGAAATAAGTCCAAGTGAATCTAGAAAAATCATCAACACAGACAAAAATATATCTCTTGCCACCGAGACTTTCGGTTTGCATTGTACTCATTAGGTCCATGTGAAAAAGATCTAATGGCTCGTTGGTGGTGAGATACTTGCCATTTTTATGCAGGCTTTTGATTTTCTTTCCTTGTTAACAAGGACCACAAACTCCATCAAATTTCTTCCCAAGTTCAGGAAGACCACGCACAACCTTGAACGTATCCAAGATTCTCAAATCCGATAGTTCATATGGCCTAGCCTTTGATGCCACAACTTAACTTTCTTACACTTGAACACACGTATATTACAAGAGATGACACTAGCTTCAAGACAATAACAATTGTCACTAGATCTCTTTCCTTTTAATGCCGGGACATGACAAGATCAAACAATATATGTACAACCCGAATAACTACTTCCACCAATCGGGAGAAAAACTCCCCACCCATGCTTGTAAAATACGCATTGTGAGATTCAAACCCCTGACCACCAGTTGTGAAAGGGAGGTGTACTATCATCTCTACCATCTCTCAGGGTATTAATGGGTTTAGTGGACTTCTTCAATATTTTGTAGAGTGACGATATTTGCATGCTCAAATGTGCACCCCTTTTTGAACATGCATCCCTTTAAAAAAAATTCAAACATTTTAATTTATAAACACACTCACACATGGGAAAATATCATTTTCATTCCTATGGTTTACCATATTATCCATTTTGATCCTCGTCATTTCAATATTGGCCCATTTAGTCCTTATGTTATGTTTTCCGTTAAAGATAGGCCATCTAACATGTTCAGAAGGAAAAATGACCGTTATGCCCCTTAAAACGTCTGAGAGGATTGCAACGACAATTTTGCCCTCCAATGGCCAAAATGACCATACTGCCTTTTAAATTTAAATTATAATAAATATTTACATATTTAAAAATAACACCATTAAATTAAAAAATAAAAATAAAATTGAACCCTATTAGAAACCCTATTCATCTCATCATCAACAACATCTACTCATCATCTTCCACATCAGACACTGAAAATAAATATGGTGTATCTAACACAACCTAGAGAGGGGGGTGGGGGTGGCAATGGTGAATAGGTTGTTAATCGAATATTACCAACTTTTTCGATTAGTCAATATTAATAATAAAACTCAAAACAAACATACAACAAAAATCAAGTAAAGTGCGGAAATTAAAGAACACTTGATTTTTACGTGGAAACCCTCCAACTGGGAAAAACCACGGGACTAGCTACGCTAGCCACTTGAGCCACTTGAGCCACATAAATCCACTATATGAAAAGAAAGTTACACCCCCAAGCGTTACTCAGACTCTCACTCTCAATAACCTTAGGCTATTAACACTACCACTCACCACTCTTGGTTCAATCCTAATGATATCCCCCGATCCACTACTCTTGGCAAGAGCACCTCTTAATCTACCACACGAGCATTTTATAGCAATACTTGGCAATGCTTGCCAACCAACCCTTGGTTGCAAGACTTCACTTGCTTGTACGCCTACCACAATGTAGCCATTAAACTTTGACTCTTGAAGAGAATTAAAAGTCTAAGTGAGAACATGTAATGAATGCTCAATACATATAATGCAATACAAAACGATCTATGATTAACTAGATGCAGATATAAATACCTAGAAACCTAGTTATCAACTAACCATCAAACAATCTCCACAACTTCAAAGATATGCAATTAATGATATTAAAAAAGCAAAGAACAAACAATGGAGATGTTTAATGAATACCCATGAATGATTAATGACATAAATGCATATGGGAGAGGGTTGGAGAGTCAATCAATGTAGCTTGAAGAGCTTCTCTCTCAGCTAGGTTAAGAGAAATCTAACAACCTAATTGTCAATTAAATCCACCTGAACATTTAATAGAGTTTGACTAGATAATAAACATTAATTTATCAATTTAATCATCAATCAATTTCACAAGAATGTTCAAGGGTTAGCTATTTAGGGAAAATAAACCTAATCATGTAAGCTATCATAAACAAACCCAATCATACAATTAAGACTCATAAATATATGCAATAGAGTGAGTCAAGGAATTTAATCAAGCAATAAATACCTAATCTAGAGTAAGAAAAACAATAAATGATATTCAATGAAGTTCTAACTTAACTATTCATGAAACCAAGAAAACCCATACTCAAATGATATCGAATGATGCAAGATAAAGATGGGTTTTGGGTTTGGAAAGTCAAAAAAACTTTCTTGAAGCTTTCTCTCTCTAGGAGCTCTAACCTCTCTCTAAAATATGATATTTGAAGTTCTCATTCGACCAAAGGAAGAAGATAAAGATTATATAGAAGCCTTAGTTGAAACGGCGTCGTTCTGTCAAAAACAACCCAAACTGTTGTGGCTTTCATAGTGGTCTTGACAGCGGTTTCTTCTAGTGAGAAACTATTGTGGCTTTTGCAGCTGTCTCGACAGCGTTTTCCTCTAGTGAGCAAACTGCTGTGAAAACCACACAACGGTCGAGACGGCACAATTGCTGCAGATTTGAGCATCCCGAAACATGATCAAACGACATCAAAACATTTCATATGATATACCATTGAAAAGGTATGGATGTCTACTTTCTACTCCTTTTTACAAAATAAGATTTTGATTTCTATAAAAAGAGTTATGGTCATTTGAGTTATCAAATGTCAGATTTGGACAACACCAAGATTACCCAAACTCAAGGTATAAGACCATGAGACCTAAGATCAAACCAAGAGAAGAATGTGACATTCTCAAGTGGTCACCTATCACGTTAAGATAAGCACACCATCGTGTATACACAGACGTTTTCGATTAATCATCAGGAAATAAATTACATCACATAAAGCCACACTTGGATCTAACAATGAAGTGCAAGTGTGATTGTGAAAAGAATGCACACATAAGCAATAAGGAACACAAATGCATGACAATACAAATGCATGTAAGTGTGTGTGCGCACCTAATCTCGTCAAGAGGCAAAGTCAAGTAAATATACATTTCGCTCTTGAGTCACAAAGATGCTCGAAATCTTGTTATTGAGTACCTAAGCTAACCATTACAAAATCATCCACAATGTGGTTTGTTATGAAATAAGTCGATCATAAAATAGAGGTCCTTACAAACACCATTACCAAACCCTAGCCAACAAAAACCTACTGCCAAACCCTAGCTACCCAACTCATCATCCACACCCCTCTCTCTCTAAAATTCACACCAAATCTCTTTCTCTCACTATCGATCTCTCTCTCACTCACCATCGATCTCTCTATCACTCTTTCAAAAAAATCTCACCACCGAATCTCGTTCTCTCACAACCACATCTCTCTCTCACCACTGTCTCTCTCTCTCTCTCAACCGTCTCTCTCCGATCTCTCACTCCCTCGATCTCTCATTCGGTGGTGATTTCTAATGTGCCTCCATCTGTGATAAAGCCTGATGGAGCTCACCTCCATCACTGATGGAATCGACTCCATCAAAGATCCATCTGAAATTTTGGGGCTTGACAATTGGGTTTTTATTTGATTTAGAAAATTTGATTTTTTTGGGTTTGAAATTTGAAAAAAGAAGTAAATGCTTAGTATTTGGATTTGGTTACCAATTTCAGATTTTGTTTTGACGAATATTGGTTTGGTGATGGTGATGATTCAAGGTTTGGATCTTGTGTTGATGCAAGAATTTGGGTTATGTAGATGAACTGGATTTTATTATGTGTTGATTTTGTTTTAGAAAACTGGTTTTGTGTGGTTTTGTATTGATGAATGATGGATATAGGTTTTGTTTTGGGTTGAGAAATCTGAAATTTTTTTTGTGATTTTGGTGGTGTCTAAGGTTCAGTGTCTGAGTTGTGGTGGCTGGATCTAGGTTTGGGTTTGGGTTTGATGTTGGTGTTCTCCAATTTTTTTTTTTTTTAAGGAATGAGGATTAAATCTAGGTTTGGATTGAATTTGGGTTTGATTGAATATGTTGAATCCAATTTTTATTTAATCCAATCAAATTTACTTAATTATAAATTTAAATAGTTTTATTTATTTTTTTCATTTTTTATTTAATTAATTTCAAAACTACCATTATGCCCTTTCATCAAACAGGCTTCTAGAAACTCCAACGTTGAATTATCGTCTTACCCTCGTTGACCTGACGGAATTCTTAGAAACCCTAACGGATTTGGACGGTAGGGATTACAATAGGGATTAATTGAAAACGTTTGAACTTGCATAGTTAATACTGAAATGACGGGGACTAAAATGAATAATATGGTAAACTATAGGAATGAAAATGATATTTTCCCTTACAAATATGCCCTTCTTATAATTTTTGAAAAAACAATATTAATTTAATAAGATAAAAAATTAAGACAAAATATGAAAAACATAAGTATGGAAGACAGTTTTACAAAAAAGGAAAAAAAAAAAAAAAGATGGAGAATCAAAGATCCACCTCTTCCCAGATATGGGATTTATTTATTTATTTATTTAAGAATTGAAAACCTTGAGTTCAGCAACTTCCCCCATCTTTTCTTCTTCTTCTTCTTCTTCATCTTCTTCTTCTTTTCTTTTATTTCATTAATTTTTCATTTTAGTTTTTTAGTTTTTTTTAATTAGATTAAATGGCTTTCTATTCTTTTCTTTTTTTTTAATTTTAAATAATCACTATTTAATTTTTAATTAATATTTTAATAAAAAAAGGTATTATAATCTCTCTTTTTTTTAACTAATTATAATTTTTGTTAAAATTTTTCAAATATTAAATATTGTATTAATATGATTTATTAGATTTGTTTTATTATAAACGTTCTTTTTATATAAAAAAAAAATAGTATTTAATAGTTTTTTTTTTTTTTTTTTTTACAGATCATTTTAAAAGTTTTAGTTAAGGCTAATGTTGGAATTTTTGAAAGCACAATTGTTTAGGGTGCACATCAAATTTTAAAGGGGTGAAAATATCACTACTCTATTTTAGTATTTTGTGTTCAGGTTGCGCTTTATGATAGGTTATTAGACCAGTTAAAAATTGAAACTCTCTTTTCAAACCGTTAGACCGAGTGTGGTCGTTATCAACTACTCTATTTTACGATTATGATTTATGACAAAAATTGAGATGGTTTAATGGTGTCTCACAAGATCCTGGATTTAAATGGTATCATTATCATTATCATTATATATATAGTCCTTTTCTCCTCTGTGCGCACTGATGAATTATCAGTGCGTTGCATATGGACCACTAAATTTGCATGTGGACCACTAGATTATGGATAAGCACTAACAAGTACATACACACTGGATCAAAGCAATTGAATCTAATGGTTCGCATACAACACACTAATAAATATTCAGCTGTGCGCACTGAGGAGAAAATTTTCGTATATATATATAAAAGATCCCGTACGAATTATTCATGTGGTTTCACTGATTTCAACCGATTGGAATTAGTGAAAAAAAAAAATTACATTAATTCTAACCGGTTGGAATTAGTGATTTCATACGAATTTTATATGAATGATCATACACTTGATAATATATATTATATTCAGTCTTTCTCTCCTTAGGACAACTAATTTTATTTATATATCAGTTTCACAACTATTAATCATTAGATTTACATATTTCAGCTTAATCAAAGTCTTTTTAAACTTAATCAATGACTCACAAGTCTCATCATAAACTTAAAAGTTTTATTCGGTCATGAGGAGAGAAAAACCGATATTATATATATACATATATTGTGAAGACACTAAAGGTGTTTGATAGAACTGAAAACTGTTTGACAAAAGTCCTGAGAGAAACAGAGTATTGAAAATTTAACAAAGCTCCATTAATAGAAAGAAATCAAAGACTAGAGCTCTGTGTAATTTTCTTTATTAATTTGTTACAATGATACATTCATCTGATATATATCCAGAAGATGCAAACAATAACCGTTTTGGATTGATAACGGATTTCTAACAACTAATGTTGACTAAACATTCAGCTAACTAATAATAACATAAATAAACTAACTTTGTTAGGCATGGTTGTATGCTTATATTCTGCAGCTGACCTCAGACTACTATTTCCAGTTGCATTCATTTTGATATTTACCATGCTGGTTAGACAGCTATGAGTGTTGTAGAATACATAACCTTATCATCCCCCTGCAAACTAAACTGAGGTGATTCAATGAGGTTCAGTTTGGAACATAAGAACCGAAATCATTCCTTTGTAAAGCTTTTAGTAAAGATGTCAGCAATTTGATGTTCTGTGGGAATGTAACGAGTATCAATCTCACCTAAAGCCACATTTTCTCTGATGAAGTGAGTATTAATATATATATATATATGTTTCATTGATGAAAGACTAGATTTTGAGTGCGAGTTTGTTCCAATGTTATCGTACCATAAAATCGAACTAGTTGAAACTAGAACATGCAACTCAGATAACAGTGATCGAAGCCAAAGTATATCAGTGGTCACATGTGCCATCGACCGATATTCTGCCTTTGTACTCGATCGAGCAACAACCTATTGCTTACGAGAGGTCCAAGAAACTAAGTTGCCACACAATAATACACAACAACCGCTTGTAGACCTCCTATCATCGATACAACTAGCCCAATCAGCATCGGCAAAGGCTTCAAGGGACAAAGTTGCAGCTGGTTTGAATTAAAGCCCAAGAGAAGAAGCGTCCTTTAGATAACGCGGCACTCTCTTGCATGACTGCCAATGCACCATTGTTGGTGCCACCAAAAATTGACTCAACTTGTTTACAATGAATAAGATATTAGGTCGTATGTTGGTGAGGTATTGAAGAGCACCAATTGTGCTTCTATATAGAGTTGGGTCGGTAAAAGGCAGCCTTCTCAAGGAAAGTTTAATGCCAACTACAATCGGGATTTCACATAAGTAAGAATCTGCCATATTAGTGTTTTGAAGAAGATTAGAGATATACTTTGCTTGAGACTGATACAGCCTAGAAGAGTCTCGATATACCTCAAAGCCAAGGAAATAGTTAACAGGCACAATAGTCTT
Organism: Acer campestre; assembly: GCA_954870605.1. Lineage (NCBI taxonomy): Eukaryota > Viridiplantae > Streptophyta > Magnoliopsida > Sapindales > Sapindaceae > Acer > Acer campestre. The sequence continues at coordinate 17,362,162 of OX940811.1, read as the reverse complement.
CAAAGAAAAAGTGTGATGAAGAGTTGTAATGAGCTGTTTGATCAGGCTAGGACTACTACTACTAGTCACTAAGATGTCATCGACATACACTAGTAAAAACAATGAATCAAAACCAGTGTATTTGATAAAGGATAGAATCAGATGTCGAATTTGTGAATCTCTAAGATACCAAAGTTGTTTTGAGCTTATGAAGCCAACTTCTAGAAGCTTGTTTCAGGCCATATAAGGACTTGTGCATTCTACAAACATGTTGTGGCTTAAATGAGTCAATAAAGCCCTCTAGTTGGGTCATGAACACAATCTCAGATAAGTCACCATTGAGGAAGGCATTGTTGATGTCAACTTGTTCTATTTGACAGCCAAAGGAGATAGCAATAAAGAACATGACTCTGATTTTAGAGGCTTTAACAACTGGACTGAAGGTATCTATAAAGTTCAATCCAGGTGTTTGATGGAATCCTTTAGCCACAAGCCGAGCCTTATGCTTCAAAAGACTACCATCTTGCGTGTATTTGGTTCTAAAAAACCCATTTGCAACCAACCACATTCATTTCAGGTGTGAAAGGAACCAAGGACCAAGTTCTGTTAGCTTGCAAAGCATTGAACTCCTCTTGCATAGTTTTGACCCATTTTGATTCCTTTTGTAAGTTCTTCATATTTTTGATTGGCTTATTTCGTTGACAAACCACATTTGGGGTTTAAAAGTGTAAGGGTAGATTATGCTTTCACTGTGCATTATCAAGCTTAAGAGCACTTTAAAGGTATATCACTTGTGCTCCTTAAAGAGACTAGTTGCATACACACACTTTTCATGCATGATTTATTCTCTTGCATTTGTTTTCAAATTCTCATATGTGTGTGTTCTTCACTTCCCACACGTGCACCTTGTTGTTAGATTTAAATGTGGGTTTGTGTTATAAAATTCGGTTCCCGATATTTGATCGGAATCGTCCACGCTGCACGATGGTGTGCTTGTTTTTAGTGCGATGGGTGACCACTTGAGATGGTCTCAGTGTGTGGGTAGTGCACAGGTCCTACCAACGCACCTACCCACGTAGTGCCTCGGGTTCGATTTCCACATCCCGGTGTCCGAGTGATATGCGGATGTATACTCGCACAGTCACCAGAGATGTGACCTTGGGTGATTTTCCACCTCTCGATGTGCGGGTGATGCGTGGGTCTATACCCGCGCAGTCACTAGAGATGTGGCTTTGGGTGTTTCTTCAGCTCCTAGTGTGCAGGAAGTGTGCGGCTCCCTACCTGTGCAGCTACCTGCGTAGTGCCCTTTTTAGGCTTATTTTTTAAAAACGTCGTAGTTTCATTTAAGGCTCATATATATATGATGTGTTATCTCTTGTATGTTTTCAAGAGTTTAAAATCACACTTTTGAAAGATAGAGTATTTCCAAGAGAGAGAAACTCCCAAGAACTCACCTTTACTTAACCAAACACATTCACATGAGCATCTAGCATCATTCTAGCATCATCTAAGCATGGGTCTTCTTTGTTTCTTTGACTAGGTAATTTGAACATGCTCTAGAACTTCTTGTTTCATCTTTTATTCATGTTTTCATAGGTTTAGCATTTAGTTTGTGATTAAATACATGACTCTTTACTAAATTTTGTTTCTAACATGCTTGAGTCTTTATTTGTTGGTTGAGTTGTGTTATTTGTTGATAGCTTGCATATAGGACAATATTGCCCTTCTAGCTAAGTCTTTATGCCTTGCATCTAGACATTGTTATTTAGGACTCATTGATTGCATTTATTGTCCTTGTCATATTTTGTGACAACTTGTGTTGATTGGCTTTTTTGTTTGATGACAAGATTTTAGATTCTCATATCTATATTTAGTTAGGTCTTTATAAGCATTCATATAGACTTTGATATCTATGATTGCTTTTATTGTCATCACTTAATCTCTAAGTAAGCATTTAGTGTTGCCTAACATTAATTGCATTCAAAATATTTTCATATATTCACATAGGTTGTTTAATCTCTTCATTCAGAGTTAAGTCTTATGGCTAAGTGGTTTAGTGCACAAGCAATTGGTCTAGAATCACTATAACAGGCACGTAGGGTAGTAGTGGTAGGTTAGTGACCGAGAATGGTGTAACTAGAGGTCAACCTACGTTGTAAGCTTCATTACATATAGTGGATTTGAGGACCGTGTGTGGCTAAACTGATTGCCCGCAAGTTTTTGCCCAGTTGGAGGGTTTCTCACGTAAATCAATCATCGTGTTATTTAATGTTTTCCACACTTTAAATATGTTGATTGTATTTGATTTTATTGGGTTATTTTTTATAATATTGACTAATCCAAAAAGTTGGTCACTAATTGGATTAACAACCCATTCACCCCCCACCCCCAATCTCCCTCTAGGTTGTATTAGACAAGTTTATATATTTTCACCTTTAGTACAATCTTGGCAGAAGTTGGGTCCATTTCTGAAAGATAGCAACTAGAATGAAATGATTTGGGTTTGAAAATCCCATTCCTCGATCTGGTAGTCATTAGATGTTATGATGCAAAGATGGGAATCTAAGGTTGAGTGGTCATATAAACATGATCACTACCTGAATTAACTGTTGTACCAGTTAGATCATGAAGAGAGCCATTAGTTGTTAGAGAGGATTGTCTTGGAGACTGATTTGGGCAAGGTAAAAGAAGACTAATACACTCATGTGAGAACTGTCTAGGAGCTGATAAGGACTTGTTAGGTCCATTTCCATTTATGGACGCAGGTTGCTACATAGTAGACAGTGTATGTTGCATAACAGAAAAAGGCAAACTTGGAGTTGGTGCAGCCAAAATTAGAGTCTTATTTGCTAGAAATATAGAGGTGTATGGAAACTCCAATTCATTGAACCCTAGATGTCTAGACACTTAGATTATTCTAGTTGAATCTAGTTAAGTGTAGGCATTTATAGCCTTTGTGCACATCACCATACCCAATATAAATGCATTTGGCAAAGTGAAAATTGAACTTTGTTTTGGAGTAGTCTCTTAAGAAAGGGAAGCTACTACATCCAAAGGTCTTGAAGAAGTTATAGTTCGGTTTCTTCTTATACAACTTCTCAAATGGAGAGATGAAATGAAACATGGTAAGAGGCATATTGTTAATGAGAAATGTAGTAATAGCAAAAGCTTCATACCAAAACTTCAAAGGCATGTTGGAGTAAGCAAGAAGAGTCAGTCTCATCTTTACAATATGCTGATGCTTCCTCTCAGTAGCACCGTTTTGTTGATGAGTATATGCACAAGAAAAATGAGCTTGAATTCCTTGTTAAGCTAACTGAGAAATGAAGGCAATATACTCACCTCCCAGTATGCAAGCTTTTTATTTTCCTTTCAAATTGTAATTCAACTTTCTTTTGAAATTTAACAAAAACATTAAGAGCCTCATATTTGAGCTTTAAGGGAAATAACCAAGTGAACCTAATATAATATCAAGTAGACTAGCTTTAATGGTGCTTTTACAGTGATTTCATGTTTGGAAAATGGTAAACTACGAAGCTTACCAAGCTTACATGAATCACAAAAGTTAGGTACATGAAATCTATTATTGAAATGTATGTTATGTAACATTTTTTGTAAAATTAGAGGAACAGGATGCCCCAATTCGGCATGCCAAACATTGGCATTCACAGTTGCCAAATTGGCTTGCTGTGACTTGGAAAGAGACATTTGTCCAAGGTCTGTTTTAATACAAACATTAGAAAGACTTTCTGCAGCTTTTGAACCTTCAAGCTTGTCAACTTTGAAACTAGTAGTATTCAACGGTGGTGCCTCAACAAACTTTAGGCTATAAAGTCCATCTCTAAGAGCCCATCAAAGCAATTCGTTTTGATGTCCTTTATAACACATTGATCAGCATGAAATTCAGCTATTGCTTTATTATCAAATGTGAATTTAGATATGTTGAGCAAGTTCTTGGTTATTTGAGGTACATGTAGTATGTTTTTCACATGCAATCTTTGATAAGGTTGTGTATGTGATTGAACTAAAGTATCACTAACATGAGATATTGTAAGTAGATAACCATTACCTACCACAAGCTTACCATTACCTCTGTAATTCGATCTCAGTGAGAGGTTGTTAAGGTCTAAAGTAATGTGGTTGATAGCTCCACTATCCACGTACCAAGCTAGGTCACATACCAATTATAGTGTAACAAGATATGCTGAGTTTTGATTTTAGCTAGTTGTTGATTTTGTCATGCCTGTGTTCATGTTGTTGAAATTACTGAAAGGAGATCATATCATCAGTTGGCTATTATATCCTTGTGCTTGATTGAATCCTTGACTTTGATTGAAGAGTTATTGGTTTTGTTGCTGATGAGGGCCTTGAAAGCCTTGGTCAAAACAATGGTAACACTTAAGAGCACTATGTCTAGGTTTGTTGCAGACTTAGCAGTGGATTCTACCTCTTCTAACAAATTTGTTTTTGTTTCTTCCTCTTCCTCATTGTCCACCTCTATTAGATTGAGTGTAGTTACCATCTCTTTTCTTCTCATAAGTGTTGTTGGACACAAAATTTGCTGATACTAGACCTATATTAGGTTGAGTTGTTGAATCTAAATGTTCAAGCCTTTGTTCATGTGTTAGCAACAGAAAATTAACATCATCAAAACTAATAAACATCTGCTGTGTAATGATAATTGAGACAATGGAGTCAAACTCATGACCTACATCGTTCATCAGGCACATGACTAGATCACGATCTCTAATATCTTCTCTAGCAGCCATTAACGAATCTCTAATATTCTTGATCTTGAGTACAAACTCACTAACAGAATCCGATCCCTTCTTGATAGATCCAAGCTAATTTCTTAATTGCATTAATCTTGCCATTGATTGTTGAGAGTACATTCTCTCTAAACTACTCCACACCTCAAACAAAGTTTGACATCTTACAAATTAACCTATTATACTCTCATTAACAGTTGAATAGATCCAACTTATAAGCAATTTGTCAATCCGTTTCCATCCTGAAAATTCCTTACTTATGCGTTGTTCCACAGATTTTTCACCAGATTTGTTTGTTATTCCAAGACTAACAAACTTATTTGAAGGATGATTTAAACTGAGAAGATAATCTTCAAGTTCAAGAGATTGAATTATAGGCAATACCTGAGTTTTCTAGTACAAGTAGTTTAACTTGCTTAGCTTGATGTGAAAGTTGAAGTTTAAACTCTTTGAGAGAGTATTGAACTCCATTAATGAAGTTGTTGCTTGAAAGTTTTGATTCTGATCTGGTGTAGACGAAGGAGATCTCTGAAACCTTGATTTTGGTCTAGGATCTGAGCTTGTGTTGAAGAAGAAGAAGCCATGACGTTAGTCAGACGGCTCTAATACCATGTGAAAACACTAAAGGTGTTTAATAGAACTGAAAACTGTTTGACAAAAGTCCTGAGAGAAACAAAGTATTAAAGATTTAGCAAAGCTCCATTAATGGAGAGAAAACAGAGACTAAAGCTCTATGTCATTTTCTTTATTAATTTGTTACAATGAAACAATCATCTGTTATATATCTAGAAGATGCAAACGATAACCGTTTTGGATTGATAACGGATTTCTAACAACTAACGTTGATTAAACATTCAACCAACTAATACTAACAGATGTTAACTAACTTTATTAGGCATGGTTGTATGCTTATATTCTGCAGCTGACCTCGGACAACTATTTCCAACTGCATTCATTTTGATACTCACCATGCTGACTGGACAGCTATGAGTGGCTGTAGAATACGTAACCTTATCTTAGTCTTCAAACACAAAAACAACTAACTAAAGTTATCATCGCTCTCTATGGCTAAAGTATACATTCAAAGCTTCAACATTTATATTAATATTACTGAAGGCATCATAGCCAAGGGCAGATGGACTATTTATATGAAAACAATTTTAAAAAGGGAAAAGAAAACAATTTTAAAAAGGGAAAGTATCATTCCACCCACCCCCCCACCCCGACTTTTGCCATATTGTTAAGACGAGTACAGGGTTTCGTCTTATTGGCCGTTTTTCCCCCTAAAAACAAAGAAACGTTAAATCTCCCCCTTTTGTTAGTAATTCCATCCAAAATTGAGTTGACTGTTAAAATTGAGAGGGCAAAATGGTAAATGACTTGAGAGGGAAAAATGTGTGGTCCCCAATCCACCACCATTTAATAATAATAATAATAATATCATCATCAATTCTTCTTTTCTCCACGAGCACATCATCTTCAATCATCATCATCATCAATTCTTCTTCTCTCCCCATGACCACATCATCTTGAATTCTTCTTCTTCACCACCTTACCACCATTTCATTTTTCTTTTAAAAAAATTTAAAAAAAAAATTCCCCAAACAATCACCATCATCATCTTCAAAAACAAAAATCTTCATCTTCACCTAAACCTAAACCTAAACAAAAATCTTATTCTCTTTCTCTCTCTTTTCTTCTTCTTTTTCGTCGTCGATTGGGTTTGGGTTTGAGTGTGTGTGTGGGTTGGGGGGGGGGGGGGGGGTGGTGGGGGTGGATGTGGACTACGTGTTGGTCATTTGGGTGTGGTGTTGGGTTGGTGTGGGTCGTTTGGTCGTTTTAGTTGGTGATAGAGGTTGATTTTAGGGTTTGTTTTTATATTTGATTTTAGGATTTGAGCATAATAGTGCTAGCAAAACAAACCGGCCCGACCCATTAGGCCTGTTTTACATAATGGGCCAGGCGAGGGGCAGGCTCGACCTGTTAGGGAGACGGGGGGGTGAGGATGGGGGCCGGCCTGTTGTGGGAAAGGTTGGGCTCGGCCTGTCCCGGCACCCCGGGGCCTATGCCGGGACAGGCCGGGTCTATGGCGGGTCAGCCTGTTAAGGCCTTAACGGGGCCGAGCCCAACGGGCTTCGAAATTTTTTTATTTATTTTTAAACATTTTATTTATACATTGTAATAATTTTGTGTAATTATTAATGTAATAATTTTAATATGAAATATAACATTTTTCATTTCATACAACACTTAATTAGTTTTCAATGAATAATATTTTTATAATTTCGTATTAAATTTGTGGTGAAAAGTATAAATTACAAATCATGATTGTCTCGTTAAAAACCTTACCAAGAAAAACCCAATGGGATAAAAACTTGGTAAAGGAAAAATAGTGCAATCAGAAAAAAAAAAAAATTTAAAAATTAAGTATTTACAATTACATCAGCTCGTCGGCTGGTTGCTACCGGAACTCTCTTCGATGGTCATGCTGGTGAAGTCATCCATGAGTTCTTCGTTTTCCACCTTAAAATATGTAGAGACTAGAGAGTGGGAGGTATGTAAATATATAATATATAATGTAAAGTGTATAGTATATTAGTATAATAGTATATAGTATATAAATCATATATTAAATAAATAAAATAAATTACAAAATAGTTGAAAGAGTGAGTGAGAGATGTTGGAGACTATAGAGAATAGAGAGAATAAGAGAGTAGGGATTAGGGAAGTAGAGAAAATGTAGAGATTGAGGTGAGGGTGATGGGGGTATTTATAGGAGAATGTTAGATTAGGGTATAATTGGAAAATATTGCAAAATATTTTTAAAAGAAATGTAATTTTTAAAAGTTTTGGATTTTTTTTTTCTCCCCCAACGGTCACCTGGTTAATTACAAAAGTCACCCCTTAATTCAAATTTTGAAAAAAAAAATTGAATTTTGAATTCTGGCGGGCCCTAATAGGCCGCCCGTGGGCCGACCTATTAGGGCTCGCCAGAATTCATTTTTGTAAATTTTTTTAGGGCCCGCAGGCTGCACCACCTAGGCCCAGCTTGGGCCCAAGCCTATTAAGCTGGCGGGCCGGGCCGGCCTAGGCCCTCTAACGAAATGGGCCAGGCTGGGCGGCCCGCCAAAGCCCGGCCCATTTTGCCAGCACTATAGCAGAATCACTCCTACTATGTTTGTAGGTTTTATTTGTATTTTCGATTTTATGGGTTTGATTTATTTTTTTATTTTTTTTTATTTTGGGTTTGATTAACAGGTTGATGGATTCAAAAAAATCAAATTTCGAATTTATGGGTTTATGGATTTGTACTTTCGAATTCAAGAAAATCAATTTTCTTGGTTTATGGATTTGTATTTTCGAATTTATTGATTTGATTTTTATTACATTTGCAAGAGCACACAAGGTAAGCATTTATCTACTAACATTTTTTTTCTGGGTAAATACATTTGCAAGAGAACATGAGGTAAACATTTTTCTAGGTTTGATTAACAAGGCGATGGTGATTGATTGTGATGATGGTTGATGGACTAGGTTTCCAGATCCCAAAAAAAAAAAAAATTATAAAGAGATGGATTTGGTGGAAGTCCAGATTGGATCTCCACTGTCCATCTCATGAGATGGATGGTGGAGATCCAATCTGGACTTCCCACCAAATCAACAATTTTTTTTTAAATTTTTTTTAAATACTTTTTAAATTATTTTAATTTCATTTTTTAAAATTAAATAAAAAAATCTTCACCGTCCATCTCAAAGATGGATGGTGGAGATCCATCTTTTTTTAATTGTTTTTTAATTTTATTTTTTGTTTTCTGTTTTTTATTATATTTTTTATTTAAAAAATATTTTGAGGATTAAATGGTAATTATATGGAACAAACTGAAGGATAAAATGGCATTTGACCTTCAATTTTAACGGTCAACTCAAAATTGGATGGAAAAGATAATAGAAGGGGCATATAATGCATTCTTTCCATTTGAGGGGGGAAACTGACCAATAAAGCAAAACCCTGTCCTCGTGGTAACAATAGGGCAAAAGTCAGGGCGAATGATACTTTCCCTTTTAAAAATGATGAAATTATCATTATTTTAAAAGTTTTTCAATTTTGGCCCTCCGATATTAGCCACGTGCTCAAGTGGTAAAAATAATATGACGGATCAGTAGAGACTAGAGAAGCAGAAACTTACACGTGCACTTGCAAACCAAAATCTAGCTTCTCCATTATTTCTTTCTTCATCCTCCCTCTCCTTCCAGTTTCCCATCTTCATTCTTCAATGGCCCCGATGGCGTTGTCTGCTTCAGCTGCAATTTTACCTTTCAAACGTACGCTTTCTCTCTATCTCTAATCTAAATATACACATGTACAATTAAATTGTAATTTATTTTAATTTTTCTTAAATTAGGGATTTCGGGTGGTTCAAAGCTATTCAATTCTTCTTCTAAAACATTTGGGGTTGGGCCAAATTTCTCATCATTGAAGACTTGTCGCGGGAGTGGACTTGGTATTGTTGGTTTGGCCTCGACAGGGAGCAGCAATGGAGGTTTCGTTGACTTATCTGAATCTGAAACACCTCCACGAACCTATGCCTGGCCAGATAACAAGGTCTGCTTTCTACTATAAATGTATTTTATTTACATGTTCAGGAAAAAATGTGGTTATTTGTTTATTATAATGGCTTTGTTTCTCCTTGTAGAAGCCGCGTGTGTGCATATTAGGTGGTGGTTTTGGAGGTTTATACACTGCTTTAAGACTTGAATCACTTGTTTGGCCTGATCACAAAAGACCTCAGGTAACTTCTTGTTTTTGATTTGCAACATTTGAGCTGCTGTGCTGGAACTATGTTCCATATTTGAATTATTAGGCTGCTAGGGATTTAGAGTCCTTGCTCGCTTTGATTGTCAGAAAAAAAAAAAAGAAGGATAGAAAATTAGTATTGATGACATCAATAATTAGAAATAAATTATTCAGTAATGCATCTAATTTTCACTGAATGTGGTGGACCAGGTACTTCTTATTGATCAGTCTGAACGTTTTGTTTTCAAGCCAATGTTGTATGAGCTTCTCTCTAAAGGTCAGATGTTTTTGGGGATTCATTTGTGTTTACGTTTTCTTGTTTCTAGTAATGATTTACCTGAATGTTCTTATCAAAAATGAGAATTTGTTTACTTTTGCATAGCACTATCAAATTGAAAATAAGTTGTCCTGATGCAGAAGTAGATGCATGGGAAATAGCTCCTCGTTTTTCAGATTTGCTCGCAAACACCGCAGTGCAGTTTTTCAAAGACAGGGTAAAACTCTTACACCCCTCAGACCATTTGGGAATGAATGAACAAATGGCATCTAGTTGCGGAGGAACTGTACTGCTCGAAAGTGGTCTCTTGATTGAGTATGACTGGTATAGTTTTTATTATCCTCACCTCACCTCTTAATTTTTTAGGGAATTCTGGTTTCCGGACCTTTAATAATCTGTCATAATTTATTAATTTAGCCTAAAAAATATGTAAAAGCCGAAATGATGGGTGGCAAAAAGTGTGAATGGAAACTCAAATAACTCTTTGGTGCTTTGTTTATTAAACATGGTTCTTTTTTAAGTCAATTTAGAATCTCCAACTGATATATTAATTTCTTTGTACTGGGCAGCCAGGTTGGTTCTTGCTTTGGGAGCTGAATCTAAACTTGATGTTGTACCTGGCGCTGCAGAGTTTGCATTGCCATTTTCCACTCTTGAGGATGCATGCGTAAGAATTTGCTGGATGAAATCTATCCCTTTTATAATATCTTACCACAGACAGATTGGTTACTTTACGAATGCAACCCTGCCTCTTCATGTTGTTGTTCTTTTGATGTAGAAAGTTGACCAAAAATTAAATGCATTAGAGCGGTGCAAATTTGGAAAGGACTCTATGATTCGTGTGGCTGTCGTTGGCTGCGGTTACACTGGAGTTGAGTTAGCTGCAACAGTATCGGAGAGACTGGGGAATAGAGGAATGGTACAAGCTATAAATGTCAATACAACAATCTGTCCAACCGCATCCTCTGGCAATAGAGAAGCTGCTTTGAAAGTAAGACAACTATATTCTGGATCATGAAAACATGTTAATATATTTATTGGCCTAAGCCTAACATTGTGTAGTTCCTTTATGCAACAATTTTTCAGCACTAGGCTTGGAGGAAAATTTTCTAATTTTCTAGATTGCATGTTTCTTTAGCTGATACAGTCATTGTAGACTTAGTTGGTACAACTATGACTATGAGCCCGCTGAAATAAGTGTTTTTTTTTTTTTTTTTTGGAATTACTATCACATATTGGGGGTCTTCTGTTGAATGCAACCACACACGTTTTTATCTTTATGCTGTACTCAATTAATTATTTTAACTTTAAAACATTGAAATTAATCATTTTTCTCTAAGCATCATGCTTATGTCCCTGCATCCTCTGCCTAATACTTGAGCAGATTATATTTTAATCTGCAAGCCACTCTCTAACATTATCTTAGCTTCTGGTACTAGGTTCTTTCATCCAGGAAAGTGCAACTTTTCTTGGGTTATTTTGTCCGTTGCATAAGGAGAGTTGGTGACTTTGAAGCTTCAGTGAAGCCAACAGAGAGTGGAGGAGTCCAGAATGTTGCAGCAGAACATGATTCTGAGAAATATACATTGGAACTTCAACCTGCTTTCAAGGGACTAGAAAGTCAAATTCTGGAAGCAGATTTAGTATTATGGACTGTTGGATCTAAACCTCTTCTTCCTCCACTAGAACCCTGTAACAAACCCCATGAACTTCCCCTAAATGCCCGGGGACAAGCAGAGACAGATGAGACTCTTCGTGTTAAGGGTCACCCACGTATATTTGCAGTTGGTGACTCTGCTGCTCTAAGGGACTCAAATGGAATGCTTCTTCCAGCAACCGCACAGGTATAATGTTCTTGGTTCAACTTAGTAATGTTGATCTAGTAATGTGTACATCTTCTCTGTATGACCTCTTCAACCCAGTTCAATGACTTGCTTCCTTGATCTTCTCAGGTTGCCTTTCAACAAGCCGACTTTGCTGGTTGGAATCTGTGGGCAGCAATCAATGATCGCCCTCTGTTGCCATTTAGGTAAGAAATTAAGACACTTTAATAGCACAATACTATTGAATTTATTTCCAAGTAACCAAAAAAGTCAATTTATTTTTATAGAATAGAAGCAGATTGGCTACGTTGCTATATGTCATCAATTCTAAATTACATTGCACGTCTTTTTTCCAGGTTTCAAAATTTAGGCGAGATGATGAGTTTGGGGAGAAATGATGCTGCTATTTCACCCAATTTCTTCGAGGGGCTAACCTTAGAGGGTCCTATTGGTCATAGCGGTAACATTTTCCATTTCCATTTCCAATACGTTGGTGTGTCTCGTTTTTCTCTATATTCTGAATTACGATTTTATTGCAGCAAGGAAAATAGCATACTTGCTGAGATTACCGACAGATGAGCACAGGGTTAAAGTGGGAGTCAGCTGGCTGGCAAAGTCTGCTATAGATTCAGTTGCATTATTACAGAGCACTCTAACAAAGGTTGTTTCAGGCTCCTAGATCTGTTCTTGTTGTTATACAAAAGCAAAGGTTTAATAATTTGCTAAATTGTAATATACAGAAACCATCTAGTGTCTGAAACCTAGATCAGACAAAATAGTTGATCGATGCTCTTCAAGTGACATGTTCCTCTTGTTAAAAAAACACAAGTCATCTACTTTATAATTTATTTACTAATTTACTAAGAATCATATTTATGGCAGTGCCACAAAGATATACACAAGTAAAGTGGAAAATAAGCATGAATTGCTTTTTCTGTGTTTTAAAAACCAAAAACAATTTTTTAGTAGAGTTTTTCAAAGAAAACGAAAATATAGTATTAAAAAAAAAAAAAATGGTTTTTAACTTCAACTGAAGAAAAACTAAAATCTTGAAATTATATTTTGACGTTTTTACTGTTTTGTATTTTTGTTTTCTATTTTATGGAATATTTAATTAAAATCCAATATATAGTTTTCACTCCGTTAATAATACAGTATTGTAGCTAGACTGCTAGACCTCAAATACAATCAATTTAAAAGGAAAACAGTAAAATAAATAAATAAACTAAAAACAATATTTCCCTTGAAAACTAATTGTAGCTAAACCCATGCATTTATTTATTTTATTAACAATAAATATATTTTTCTTAAGGTAAAAAAAAATCTAATCTTTTTTTTTTAAAATAAAAAAACTTAAAAAGACATCAATCAATTATTCAATTTCAACATATATTAGATTTTTAATTAATAAAATTAATTCAATTATATGCTATACTCTTACAATAGTTTTAGCATATTATAATATATTCATGATAATGTTTTAAGTTATTATTACCAGACACGTTTTCAAATTGAGGAAATAGAGAGAAATAGCACCAAATTGGATTGGTTTTGTGGTAATATCACCAACTTAATAAGTTTTGTAGAAATAGCACCAAAGTATGTGATCTACCCAAATTGCCCCTCACTTATTCTTTCTTCCTCTCTCTCTTTCTTCCTCTCTCCTTTGTTTTTTTTCAAAGAACTCCATTGATCCATCAATGGAGGTTGGACAGACCTCAAATGGAGGTCGAATGGAGGGCGAAAGACCTCCATTGGAGTCGAAATGACCCCGACCTCCATTGGTGTTCGATGAAGAAGAAGATTAAAAAAAAAAAATCTGGAAATAAGTCTCGGATATTTGAAAATAAGTCTCGGGTAGGTCACCCGAGACTTATTTCAAGCTATTTTCAGCTACCCGAGACTTATTTTGATTACCCGAGACATATTTCAAAATACCCGAGACTTATTTCCAGAATTTTTTTTTTTTTAATCTTCTTCTTCATCGACCACCAATGGAGGTCGAGGTCATTTCGACTTCAATGGAGGTCTTTTGCCCTCCATTCGACCTCCATTTGAGGTCTGTCTGACCTCCATTGATGGATCAATGGAGGTTTTTGAAAAAAAAAGGGAGAGAGGAAGAAAGAGAGAAAGGAAGAAAGAGAGGGATAAAGAGAGATTAGGGGCAATTTTGGTAGATCACCTTAATTGGTGCTATTTCTACAAAACTTATTAAGTGGGTGACTTTTCCACAAATGACTTTGGAAAGAGTGCTAGAAATTTAAAGGACTCTTTCAAATTTTAAAAATATAAAAATTAAATTATTATTATTTTTTAATGAAAATTTATAAAACAGAAATAGAAAATATTGTCGAACATACCCTTAATATGGGGAAAGCATGTTGCTAAACTAATCTTTGTTGAAGTGGTGATTCATGTGGTTCGATCCAAGTTTATGGTTTGCCTTTGTACACGTTTTGTTAGATACGGCCTACATCTTGTATCACGCTATTAAAATTGCGAGAGGGAAAGAGAGGGATCTTAGAGTATCTCTAATGGGTCGGAATTTACTAGATCAGAATTTGCTTCAACGGTCTTCATATCTCACTCTCTAATTTTTCCTGGTCACAGCCTCCCCAAATATAAGGAGAGAAGACTTCCTCCCTATTTCTTTTCTTTTTTTTCACTCCTCAATTGAAATGGATGGTCAAGATAAGTCCACATCCTTCATATTTAATGGTCCAAATTCGATATAAGGAAAACACAATGAGCCATTTTTTCAATCCAAACCATTTTTAAGGAGGTTTGTGATACGAACCCACTGGGTAGAACTCATCCTTAAAACCGGCTTGTAAGGAGAGGGTTCCCAATGAGTTATATACTATTGACTAATCCCATAGTTAGCCAATGTGGGATCATAACATTCCACCATGCTTCCGCAGCCGTCGTCCACGGCGGCCCATCTCTCCCAGCTAGGTGACTTCGCGGATCCCGCACTCTCAGGTAGCAGCCCTCCCCAGGTCGCCCCGTCCGTGACGAACCCACTGCTCGGCATGGTGTTGGCTCTGATACCATTTGATACGAACCCACTGGGTAGAACTCATCCTTAAAACCGGCTTGTAAGGAGAGGGTTCCCAATGAGTTATATACTATTGACTAATCCCATAGTTAGCCAATGTGGGATCATAACAGTTTGTTAGTGCATTAACTTGTTATATGGCTCCTTATTTATAAAAACTAAAGTACAACAAACTCTCTAGATATAAGGAAAATATAACAAGCCTTATTAGAGATGCTGTTATAGCTTGTCTTTCCATCTGAAATTTAAGATGAATAATGACCGTTGATATTTTCACCATTGCTAAGATGAAACCCCAAAGGTCAAACTCTGTTTTTCACCAAATTAAGAATAACAAAGAAAACCATGGATGGTTGATAACAGAAAGAAAAAAAAATAATAATAATTTATTTTTTATTTTTTGAAATATTACAATAATTCGGATTTGGGAAGTGGGGCAAACTCGAACTCACAATCTCATAATGTATTCAGAACATACACCGATAATCACAGCCCACGCATATCTATTTTCTAAATGTTTTGTGTCTTCTCTTTCATCTAATTAGGATTAGAAATGAAAAAGAACCACCACAAAGCAGAATCATGACACCTTTTATATCCAAGTTTACATGAAATTGTCATTGTAGAACTAAATCAACAGAGCTCCCAATCCCATACCAAACCAACCAGATCAACCCCGGATCCTATTACCACTAACAGACACTCGAAGACAGACAGATACCATAACTAACGTAAATGGTTGAAGTTGAATCACTCTATATTAATTCTAACTACTTTTTTAGTTCTTCCCTCCGAAGCAGTCGTCCTGGCTTTATGATCATCTGACATTGTTCCTCCAAAATTCTGGGCCTGCTCTGCAGATGGAAGCAACCGGCTACCCCAAGTTGCCCTTCCCTTTTGCTCATAGCCACTAGAACCTATGTTCCCATTAAATGCAGAAGTTTCAACCAAATAAATCATATTTTGGATCAAAATGCATTAGAATTTGTTAGAATTAGACATCAAAATTCAAAAGATTAAGGGAGAAGTAAATGAAAATCGGTGTCAAGTTGCACCAAGCTATCAATTCTACATGATTGGAAAAAACACTGTGCTATTAGCTTCCTATAGCTATCTAACTCGATCTATACGTCCTCTTACAATAAAACCTCAAGGCACCGTTTGGTGCACGGGATTGGACTGAACTATTTCATAGGATTGAATTGGATTGAGATGAGACTGGGATTAAATGGGATTGGATAGGACTGAACTGGACTACATTAATACTATCCTATGTTTAGATAAACGTGGGACTGTGCTGAATTAATACCATGTTTTGTTTGGGAAAACATGAGATTGGACTAATTTTATTTTTTTTAAATGGAAACTTTAAAAAAAATAATTAATTAAAAAACAAAAAGCAATCAATTAAAAAACGAAAATCAATGTTGCCATTTGCTGTTCTTGCTTTTACTTTAACTTTTACTTTTTTCGTGTGTATCTTCTTCCTTGCTGCTATGTTGTATGTATGCATATTAAAAAAAATAATAATAAAATAAGAAACTTTCATCGGTCTCAATTCTTCAACCCAGATCATCCTAAAAAAAATCTTACAAACTCAGTATTGTCTCCCCAACAACATCATCATCTTGATTTTTTTTCCCAGATCTCCTCTTACAAACTCAATATCAAGTCTCCAACAACATCTCTCTCACTTCTTCTCTTCCTCCTCCACCACCAAATCCAGCAACTTGAATTGACCAACTATCCTCTCAAACAAATGGATCCTTCGACTTTGACACCCTTCACGTGCCACCGACACTTCGACCCAGAATCAAACCCCAACAGCAGCACCCACCACAACCACCACTCCACTTCCGATGGGATCATACTCCCACTTCTTTGATCATGTACTCAAGGAAGCATGGTCCAGGTTGGGTATCTATTTTTTGGCGTTGAATCTGATTGAAAATTGAGTAGATCTGATGGTTATTTAAGATTTTTTTGTGTGGGATTGTTTGGAAATTATTTTTTTGTGAATTTGATTGAAGAAATGATTTTGTGTTTCTGGATTGAAGAAAACATTTGATGATTATCGTATCCTGAAGAAAGTTTTTCATTTTTTCATTAATTTTTTTTTAAAAAAAATAGTCCTGACCAACGTAGAACTAAATAAACCCAACAATAGCGTTTGCCGAACTAAATCACTAAGGGCTCGTTTGGTGTGCCACATTGTATTGTATTAGGAGTTTAAAATGTATTAGAATAATACAATACAATGTTTGGTTTATTTTGCACCGTTTACTGTATTGTATTAGCTAATACATTTTAATTGGTCTAATACGGTGGATATCGTATTATCTAATACAGAATATAAGGTTGTATTAGTTAATACAGCATAATACAATCTAATACAAAATATCACCAAACATATGATTGTATAAGAATAATACAGTCCAATACAATACAATCCAATTCAATACAGTCCAATACAATCCAATACAATACAATACAGCGTACCAAACGAGCCCTAAAAAGCTGGGCCCCACCAGATTGGACAAATAGTCCTGTGTGCTTCCAAACATGGGATTGGACTGAAATTAGTCCAATCCCAGTCCAATCCCATGTGCCAAACAGTCCCCAAATGATTTCATATCATACTTGGAAAATGGAAGTATTCAACTATTCATAAACCTTATAAACCGGAAAATTTATGAGAATTTAGAGCAGGCTAGACTGGTGTAAATCACAGAGAAACAAGCAAGCTAACATATTTAACTATGTGAAAAGAAATCAACTACTAAGACCTAAGAAATCAGACTAAAAAAGACAACATTATAATGAAAATAAAACAAGACGATCACCAAATTAACCCAAAAACGAAAAGAAGATCCAAAGAAACCATTTTTTTTCCACAAGGAAACAGAATTACTTACATGCATTATCATGCTTATCAGATTCATCCCTCCAACCAGGCATATGCAGTTTCACATTTCCCTTCCATGCTTCTTCAAAACCATTGAGCTCATCTGAAAAAGA
The DNA here is from genome assembly GCA_954870605.1 of Acer campestre. Taxonomy (NCBI): domain Eukaryota; kingdom Viridiplantae; phylum Streptophyta; class Magnoliopsida; order Sapindales; family Sapindaceae; genus Acer; species Acer campestre. Next base: position 17,344,443 of record OX940811.1, on the reverse strand, counting down.
ATTGCAAATTGATTCTTTATTAACACATGCATCCAAAACAATGCTACCAAATAAACATAGTAGGCATCAAGAACAAACCTTCATTCAGATTGTGTAGAGTTTGCATTGTATCCACCTTACCATCTGAATTAAGCTTCCTTGTGACTGAATGACCCTGCGCACCAACAATGCCACCATCAAACGATTCAAACCACATAAACAACACATGGAAATATATTTATCGAGGCAATTAAGTGCATTATTATCCAACAGCAAGTCTGATTTAAAATTATAACTAATATACTATGAACGTTCATGTATCGGATGCTAGAAAAGCAATGCAGAACTTTGTAAATTACCCACCTTATCATGTATCCCTCTAGAAATCCTATGTGTTGCTTGACCTGTTGTTCTATCTGCTTCTTTGCTCTCCTCAAAGACCGCCTGATACACAAAAGACAACATATAAGAAAAGAAAAAATCCAATAGCAAATCAGCTATCCCTAGAAAAGTTACTTACACCGTCACTGCCAGCCCTTCGGATTCTCGTAGATGTGTAATATGCTCCATTTACACCACCATAAGTTACTTTAGAAGTCTGAAAACTGAAATTATGAGCCTGTTGTTTTGTCCCTTCCACCTTGTTATGTTGATTTGTATAATTCACTTTCTTGGTCTTGCCCCCTATTAGATCAGCCACACCAATCATTACCATTTTATAAGCATTTCTTATAATCACGAGCAAAAATAAAAACCATACACCATACATGTGTCACACACGTTAAGTTCATTTACCATTAGCATCAACATCATCATCTGGATGTTCAACAGAAGGTTCCTTGCTGGAGCCAGTATGTAATTCACTGTTATCTTTCTCATCATCCCCAAAACCGTTATCTTCTTCGTCTCCCTCATGATCAGAATTCAGTTCTTCTACAATTACTCCCTTTGCTTCAATGATCTCCGGTGTACTGCTGTACGAAGCACTTTGACCAAACATGCTACCAAACGGACGAGTAAAGAACGGATCATCAAACGGATCCCTCACCCCAAATAGGCTAGGCATCATCCTCCTATGATGAGATCCAAAGCTGCCAGAGTCTCGGAAACCACCAAACGGATTACTCATATCAAACAAATCGTTTCTACCTTACCTTCTCTTTCCCTCTGCATTTGTGTATGACATATTGGAGCTTTAGAACAGAATATTCACCATAAGAAAATTACCATTATATAACATAAAAATATCTTATATCTCCAGCTTAAGGATTTATGATGCAAAATTGCAAACAACATGCTATGGAAATCATACTTTTATAGGAGAAGAAAAATTACTTGCACAAATAATGTTGAAGAACCAATAAGTAGTATTAAATAGCACTGAAATGTTTAATCATTAAAGAGAAATCCATAGAAAAAAATTTATGTTAACTTCTATAACTTATTATGAGCGCAGCGCATCCATGCCTCTCTCAAAGAATAGAGAAAAATGAATCTTCCAAACAGAATGTTTGAATAAATTTTCTACGCATAGTCTAGACCTGTCAATATTGCTCATATACGAAGGCCTAACATGCGACGATCAAAGGCAAAAATACCTTTAAAAATGACAAATTGTATCTATACAGTTTCCAAATATGCTAAAAACACTTTTAACGTTGAAATATATATATATATATATATATTTGGCGAGAAACCGCGAAGAAGAAATATAAATTTGATATCATTCTGATTGCTAATAGATTAATATCCGCATACTACGGTTATTGGCGGCGTTTGGATGGAAAGAAAATGACGGAAAATTGACGAGAAAGTTGAGAGAAAATGATTACCTGATGAAATGAGTCGATCTTCATGAGAAGGAACCAGAAAATGGCATTAGCTGTTTCTGTTGGAAATAGAATTTTAAAAAGAGCTATTTAAATATTAAAAAAAAAAAAAAAAAAAGTGAAAATATTTTGGTAAATGTGAGCGTGTACCCAAAAACGGATTTCTACGATAAGCTAGAATGTTCCAATTTCTACGATAAGCTAGAATGTTCCCGCTAGGGTTTTTTTTTTTTAATATTGTTTAATACAATTTTATTTGATAAGAAGTCAAGATCTCGCTGGAGTATCACGTAAAATATCGAGTTTTATGAAGGTTTATTCAATAAAGATTTTTGAGGATTTTTGAGGATATTTAAAGATATTTTTTAAGTAACAGATTTTCATGAATTTCTACAGACTTTTATAAATCAACATTGACTTTTATTTATTTGTTTAGATATCTATCTCAAATTTTTATGGATTTGTTTAGCATCCATGGATTTGTTATCTCTGACTTCTATTATAGATGAAAAATTATACCACTATATGACTCAATAACACTATATATACACTCAACCAATATGATCCATTAATACAATTTGCAGTACTAACAACAATCTTTGCTTTCTTCCTTTTCTCTTCTATTACTTTTCACCTCCTCCTTAATCAACTATTTCCCTTTCCAATTCTCCATTTGTCTCTCCATAATCATCTGAGTATTGTGAACCCTGTAATACCGTAAACCCTAAAAAGACAAGTTTTTGATGTCATGCCACTTAAAGAAATTTTCAGCTCTTTCAAGGAAAAAAAAAAAAAAAAAAAAAGCCCAAGAGGAGGTAGAGGTAATAATACAAATGAATTATCAATAGTAAAAGTAGGAGCATGGGCTTGGTATCAACATGGCTCTTGGTATCAACATGGCTCTGGGTATCAGGGTGAATTTGTATCACAAGAACAACTGATTAGAGAGTAGCTAATTATAACCCATCACTTTTTTTTTTTTTTTGAAATGCACAATTTCCAGTAGATAAAATTGATAGTATGGATTTCAATATAACAATTGACAATGACTATTCAATTGAATTTTTTATTTCAATTGAAATTTTTATGATACTAACTAAAATTAAATGTATTTTCAAAATGAATTTAATATTTTATTGTACATCTACCTACCTTTCAGCTTTGAAAACATTTTGTCAAACAAAAGGGATTGTGTCTAATCATATAAACAAATAATAATCAACTAATCGAATAACCAAGTAAAGCTATACATAAAATATTGAGAAAAAACATAACCCTAACTCAAACCTTGTCACAACTGACCACCCTTTGATCCACGATTTTTAATTAATTCTCTACAACTTCAAATCTTACAAAATTTGACATAGATAATCTAGACATATAGGAAATGCTACAGTAAAATCATCAATTTAATCCATGATTTTGTATATAAAAAACATACATTCTTTTCTTATTTCCCGAATTTGTCAAGTAGAAATCAATATTGACCTTTGTCCACTCCAAAAATTATAACAATATTTTTACTTATTTATAAATCACGAAACTTTTCAGAATAACAGTAGACATAACATTCTATCTACATATAATTTTTCATAATTTTCTAGATAGAAGAGCCCACCCAAATAAATTTACAAATTCTGGTCATTTGTCAAAATAGAGGGGTTCTAGCAGGCCTTTGTATATTTCGACAAAGTGGTGATATTTACATCCCTGAAAAACTATATATGCACCCCTATTTGTATGACACCCCATTAAAAAATTTTAAAATATGGAATTTTGTAAGTACACCCCACACATTACCAAATATGCCATTTCTTTTAATTTTTCAAAATATTATAAAATCAACACCTTTTAATGTCAACCGTTAGATTAATCCAAGAGTTTTCATTGACTGGCTCGTTTTTTCTTTATGTTATATAAAACATAATAAAAAAAGGAAATTTTGGTTAAAAATAATAATGATAATGAAAATGAAAAACGAATAAACAATTAAAAAAAAAAAATTGGAGACTTCTTCATCTTCATCTTCGATCTCCTTCCATCCTAGTTTAGACTTTCATTTTTTTTTTCTAGTTTGTTTGTGGTCATGCAAGCGAACAATTCAAAGATGCCCAACAGCACTACCACACTATCTATAAGGAAATCCTTGCTGTCAAACATGGAATCCAAAAGTTTGATTTCCACCTTAGTACAAAAAACTTTGTTGTTGAAATGGACAACTCATCCTTCCCATTTATGACAGAGCTTTAGAAATTTTGAGATCCGAAGGTCTCTTGCCCTCAGAGTCAGAGATACCAATTTCATCTGCTCATCTACCTACACCTATACCATGCTACATGGCTTCCTCTTATGACTAGGACTTCCCTCCGTTAGAGCCTTCAGCAAACCCAGAAAAAACCAGAGATTTTATCCTCCTCATCTATAGACTCTTCTTCTCAATTTCCTGTGTGATGTTAATGGAGTCTCCACCGACGAATACTTCATACTGCCGGACATACCTAGAGATTCCTCTCGAAGCTGGCACCCATTCCAAGATTCTATCCCATTCGAATCACAAGACCCTATGGCTCTTGACACCTAGCCTTGCTCTATTTACGGAGCTCTCAACTCAGATGATGAAGATCACGCTTGCTGCAACCTGAGCAGTCCTTGATCTTATCTAGTTCCTGTGAAGCTTTAATTTTCCTCGCTTCAATAATTAGATCCTTATCATGCTGTGTAATGTTGTGTACTGTATAAGATAAAATCTTTATCATTATGGTTGGCCACCTGTTAGGCTGAACCCTATCTCTTTGTAATAATTGTGTCTTTTGTCTGCCACCTATAAGGCAGTTCTCTGTAACATAATTTGGACGTCTATCTTGCTTCTCTCTATATAAGAGAAGCTATTTGTTGTAAAAAATCAACCCATCATCAATAAAAATCCAGCATGTATTTTGACAATCAAATGGCCTTCTAAACATCTCCTTCTTCTTCCATATTTCTCTATAAGATAATCTGCAGTCTGTAATAATTCGAGTATGCTCTGTACTTGCCTCTAGTTGAGGATCCTGCACATCAGAAAAAGGATTTTGGTTCTTTGGCTTAAGGCCCCTGTCTGTCTCTGAGATGTTGCTCTGTGAGTACCCTGTTTAGGCCGTGGGTTAAGGCCGCTTTTTGGGGAAAGCCGGGGAGACTTGAACCATCTCTTACTCTGTCTTAAAGCTTTCCCCAAAAAACGGCCTTAACCCATGGCCTAAACAGGGTACTCACAGAGCAACATCTCAGAGACAAAAAAGAGCCTTAAGCCAAAGAACCAAAATCCTTTTTCTGATGTGCAAGATCCTCAACTAGGAAAAGCCGCAGTACTTCCAAATTTTTGAGTAGGCTGCTATTTAATTTTCTAGTAGGTCATTTCACTAAATATATAATCTACGATGGAAGAGGAGGAGATAGCCTTCTCTAATGTTTTCACTTTTTTATTTTGGTTTTTGTTTTTTTATTTTTAATATGATTTGTAGTTTGTTAAAAATTCAAAAAAAGTAAATAGTTGTAAGAATTTATTATATTTTTTATTTTAAGGGTAAGGTTGGAATTTTGAAAATATATAAATTTGAGGTGGACATAAGATTTTTAAAAGGTGCAAATATAGCCATCCATTTCAAAAACACAGAGTCCACAAAAATCCTTGGAAAGAAGACTGGACTTTTATGGCATTTAATATTAATACCTCTCACCATCAAGTCCACCAAAATCCATGACTTAAGAAAATCCTTTAAAATCCAGTCCCAATTGAATACACTTTGATTCTTGTAGACATTTTTAAAGTCTCAATTCAATACACTCGGATTTAGAATGATTCTTTAAAAATCCATAGAAATCTAAATTGAATACCATTGGATCAATATAGACTTTTTTAAAGTCTTTAAATGCCCGGATTGAATACACCATGATTTATAATGTCTTTAAATGTACTCAAGAATCCTAATTGAATACACCCCCCTTAGACAATAATTAAACCTACAATATCGTGATGTAGGAGTGAGTTTTTTTATATTAATATTATATAAATTCAAGGTTACGGGAAGGGAGGACTCAACCCACAATCTCAAAATTTAGGTGTAAGAGTTTAGAAAAAAAAAATCTAACATAATTGAGATGAAATTGGTCATTAATGTATCATGTATGTAATAAGTATGTAGATCAATGTAAAAATGTGTTTTTATAAATTATTTATTTAAATAAATAAATTTTTTTGATTAATTTCAGATTATTTTGAGATTTTATTGGGATAAGATTTTGAATTGGATTATATCAAACATGGTTGGAATTGGATTCGGATTCAGATCCGATCCATAAAGTATTTTCACTCTTCTATATCTAAAAATCAGATTTGGACATAATGGGATTTAGACTTTTTCTTGTCCGACTTTTTGGATCGGATTCTGATTATACATGTCTTACATTGTTATGAAAATAGATAGCTTTTTTCCAAGCTATTTGTTTAGCACAATATATTATTATTTATTAGACATTTAAAATGTAGTTTTGGTTTTAATTAAATTTAGGGGTTGTTTGTTTTTTCCATTTAAAATTTAATAGGTCTAAATCATAATTATTAAATTGTTTTGTTGTTTTTTAAAGTGATCAAACAACTTAAAAATACCAAAAAACAACTTAAAATAAAAAGTAGAAAATCCTGACTTCTCAATTAATTGCAAATCACTGAATTGCATTAAATGCAATCCAAAATATTTTCTTCCAATACTATCCTCCATATATAACATATTTCCAATTTCATTATAATTATATATGTTATAGAAATATTTATTTTAATGTATTGCTTATTTTAAATAGCTTTAAAAATAAAAAAGAACCCTAATCATTTCTCATATTAGTGTTTAATATCAATACTTTATTATGATATTAGGATGATGTATTTACATATATATATATATATATTAGAGTGTTTTGTATGAGTTTTCTTGTTGCCCCATTTATTTTTTTTAAAAAAAAAAAAAAAAAAAACCATCTAACAAAGGTTTAATGATTACAGAGCACTCTAACAAAGGTTGTTTCAGGCTCTTACAAAGGTTGTTAAACCATCTAGCATTATTACAGAGCACTCTAACAAAGGTTGTTTCAGGCTCCTAGATCTGTTCTTGTTTTTATACAAAAGCAAAGGTTTAATGATTTGCTAAATTGTAATATACAGAAACCATCTAGTGTCTGAAACCTAGATCAGACAAAATAGTTGATCGGTGCTCTTCAAGTGACATGTTCCTCTTGTTAAAAAACACAAGTCATCTACTTTATAATTTATTTACTAATTTAATCAAATAAGAATCATATTTATTATTTAACTAAGTATGGCAGTGCCACAAAGAAAATAAGCATGACTTTCCTTGCCGACTCAAGAAGCAATTTGGGTCTGTTCGTTAATGATATACAATTGCTTTTTCTGTGTTTTAAAAACGAAAAACAATTTTTTAGTAGAGTTTTTCAAAGAAAACAAAAAATAAAAAAAAGGTTTTTAACTTTTAACTGAAGAAAAACTAAAATCTTGAAATTATATTTTGACGTTTTTACTGTTTTGTATTTTTGTTTTCTATTTTAAGGAGTATTTAATTAAAATCCAATATATAGTTTTTACTCCGTTAACAATACAGTATTGTAGCTACACTAGGGATGGTCATTTTCCCCCGGGGCCCCAAATCCCTGCTCCCCCATCCCCATTTGGGGGAAAAATTTTGGGGAAAAATGGGGGGGGGGGGGGGGGGGGGGGATGGGGATGAAAATCATCCCCAAATTAAAATGGGGATAGGGATGGGGATGAGGGGACCCCTCCCCATCCCCATTTCCCCATTTCCCCCACAAATTCATGGAAATGGGGATGGGGATGGGGGGTAGGTGCCCCCATCCCCATTTCCCCATTTCCCCCAAATATTATATATAATATATTAATATATTTTTATTTTTATTTTTTCAATAATTTTATTCTTACTAACTATATATGCATATTTATTATGTAATTTTTGTATTGAATGTTATTTTGTATTTGTATTTAATGGATTGTGTGTTTTTTTTTTTAATGTAATTTTATTGATATAGGGAAAATGGGGGAATGGGGAAACGGGGACCCGGGGGAAATGGGGAAACGGAACGGGGAAAACGGGGAAATGAGGATGGGGGTGGGGGTACCTCCCCCCAAAACTACCCCATCCCCATTTTCCCCAAATGGGGAAATGGGGGGGGGTATGGATGGGGGAAGGTTTGGCAAATGGGGATGGGGATGGGGGGACCTATATCCATCCCCATTTCCCCATTGGCCATCCCTAAGCTACACTGCTAGATCTTAAATACAATCAATTTAACAAGGAAAACAGTAAAAATAAATAAATAAACTAAAAACAATATTACTATTTTTAGAATGAAAATTTATAAAACAGAAATAGAAAATATTGTCGAACATACCCTTAATATGGGGAAAGCATGTTGCTAAACTAATCTTTGTTGAAGTGGTGATTCATGTGGTTCGATCCAAGCTTATGGTTTGCCTTTGTACAATTTTGTTAGATACAACCTACATAATGTACCACGCTATTAAAAATTGATAGAGGGAAAGAGAGGGATCTTAGAGCATCCCTAATGGGTAGGAATTTACTGGATCAGAATTTACTCCAACAGTCTCCATGTCTCACTCTTTAATTTTTTCTAGTCAAAACCTCCTCAAATGTAAGAAGAGAAGACCTACTCCTTTTTTTTTTCTTTTTTTCACCCCTAAATTGAAATGGGTGGTCAAGATAAGTCCACATCCTTCCTATTTAATTGTCCAAATTTGATATAAGGAAAATACAATGAGCCATTTTTTCACTTCAAACCATCTTTAAGGAAGTTTATTAGAGTGTAACTCCTTATATAGCTCATTATTTGTAAAAAGTATAATAGACTCCTTAAATATAAGGAAAATATAACAAGCCTAGTTGAAGATGCTCTTATAGCTTGTCTTTCCATCTGAAATTTAAGATCATGAATAATGACTGTTGATATTTTCACCATTTTCAAGACGAAACCCTTCAGGTCAAACTCTGCTTTTCACCAAATTAATAATAAGGCCAAATAATAATAATAACAACAATAATAATAATAAGTTATTTTTATTTTTTAATATATTACAATGATTCGGATTTGAGAAGTGGGGCAAACTTAAACTCACAACCTTATTATCAAACTCATAACCTTATAATGTATTTAGAACATACACTGATAATCACAGCCCACGCAGATCTATTTTCTAAATGTTTTGTGTCTTCTCTTTCATCTAATTAGGATTAGAAATGAAAAAGAACCACCACAAAGCAGAATCATGACACCTTTTAACCCAAGTTACATGAAATTGTTATTGTAGAACTAAATCAACAGAGCTCCCAATCCCATACCAAACCAACCAGATCAACCCCGGATCCTATTACCACTGACAGACACTCGAAGACAGACAGATACCATAACTAACGTAAATGGTTGAAGTTGAATCACTTTATATTAATTCCAACTACTTTTTTAGTTCTTCCCTCCGAAGCAGTCGTCCTGGCTTTATGATCATCTGACATTGTTCCTCCAAATCCCTTTTGCCCATAGCCACTATAACCTATGTTCCCATTGACTGCAGAAGTTTCAACCAAATAAATCATATTTTGGATCAAAATGCATTAGAATTTGTTAGAATTAGACATCAAAATTCAAAAGATTAAGGGAGAAGTAAATGAAAACCGGTGTCAAGTTGCACCAAGCTATCAATTCTACATGATTGGAAAAAACACTGTGCTATTAGCTTCCTATAGCTATCTAACTCGATCTATACGTCCTCTTACAATAAAACCTCAAATGATTTCATATCATACTGGAAAATGGAAGTATTCAACTATTCATAAACCTTATAAACCGGAAAATTTACGAGAATTTAGAGCAGGCTAGACTGGTGTAAATCACAGAGAAACAAGCAAGCTAACATATTTAACTATGTGAAAAGAAATCAACTACTAAGAACTAAGAAATGAGACTAAAAAAGACAACATTATAATGAAAACAGAACAAGACGATCACCAAATTAACCCAAAAATGAAAACAAGATCCAAAGAAACCATTTTTTTTTTCCGCAAGGAAACAGAATTACTTACATGCATAATTATGCCTATCAGATTCATCCCTCCAACCAGGCATATGCAGTTTCACATTTCCCTTCCATGCTTCTTCAAAACCATTGACCTCATCTGAAAAAGAATTGCAAATTGATTGTTTATTAACACATGCATCCAAAATAATGCTACCAAATAAACATAGTAGGCATCAAGAACAAACCTTCATTCAGATTGTGTAGAGTTTGCTTTGTATCCACTTTACCATCTGAATTAAGCTTCCTTGAGACTGAATGACCCTGCGCACCAACAATGCCACCATCAAACGATTCAAACCACATAAACAACACATGGAAATATATTTATCGAGGCAATTAAGTGCATTTTTATCCAAAAGCAAGTCTGATTTAAAATTTTAACTAATATACTATGAACGTTCATGTATCAGATGCTAGAAAAGCAATGCAGAACTTTGTAAATTACCCACTTTGTCATGTATCCCTCTAGAAATCCTATGTGTTGCTTGACCTGTTGTTCTATCTGCTGCTTTGCTCTCCTCAAAGACCGCCTGATACACAAAAGACAACATATAAGAAAAGAAAAAATCCAATAGCAAATCAGCTATCCCTAGAAAAGTTACTTACACCGTCACTGCCAGCCCTTCGGGTTCTCGTAGATGTGTAATATGCTCCATTTACACCACCACAAGTTACTTTACAATTCTGAAAACTGAAATTATGAGCCTTGTTATAATGTAATTCACTGTTATCCCCAAAACAGTTATCTTCTTCGTCTCCCTCATGATCAGAATTCAGTTCTTCTACAATTACTCCCTTTGCTTCAGTGATCTCCGGTGTACTGCCGTACGAAGCACTTTGACCATACATGCTATCAAACGGACGATCATCAAACGGATCCCTCACCCCATATAGGCTAGGCATCATCCTCCTATGATGTTGATGATCCCTCACCCCGTATAGGCTAGGCATCATCCTCCTATGATGAGATCCAAAGCTGCCAGAGTCTCGGAAACCACCAAACGGATTACTCATATCAAACAAATCGTTTCTACCTTACCTTCTCTTTCCCTCTGCATTTGTGTATGACATATGGGAGCTTTAGAACAGAATATTCACCATAAGAAAATTACCATCATATAACATAAAAATATCTGATATCTCCAGCTTAAGGATTTATGATGCAAAATTGCAAACATGATGTTATGGAAATCACACTTTTATAGGAGAAGAAAAATTACTTGCACAAATAATGTTGAAGAACCAATAAGTATTATTAAATAGCACTGAAATGTTTAATCATTAAAGAGAAATCCATAGAAAAAATTTATGTTAACTTCTATAACTTATTATGAGCGCATCCATGCCTCTCTCAAAGAATAGAGAAAATGAATCTTCCAAACAGAATGTTTGAATAAATTTTCTACGCATAGTCTAGACCTGTCAATATTTCTTCTATATGAAAGCCTAACATGCGACGATCAAAGGCAAAAATACCTTTAAAAATGACAAATTGTATCTATACCGTTTCCAAATATGCTAAAAACACTTTTAACGTTGAAATATATATATATATATATATTTTTTTTTGTATATATATTTTTGGTGAGAAACCGCGAAGAAGAAATATAAATTTGATATCATTCTGATTGCTAAAAGATTAATATCCGCATACTACGGTTATTGGCGGCGTTTGGATGGAAAGAAAATGACGGAAAATTGACGAGAAAGTTGAGAGAGAATGATTACCTGATGAAATGAGTCGATTACAATATCTTCATGAGAAGGAACTAGGATATGGAATTAGCTGTTTCTGTTGGAAATAGAATACCCAAAAACGAATTTATACGATAAGCTAGAAGCCTAGAATGTTCCCACTAGAGTTTTCTTTTTAATTCTTTTTATTTATTGGCGGCGTTTGGATGGAAAGACAATGACGGAAAATTGACGAGAAAGTTGAGGGAAAATGATTACCTGATGAAATGAGTCGATTACAATATCTTAATGAGAAGGAACCAGAATATGGTATTATCTGGAAAATGATTACCTGACGAAATGAGTCGATTACAATATCTTCATGAGAAGGAACCAGAATATGGTATTATCTGGAAAATGATTACCTGATGAAATGAGTCGATTACAATATCTTCATGAGAAGGAACCAGAATATGGTATTAGCTGTTTCTGTTGGAAATAGAATTTTTAAAAGAGCTATTTAAATATAAAAATATAAAAATAAATAAATAAAATAAGTGAAAATATTTTGGTAAATGTGAGCGTGTACCCATAAAAGAATTTCCACGATAAGCTAGAATGTTGCAATTTCTACGATAAGCTAGAATGTTCCCGCTAGAGTTTTCTTTTAAATTCTTTTTATTTAGTACAATTTTATTTGATAAGAAGTCAAGATCTCGCTGGCCAACATTCTTAAGAGTATCACGAAAAAAATCGGGTTTTAGCCAATAATTGAACCTATACAATATCGTGACGTAGGAATGAGTTTTTTTTTTTTATTATTAATATTATATAAATTCGAGGTTGCTGGAAGAGAGGACTCAACTCACAAGTCATAATATCTAAATTTAGGTGTAAGAGTTTAGAAAAAAAAATCTAACATATTAAATCATGTTAAAAAAAAAAAAAAAAAAAGGAGCAAGATTTGAGATGAAATTGGTCATTAGTGTATCATGTATGTAATAAGTATGTAGATCAATGTAAAAAGGTGTTTTTATAAATTATTTATTTAAATAAATAAATTTTTTTATTAATTTCAGATTATTTTGAGATTTATTGGGATAAGAATATAAGATTTTGAATTGGATTATATCAAACATTGTTGAAATTGGATTCGGATTCAGATCCGATCCGTAAAGTATTTCCACTCTTCTATATCTGAAAATCAGATTTGGACATAATGGGATTCAGACTTTTTCTTGTCCGACTTTTTGGATAGGATTCCGATTATACATGTCTTACATTGTTATGAGAATAGATAGCTTTTTTCCAAGCTATTTGTTTAGCACAATATATTATTAGACATTATTTATTTATTTTTTTTGAGAAAAATAGATTCATTAAAACAGAAAACCAGAGCTACAAAGCGCTTGGGCAATCACCCAAGACCAGACTCTCCACAAAAATCGGACAGTCTTCCAACCACACAGACTCACCCTCATAATCAAGAGCGAGCTTAGCCAAAAAATGAGCCACCTTATTAGCTAATCTAGGCACAAAACTAACCAAGAAAACATTAACATTGAGAAGCAAGTCCAGAATATCTTGCACAACCACTCCAACATCCGAACCCGGAACTAACTTTGCCACAATCATATTCACCACAGATAAGGCATCAGATTCCATAACAGCCGGCATAAGCCCGTTGTCAGCCGCCAACCTTAAACCCTGAAGAATCGCCAAAGCTTCAGCTACCTGAGGTTGGTATAAAGAGTTAAACCTCTAACAGACAGTAGCTCAAACATGACCATTACTATTGCGAACCACCACCCCAATACCAGAAATCTTGTCATCAGACCGAAGACTTGCATCAGTATTAATTTTAAAGGTTCCCGTAAGGGGACTTACCCACCTATGCACTGCCTTACAGCAGGCTACTCTCGAAACTGAACCTTGTTGGCGTCCTTAAAATCACTCAAGAAGGTAGTAGAACCTTCCCAAATCTTATACACAGGTTGCACAGCATTACCATTAATCACCCGGTTTCTCCTCTGCCAAACACGCCACCACAGCACACACAAGGATTCAAAATCAGCGCAACTAATATGAACACTACATTGAATCAGAAAATCCAAAAAATTATCTGACTCCTTCCAAATTTTCCCAACAGCTAAGTCACACTGGTCATGTATAGTTCGAATCACAGGGTACAACCATAACGCATGGAAGGTTTTCTCAGCTTGCTTAGAGCAGGTGGGACAACGAACATCAATAAGCATACCATACCTTGCCAAGTTAACACGCGTAGGAATCCAATTATTACAAGCTTTCCAGATAAAAATCTTCACCTTTGACGGAAGATGAAGACGCCAAAAGAACTTCCACCAAGACTCTGTTGCACTCAACCCCGAACAACTCGGATTAGGAAAAGAAGCTCTGGCCAACCAATAACCACTCTTAACCGAGTAACAGCCATTCTTACCAAAATGCCAGAGCAGACGATCAACACCAGCCAACGAACAGGGGGGCAAGCTAAAGATAGCATCTGTCTCCTCCACAAAAAAATTTCCTTTTACCAACTGCTCATTACAGCTGCCATTAGGCAACTTGAGACACTCCACAATAGCCGAGACACCCAAAACAGGAGGGGAGGACACCTTGAAAGTAGATAACCGAGGAATCCATTTATCCGTATAAATATGGACAGAACTCCCACAATCAATTCTTCATCTAAACCCCTGCTCCATCAGCTCCTTACCCCACATCAAACTCCTCCACAAAAAAGACCATAATTTCCCCTTTTTAGCATCACAAAAGAATCTTTAGCATGATAACAACCCTTTAACACTATCGAAACCAAAGACTCAGGTCTATTATAGATCCTCTAGCATTGCTTGGCCAACATTGCCTTATTGAAAGCACTGATGTCCGGGGTTAAGGCACTGATGTCCGGGAAACCTAACCCCCTCAAGACCTTCTCCTTACATAAGTGATCCCAAGAGCACCAATGCATTATCCTCTTCTTACCGCCACCACCCCACCAAAATCTCACACTAAGGCGATGAAGCTTAGACACAAGGGAGACTGGTAAACGAAACAGATTCATCGAATAAATCGGTATCAACTGAATCACCGCCTTCAGAAGGACCTCCTAACCCCCCATCGAAAAGAAACGATGATTCCAACTCTGCAACTTATTCCAAACACGAGTCTTGATACCATCAAGCATAGCCCTCTTGCTCCTCCTAGTCAAACACAGTAAACCCAGATAATACTCGTGACAATCAACCACCTTCATCTCAAGGATCGACGCCAAGCCTTGCCGTTCAGCTGGAGAGACCTATCTACTAAAGCAAGCCGTAGATTTATTGAAATTTATAATCTGACCAGAGGCAAGAGAATACAACTCCAAAATCTTTCGAATATTAAAACACTCCTCCGCAGTAGCTCTTATAAAAAGAAGACTATCATCCGTGTAAAAAAAGTGAGAAATTTTTGGATCATACTGACTACATCGAAAACCCGCCAAATCACCACCCATCTCTGATCTCCTCATCAAGCTAGAAAGCCCTTCCGCACACAAAAGGAAAAGATACGGAGAGAGGGGATCACCCTGCCTCAAACCTCTCGAAGGCTGAATGTTCCCCCTCACATTGTCATTAAGGATAAAAGAATACTGCAAAGTAGACACACAATCCATAACCTTCGAAATCCACTCTCTGAGAAGCCTAATCTTCGTATCATCCCTTCCAAAAAACACCACTCTACCCTATCATATGCTTTCGCCATATCCAACTTAAGAGCCATAAAACCTTTCTTCCGTTCACCTTATGACGCATTTAGTGCAAACATTCAAACCCAACCATTGCATTGTCAATGATAGACTTACCTGGGATAAAAGCACTTTAAGATTCAGAGATAACATTATCCAACACTTTCCACAGCCTATTAGCAAGAACCTTCGAAACACACTTGTAAATAACATTACACAGGCTAATAGGGCGTAAATCCAACACTCTCTCCACCTACTTAACTTTCGGAATAAGGCACAAAACCGTGTGATTAATCTGAGCCACCGAACAACCCCCATTAAGACAATTCAGACACATCTTGATCACATCGTCACCCACCACCCCCCAAAACTTTTGATAAAAATCAGCTGGGAACCCGTCTAAACCAGGAGCTTTAGAAGGATTCATCTGAAACATTGTCACCTTGATCTCCTCAGGCGAAAAACTAGCATCAAGAGACTCACGAAAATGAGGGGGGAGATTCAAAGAGACCGAACCCAAAACCTCCTCTCTTTGCTCTTGAGAAAGATTAGAACTCTTAAAAATATCTGAAAAATAATCTCTAATGATCCCAGCCGTTTCTTCTTAATCATTCCTCCAAATACCAGAACTATCAAAAAGCCCCTGAATTATATTACGAGACCTTCTCGCAGACGCCTTAGCATGGAAAAATTTTGTATTTCTATCCTCGTCTTTCAACCAGGAAACTCTAGACCTTTACTTCCAAAAAATCTCCTCACACCTAAGGAGATCATCCAATCAGTCTCCACCTGTCTTCCTCTAGCCTGATCCGAAGCTTCCAAAGCCATTTTCAACTCGCATTTTTTCCTATCAATATCGCGAAGCATATCCCTTTTGTTAGTCAAATTCCATTGACGTAGTTTTGACGAGCAACTAGCCAACCTATCTACCATATCAGAAATTGTATCACTACCTTTAACCACACTCCAAGAATTTTTAATCAGCTCTAAACAGCCCTCTTTACCTGACCAGCACTGCTCATAGAAAAACCTCCGACCTCCACGACTTCTCATAACCTTGTCCAGAATCTCTAAAAGAATCGGACGATGGTCCGACTTCCAAAAGTTGAGATGTCAAACAGAAAAACCTGGAAACAAATTCTGCCAATCCCCATTACTCACAAAATGATCCAGACGCTCATTAACAGTTCGTGGACTAGCCCGCCTATTAGACCAAGTAAAACTGGGCCTCGAAAAACCCAAATCCTTCAACTCACAATCCTCTAAAGCCAACCGAAAATCATTTATCAGACCCTCTTGACAAATATTACCACCCGATTTTTCTACCAAACTAATAATTTCATTGAAGTCTCCTCCCACCACCCAAGGGAGCGAGGACATACTAGCCAGTCTCCGTAATAGATTCCAACCATGACATCTCTGACTAGTAACCGGGTTACCGTAAAAACCTGTCATCCTCCACCTTTTGTTGTTATGAGACATAACTACCACATCAATATGGAAACGAGAATAAGATAGCAGAGACACATCAATACCAGATTTCCAAAATAAACACAACCCACCACTGTTATCAACTCTATTAACCACCAACTTTGAGTCAAAACCTAACTTCACCCGTAATCTTTCCAAAAAAACATGATCATAAATCGTTTCCATGAGAAAAACCATCTCAGGATGATGATCCTGCATTAGAGAATGCAGAACCCAGAACGCCCGGTCTCCACCAGCTCCCTAGACGTTCCAACAGAAAAGTTTCATTTTGTTCGGCAAGCCGGGGGCCCCTCCCAACTCGTCGATATCTCAATTGACGAAGTGTCAAAAGCATTAGATATTTTAAGTTTTTTGCCCATAGAGCTCTCTACCTGATCAAAACCATCACCAGTTCTCTTATCTGTCAAATGGGTCTCCCCCACTATCTCATTCGTCCTCCTCCCACCTGCCCTAGCCTACCTCTTCCATCTTCCTTTTTTAGGTCCTATCTCACCAGCCAAAATTTCTAGGTTCCTGTCTGACTTATCATCCTTCCAAGCAGACATATTCCTATCACCATTTACATCCACACCCTTCGTAGAAACAGACCCAATAACAGCCCCATGCATAGGCCCATGCAGCAACGTTGATACTCCTACCACCCGATCAACATTCACCTCCTTCCTGTTTGTATTGGGTTTAGGGGAAGAAACTTTCACAACCCCCTTTCCCAACATTTACCACTACTGTTGACCATCAACCTTATCCACCCCAACCCCACCATCTATTTATGCACTTGCTGTATCACTCATTCTAACATCCCCCGTTTTACTACCCTCCACCTCTTCATTACTAGTCACAATAGGACAGTTACTAGGCACCCCCTTTTCCAAACCAGATTCCTTCAAACGAGGTCCATGTGACGAAAATCTCTCATGACGGGTCCTCCACTTTTTTGGCTGAGACGAGAACGATCCCTCAGAACTTCGTACAGAAGACTCTCACCTTACAGGCTGATAATTCATCACAGTCTTATTACTACTAGGAGGATTAAAGGCTCTCATCCAGGGTCGAAAATCAAACTCCATGACCGCATCTCTAACACCATCCTTCAGCCCTAACCGACATTGAGAATAAGAATGGCCCACCACACCACAACAAAAACAATAATCCAGGAGCTTTTCATACCGTAAAAGTAAAAGGGATTCATCCCCATTCCCTGACAAATCCATCCGTAGGAACCTCTCAAGAGGTTTGGAAACATCAATAACCACCCTTACTCTCATATATTTTCCAAAACATTCCCCTATAGATCCAACATCGATATCTCTCAGGTCACCAACGAGCTGTCCCAAAAAATCCCCCATCTCCCTTGTCATACACAACAATGGGGCATTACGTATTTGGACCCAGAACTCTACCTTATTAAAACCTAGTTTATTTATATCTCCCACACCGTTCAACTGTTCCAAAACTAAAAGACTGTTATCAAAACTCCAAGGCCCCCCAGCCAACATACGAAAACGATTTTCATGGTTTCGAAAGTAGAAAAGAAAGGTATTATCCCGCACCACCTCTATTTCCAAGCCTTGGGTTCACCATATTCTAAGGATCACCGCCTTAAATGCTTCTCTATTTATATGTTTGTTCGAGAGAATTTTCCCAACTAAACAGAACTCCAATTTCTTTCCAACCACTACCTTCAGACTGTTGTTCACCCCCCAGAGTTTCTCCTCCTTGCTTTTGATTGAAAGAGATTCACACTGACGAGCAATCTCATCAAGATCCATGTTACCAGGAGCAAGAAGAAAAAAAACCGAAACTACTTCTACGCTAGGGTTTTAGAAAGAAACCCTAGGAGAAGACCCACATATATTATTAGACATTTAAAATGTAGTTTTAGTTTTAATTAAACTTAGGGATCGTTTGTTTTTTCCACTTAAAACTTAATAGGTCTGAATCATAATTATTAAGTTGTTTTGTTTGTTTTTTAAAGTGATCAAACAACTTTAAAATACCAAAAAACAATTTAAAATAAAAAGTAGAAAATCCTCACTTTTCACTTAATTGCAAATCACTGAATTGCATTAAATGCAACCCAAAATATTTTCTTCCGATACTATCCCCATATATAACATATTTCCAATTTCATCATAATTATATATGTTATAGAAATCTTTATTTTAATGTATTGCTTATTTTAAATAACTTTAAAAATAAAAAAGAACCCTAATCATTTCTCATATTGGTGTTTAATATCAATACTTTATTATGATATTAGGGTGATGTATTTACATATATATATATAGTGTTTTGTGTGAGTTTTCTTGTTGCCCCATTTATTTTTTGAAGAAAAAAAAACCTTTTCTTTCCAGTAAAAATAAAGTTTGTTTGTAATCGAAGAAGAAGATCATGGTCATATGTGTTCATATATATTTATTATTTTCGGATTGTTTTTATTCCATATTATACATATAATTGTTTAACATGGGTATAAATGTAAAATTACTTATTTTCAGACAATTTTACTTTTAAAAAACAAACGTGTTGACAATACATTCAGATGTGAGAAAAAAAAAACATGTCATTCAGGTTTAGATTTCAATCCTCATTTAGTCTTCAAAAAAATTCAGGACTATTCAGTTTTCAGATAAAAAAACAAACGACCCCTTAATTTGTGGGAAAACAAGAAGGTAGTGGAATGAAAGCTATTGGGCTATTTGTTTATAACTCTCAATTGCTATGAGCCATGTAGAAGTGGAGAATTGGATCATCAAATCAAATCAGCCCATAACAACCCGCAAGTTACATTGTTTTGGGTCCACCAATTTCCAAATGTCACAAAGGTAAAAGGTAAAAGGTAAAAGGTAAAAGGTAAAAGGAAGGAAGACTTGGTAACCATAGACAAAGAATTTCAACGGCAAATTAAGTGGTGTTTGGTTTCATTTTTAAAAACATTTTTTTGTTTTTAAAAACAAAAAAAAAAACAACTCTAAAGTTGTTTGGTTAATCATTTTGTAAAATTGTTTTTGAAAATAAAAAACAACTTTTTAAAAGTTATAACTAAAAAATTAAAAACAATTTTTTATTGTTTTTCACCATTTTCGAAACGGTTTTTTAAAACAAACAATAACTTTTCCTTCCAAACAACTATTTTACCTATTTCAAAAACATTACCAAACACAATCAAACATATTTAGGGCCCATCCTGTAGGTGTTTTTCATTTTTTGTTTTTCGAAAAGAAAAATGAAAATGAAAACAGTGCTTTTGGTTTCAATTTCGAAATCTGAAAACGCATCTAGTAGTATTCTGAAAATGAAAACTTAAAAAACGCGTCTGGTAGGTTAACCAAAAAATATAAATAAATAAAAAATTATAATTTTCCTAACATTTTTTCTCAATGAGTTGAAAATTTTTCAGATTCAAAGAAATTTGTGAATTTCCAGATTTGATAAGATTTGAGAATTTCTAACATCCCATAAAATCAAAATATTAACCTCAATCATCAGCAAGTCAGCAATCTAGAAAATCAAACCCATACAATCAACACAATTCCAGAAAATCAAACACCATCATCCATTCATTAAAAACAAACCTAGAAAACCAAACATTTTTTTTAGATGAAAATGTATCTGCTATTCATTTTGATCAATAGATTTGTAAAAGGACAAAACTGTCATCCTATTTACAGCATTCAAGTTTCAAAAGAATAAAATCAATGAGCTTCTCTTTTACAAAATTGAACAATTATCAGTTCAAAGGAAACAAGGAAGAATTACCACTGTATGAAGTATGAACAGGTAACAAAAATCTACCAAATTTACCCACTTGAAGCTCCGAAGAAGCTACACTACTAGCATTGTCCTCTTTTCACTGCTCTCAATCAACTTTATATTGATAATTTCTTGAAGAGTAGGCTCTTTTTCTTGCTCCTCCACTGCATCTGGAGTCGGAGGTCGATTCACCAAATTCCTCAGGCCTTTTAATAAATAACCGAAACTAGAAATCTAGAGTTATCGTTCATCATTCACCCACACATAAATTAGATGAAAAAGCTTTAAAATCTCTTAAAAAGAAAAGAAAATAAAGGAGAGAGAGTCATGGATCTGGCGGAGGAGATGAGAGTCGTGGATGAAATCCGGCGTCGGCTACCCACGAAGAAGAAGAACCCTGGCGTCAACTGCCCACAAAGAAGAAGAAGAAGAAGATCGGCTGCTCCACGACGAAGGAGAAGAGTCGATGAATAAAGAAGAAGAAGAAAAAAAATAAGGTAAGGTTTTTTTTTTATTAAAAAAAAAAAAAACAAAACAAAACAAAACAAAAAAAAAAAAAAACAAAGTGAAAACACAAAATCAAAAACATGGAAAAAACATTTAAAAGTTGTTTTTCAAAATTTTCAATTTTAACACTGATTTTATTTTCCATTTTGTTTTTGTTTTTTGAAAATAAAATGAAAAACGGTTACTGAATGCAAATTCGAAATCATTTTTGGAAAACAAAAACGAAAACGGGCTGAAAAACAGCTGCAGGGTAGGCCCTTACATTTTTTTAAAAATGATTTTTATTTTTAAAAATAGTTTTCAAAAATATCATTTTAAAAATGATACCAAACACGCCCTAAAAGTATTAGTCATGCCTGGTTCTTATTTTATTTTTGTTCTAACACTCACCATGTATTTTTAATTTTCTTTGTCAAGGTGTACGATGAAAACGTAATCACATTGTAATTCTTTTGTTATTCGATTATTATTTGAAATTTTGATTTAAATTTTTATAATTCTTAGTTTCATTTGATTGATAAAAAAAAATTGTATACAAGGGGATACATCGTATATTCGTATGGTTGTAGCTGTGTAGGTCAAAAATAAATTTGGATTAAAAAAAAAGATTATAACAGTAAAAAAAAATTAAAATTAAATATTTTATTATCCATATAATCTATTAAATATTTAGATCATATAAAATTCATTGAAATAATTCTTTAAATTTCATCACAATTCTGACGAATCTCAAATAAGGATTCGTCACAAAAGGACCCCATATTTAATAAATACATAATTAAAAAAATATATATTAATTTGTAATCTAAAAATAAACTATATTTTATTGTCTTATTTGATATTTTTTTTTATCAAAATGATTATCTTTCAAAAACAATATCATCATTTCTTCTAATCTAAAAATATCTTCTCTTTTTTTTTTTCTTTTTTTTTTTTTAAAAAAAATATTACATAAATTCTGGAATTTTTAGAGAAGGGGGAGGTGTGAGTGGTTTTACACTTTTACAAATTATCAACCTCATCTTATTTAATAATAAAATATCCAGAGATTCTAGACAAACCAAACTCAGCAAATGCCCAATATAATAAATTTCATTACGGTCCCCATTCTCATCTGAATTTGCTTCAGATTATGGGCAATAATAATTTTTTTTGTACTTTGTGCCTTTTTAGTTGCCTGTTTCCTTGAAGTAGAGATAGCTTATCTTCTCTAGCGTCTTGTCAATTATCTGTCATAAAGTGTTCGGTATTTGGATTTGTTATTTATAACAAGTTTTATCGGTTTTGGGCATGAAAACACTTATCATCGATGATATCAAAGATGGATGATGAAACATTCAACGCTCTTAAGAAAGTGATTGACCCTTCCAAAAAAAGAAAATTAAGAAAGTGATTGACCCTTCAAAAAAATAAAAATAAATAAAAGAGTGATTGATCAATTCTACATCCACACTTATTTGAAAAGGGTTTGAACTCCCATATTTGTCCATTAAATTGTAAAATATTGAAAAACTCATAGCTTATAACCAGGGGCGGACCCACCTTAAGGCCAGGTGGGGCCCGTGCCCTACCTCAATTTTTTTAAAAAAAAATTGATTTCGTTTTCAATTTTATATATAAATAATAATTAACACTTAACGCACATATTCATTCATAGCATAACTGGTGTTGTGTCTATCTTTTTGGTTACCGGTGGAGGGTTCTACTCCCACCATTTACACTTTTCAAGCAAATTAAATATCTTTTTTCTTTAATTCAATTTTATCTACCATCTTTTCCAATTCTATTCTCAAATTTTCATCTCTTTCTAAAACAAAATAATTTACTTTCTCTTTCTTTACATTGACAACTTCTTAACTACCTTTAATTTGTAGTTACATAATTCAATTTTATTTTATATTAAATTATATATTATTATTTTGAACTTTTATTTCTAATAATTTTAGTTTGACATACCTTACATATCTAATCAATACACTCTAAAATCTCAAATATTCACTTATTGTATTAAATAGTCTATCTATTATTATGATTTATTTTATTTTATCCTCAGTATTTTTTATTTTATTTTATGTTTTAATGTTTTCAGAATCAATAAATCAATAATTTACCAGTAATTAAAAGAATAAAAAAAATCAAAAATATTTAGTAATATTTATTAATCAATTATTTTTGTATAAATTTAAAGTGAATTCATTATAAACACAAAATAAATAAATAAATAAATAAATTCTTATTATAAAATTATAATGTAATTTATTATTTTAGGAATAAATATTGTAAATTTTAATTGTTTATGTTGTTTTTCTTGTTATTTTTTTTTAATATCCCGTTTTTTATTTTTATTTTTTTATTGTAATATTATTTAGTTCATCTTAAGTATGCGTTCTATTTGTTTTATTTTATCTAAACTTCATTATACCATCAATTTATATATATATATATATAAACTCATTTTACAATTACCTTAGGGGGGTGTATTGGTTCAAGATTTTATTAGACAATTTGGGGAAGTAAAAGTCTAGTGGTATTGGATTGAGACTTTTTAACAAGTTAGATAAGTCCGGTGGTATTCGATCAAGACTTTTAAGATTTTTTTAAAAAGTCCATATTGTGTTGTGGTATTGGATATAGACTTTTAAGATTTTTTTTAAAAGTTCATATTGTCTTGTGGTATTGGATCTAGACTTTCAATAGGCAGCAAATTGTCTACTGGTATTGGATTGAGATTAAGATTTTTAGGATTTCATGACAAAATGGATTTTCTAGACTTTTTAGTGATATTTATAAATAGTTTTAACCCAAAATTGTTTTGTCCTCTCTCTCAATACTTTCCAGACTTTTTTATTTTATTTCAGATATTTGGTGGGTGTATTGGTATATAATAAATGTGGCGGCCAAATATGCAAAAGACAACATAAAAATACACTTGAAAGTCGAATACCAAATGACTGATAAAATGTCTCTATGAATCAAAGATAGTTTTATGCTAGATTTCCACTATCCCAACACCACAACCAGTATGTAAAATCTTTAGGACTATTAGTAAAAATTGATCAAATGCTTTATCCACATCTATCAAAGATGGATTTAGCAAAAAGTAAAGATAAAGAGGGAGTTGATTTATATACATATATATATATATACACACTTGATAAAAAAAAAAAAAAAAAAAAAAAAAAAAAACTGGTCCATTACTGATAATATCACCCTTTGTGTAGATTGAGTTCAAAGACAAAAAAAGATGATTACCATTTCTATTGATTTATTGCTTGAGCGAGTTAAAAAGATATGAATCTCGCATAAAACCATGCTTCTATAAAATTTAGATACATGTTTTTTTTTTTTTGAAATCCGATAACGGAAGGGTATGCCGAAACCTGTCAAGAGCAAGCACTAGTTGACCGTTTGAAGTTTTTTTTTTCTTTTAAATATGTATAATTAAATCTTATTTATCAATTTTTTTTGTTATTTACATGTATATTAAAAAAATTCTTGTCATGCCCCGACCCCCCAAACTTTACCAATGCATACGTAGTATGTATATCAACTCATCTCACCGGACTTGAATCATCTATCACTAACATGAAAGGTGGACGTACACTGTACACACCACTAAAGAAAAGAAAAAAGATTAAAGAGCAGTGAATATTGGAGTTTGATAACATATGAATTAATGAAGTCCAACAAGCCAAACGGAAATACTTCAGTGTTCAAGCTATTTTATTTCCCTATTTCATGTCATTTCTGGTGAGGTAGTGGGGGATGGGTTGTTGATTATTATATTTATTTCATATGGTGACATTATCTGCACCATATGAATCAGCTGAAGGTTATGTGTTGGTTGGTGGTATTTCAAAATTTTATTACTTATCTTCATAGCTTATACGTGTTTCTCATTCAATTTTTGTTGTTCAATGAGTACTCTTAACAAGATTATAGAATACTGGAACTTGGAGAGAAAATTGAATACTACAATTGACTCTTGAAAGTCTATATTTTTAAGAGTCCAAAAAGTCTAGAAATAAAATCTAGATAATCCTAATAGTCTATAAATAAAGTCTAAAGACTCTTTCAGAATCCTAAAAGTATTGTCTATATAATCCTAATAATCCTAAAAGTCTAATCCTAACAATCCTAATAATCCTAATAATCTTGTAAATCCATAAAATCCTTGCACCCAAAAATTGTCTATTAAAATCCTAATCCAATAAACCCCCCTTAATTTTTCAATATTTTTTTTACATAATTGTTATTTTATTCAAGTGCCCCACCTGATTAAAATTCCTGGGTCCGCCACTGCTTATAACAGGAGTACAAGGGAGAGGTGGTATTTTGAAACTTTTTTTTTTTTTTTTTGAGAAAAAGATGGTATTTTGAAACTTGCTTAGGTTTCGGGTGTTAGATTTCAAAAAATAATAATGATATTGAGGATATGTAAATTTATACTACAGTTACTGTTATATATTTGTAATTGTACGGTAGAGTAGTAGACATATATGGTGAGAATTACCCTGAATGACCACAAGTATTAGGGGAAATTCTTTTTTAACCACAAACGAACTTTTATTTATTAATAACCACTTTTTTGAGAAATTACTGAAAAACCCTCATATAAAAACCTCCCCAAAACTCTCTCTCTCTCCTTTTTTTCTCTCTTTTCCCTTCTCTCTCCTCTTCTCTCTCTCTCGATCTGCTGCTCTCTCCGATCTGCTCTCTCTCTCTACGCTCTCTCCCTCTGCTCTCTCTCGGGACGACGCCTGGGTCGCCTGGATCGCCGGACGGTGACGAACAGCGGCGCACGAAGGCACCGCCTGGTCGTCGCAAGAACCAGCGCCGCTGGTTCGTGCGATGACCAGGCGGTGCCTTCATGCGCCGCTGGTCGTCACCGTGGCTGGTCCAGGCGACAGCCGATGGTCTGCTGGTCCAAATCTCCGGCGACGGCAACGGCATCTGCAACAAAAAAGAGTAATCAACAAACCTAAACCTAATTTAATTTGAGAGAACCAGAGGAGAGAGAAAGAAAATTGGGGAAGAAGACATCAACTTTTACATATTCCATTTTTGGCATGTTTTCAAGTTTTACATATTTCATTTTAAGCATGATTTCAAGTTTTAAATTTCATTTTAGTCATGATTTCAAGTTTCAATATTCAAGTTTTAGTCATGATTTCAAGTTTGAGGTTTTTAAAAAAAAAAACTAATTTCAAGGGCACCATAGTAAATTACGGACATACAGTGAAATTTTTTTTAAAAAGTGGTTATTAACAATTATAATTTCAAATGTGGTTATTAAGGAAAGTTTGATGTTTTGAGTGGTTATATTTGGTTTTGTCTCACATATATGATATATCTTTATTTTTCAATTTTTCAATTAATCAATTCTCTAGACCCCAAAGCCCAAACCATGTGCAGTTATTGGACAGCTCTAACTACACCCAGCTGCCAATGGATCGGACCAAATCGAATCAGATAAGAGTGTGTTTGGTATGGCTTTTTAAGTAGAGCATCTAGCTTAGATCTTTTTGTGGTAGAACTTCTAATAAAAAGGGTTTTTGGTTATGTAAATTACAAAAAAAAAAAAATGTTGACAATGTATTTTTAAAAATAGCTTTTGATTGAATGAATTAAAAAAAAAAAAATGTTGACAATGTATTTATAGAAAAAGAATTATGGTGGAATATCTAAAATTTATAAATGATATTTGAGACAATTCATATACTAAAAAAAAAACCTTAAAAAAACCTTTTGTGGAAAAACTCAAATTTTGGGTTTCTCCAAGTAAATATAAAATGGTTTTTTTAAAGGACAATTGAGACAATTCACATATTAAAAAAACTGTTTTGAGTTTTGTCAAACAATTAAAAGAAACCTCAAAATAGCTTAAAGCATTAAATAAGTGATTTTCAAAAGCCATACCAAACGTAAAATAAGTGTCAGAGTTGTAAGTGAATAGAATACTATGAACATTAGGACGTGAATCCTATATTTTTATAAGGTTAAAAAAAATAAGAAAAAAATAATTTCGATGGCAGCTGGTAATAGGGACTTTGTAGCAGACATACTTACCAATTGTTAAAGTGCATTAAATACGACTCCAAACTAGGAGAAAAACTTAGGTGCAACAAATGCACCATGCTATAATCTGATGGTGGTGCATCGGTTCCACCCAATTAGTAACACGTGATATTCATTTAAAGTAATTTTTTTTTCTCTACTCATCTTTGTTTCAGCTGAAGCCCAAATGCCCAATTCCCTTGTCTCTCTCTTCGTCCTCTCATCTCAACATTAAAGTGTCATCTTCTGGTGATCGTTGTCATTTTCGGTCCTCTTCATCCTCCTTTGATGACCTCATTTGCTACTGGATCCCAAATTTACTTTGTTGTGGCCTATATACACCCAAATCTCACCATAATAATTAAAAAAAAAATTTAAAATTTTTTTTTTTTTTTTTTAAAAGACAAAAGACAAAAGGGTGTCCAACTTTGTTGATTTGCAGTTAGCTTGGATTCTCCAGTTTTTTGGAATGATTCTACTCTTATTTGGTTGATTTGTATAATTTCTGATACTAAGCTATTAGTGATGTAAATTATGATACTTTATTTGGGTTTTCTTAAAAAAAAAAAAAAAAAATTCAGTTTTCTTTGATGGGATGATTGAATAAATTCTGAGGCTATTAATCCAGTATCAGAGATTTTGTATAACACTTGAAACAAAACAAAAACAGTAATGCTACACATCCCACCTAAAATCTCACATTTTTCATCCCACTACATGTGGCATGTGAGGTGTCAAATTGTGAGTGGATACATGGGGTAGGTGAGATAATATGTATCCACTCACAATTTGACACCTCATATGCCACATGTAGTGGGATGAAAAATGTGAGATTTTAAGTGGTATGTTTAGCATTATTGAAACAAAAAAGACCATAAATGACGACGGACTAAAAAGTTGTGCAAGTGGACTGAAAAACAATAAACCGACAAACCTTTCAGCTGATTGTGCAAGTGGACTGAAAAACGATGGTACGCAACCAGTCATCATTTGTTCCACGAGGTGCAAAAACAACTACGCCGGTCGTCGGATCATCAACAATGGACCAAAGTCCCCCTCTAGGCAATCATCCTCGATTACCTCGGTGTTATCATAGATTGGTTTTGACTCAAAGTCATTATCTTGCTCTTGCATGATCTCATCGGACTCCACGAACAGCCCCTTATGCGGTCCTTTCTTGCAATCCATAAATAAGTGTCCTTGCTCACCACAATTGAAACAACAAAAACCAGAAGTTGGTTCCACTGTCGGTGGAGGTACGATAGGCTTTGAGGAGGTGGGTGGCGATACTGATGTACGTCTGCTGCTGCTACTTGGTCCAGAACTCCCGAAACTCACTCCACCTATACTTATGTGCATAAGTTGTTTTTCCAGTTGTATTGCCAGTTGATAGGATTTAGACACACTCACCACGTCGAACATATTAAGGACATCCTAGAACTGAGTCCACATTCATCTGATATACCGTGAAACCAGCAGATCATTTGCCTTTGCAATTGTTATCCGTGAAATTAACTGATAAAACTCTACAATCATCAATCGAGTGGTTTCCCTGCTTCAAGTTCTGTAGCCACTAGAACATCATCTGTGAGTAGTACGGTAAAAAGGCTGCTTGCATGTGTTTTTTCATCTTTTTCCAAGACGTGATTTTGGCTTTTCCTTGCATGTCCCAGGTTTGTTTTGATTGTTGCCACCAAGCTCTAGCCCGTCCTATGAGCCTCGTAGCGATAAGCGACACACACCTATCTTCTGAAATTTGTTTGAACTCCAGAACCTCTTCTACCGCATTGATCCAATCCATGTACTCATCCAGTTACAAGCCCCCATGAAACTCAGAAATGTCAATCACAAGGCCTGACTCCCAATGCCTCGATTCATTACACACCAACCTCCTTTGCCTAGGTTGGAAAGGAGCGAACAAATTCTCATCTCCATCAGATTCCTCCTCCGCGTTCAGTGGATTCAGAGCCCTCCATGGTGCTGCCATCTCAGCCAACTGTTGCGTCATCGCTCCTACATGTTGTCGTAGCTGTGCAATCTCATCACATTCATAGACTCCATCTAATGAGTTCTCACGAGGATTCGGTACGTTCAGACGTCTTCTTGGTAGCATGACGACGGAACATGTCCTTGCTTTGATACCAGATTGATGTAGGAGGAAACGTGAATCACACGCGAACAAACAACAAGAATTCTTAGTCCCCATTGATTCTGCAAAATGCCAGGAAAAAAAGAGAGATAATTGAGTAAAAACTCAAAATAAATTTTATTCATCAAAAGCTAAAATCAAGAACCCTAATACAAGCTACTTAAATAATGAAAGCAATCCGAACCACTAAGATTTGATATCTCCTAAATTCCTAAACAAGATAGAACTCTAAAACTTCTAAACCAAATCGGGAAAAGAATCCCAAACCAAAAACCCAAAAATATATATATATATATATATCCTAAAAGAAAACAAGAAAAAAAACTCCTAGGTGGCACAAGAAACTAAAAGTCTCCGAACAACAAAATAAATTGCTCCATTACAAGAGACAAAGTACCATAACCTTTGTAGGGCTTGGTTGGGGCTTTCCAAAAACATATTGTAATAGCGATTATATGTTCGTTTACCCTTTTTAGAGGCTCGTGAAGTTCAACTCCATTCTGGAAGTTATACGCGACCCAAATATGAATTTGACATCCGATTTGCATCAAGAAGGCCGGAGAAAAAAATGGAAAATGAGTCAAACCAAACTATATATATATAGAATTAATTCGAAGGAAAAAAAAAAAAAAAGAATATATATAATGAACCTGAATATCACTTAATTAAACAACAATGAATAAAATATTTCAATTTGCAACATTAGCAAAAGTCAACATAACATTGTTAAAAATAAACTAACTAACAGGTTTGGTATACAAAATTTGCAACTTTCCTTAGTATAATAGAAAATTAACATTATTTAGGGTTATATAAAAATATTTATAAAATTGCATTTTTCTTCTGTGGTGGGTACAGCTAGATTACTAGGTTGATTTGACTTCATTGTGATTGAAAATAATTTCTTGTATAAAAATTAATGTAGTGTGAAGTTTCTATTACCATGTGAAACGTGCATTAATTATATATATATATATATATATAGTCTTTCTACTATAAGTTCGTCGTTATGATATAAAACATACCAGAACGAAGAATGAGGACCATGGATTATGAAAAAGTTTTAACAAGTGTATAAACTTTGATTCAAAGTATGTAAATCTAATGATCCACATTTTTCGTTCTGATATATTTTATATCATGACGAACTGACAATAAAAAAATTATATATATATATATATGTGTTGTGTGATGAATAAAATCTAGGATATTATCAAGGTAAATGAGTGTTTTTTCATTGTTAAGCCACATTAAGCGGTGGTGAAATGTATATCAAGTTGTAAAACTAAAATTTACATTATCAAGTATTGAAGTTCGATGATATAAAACATATGGATATGACGACTCAAACATGTAATATTGTCGGGTTGAATGAGTGTTCTTTAACACCGGTATACCAAGCCACATTGAGCGGTGGTAAGTTAATGATTAATATTGTAGAGAAATATGTTGGCATGAGATTTAAGTTGTTATGAAAAGTGTGGGAGATATATCGAGGGCCTAAAAGTTGTGTATAAATGAAACTAGTGAAAATGCGAAAAACAAAAACTTAAAATAAATGCAATATGAAGCTTCCATTGCTCTGCCTCTGGCTTCAATTTAAGAAAAGTATTTAAAAGTTATAAGGGAAAAAGAAAAAATAACTAAGTTTCTCGGTAGATGAGTCACAATCATTGGTGAGTCACAATCATTGGTGAGTCACATATGGATTCTGCCTTTTTCTTCCCTGTAAATTGCTAACCATGATAGGGACATAGGGTAGGGGTTTGTAAAGGAATCTATCTTTACAAGGCTATTTTTGGTATTTTATTCTAGGTGTTTATAGTGAACGTTTTCTATTTAACTTTAAAGCATTTCTGATATAAATATGGATTGTATGTCAAAAATTGTTGATATGGCAATAATCTCAAAAGAATTGCCTTTTATATTTCAGAAATGTGCAGTTGATAGATAACCAAATCAACATTTAGTCTCCAATGGCTTCCGTTGAAAATGTATTTTTTTAATGACCTGTTTTTTTATTATTTTATTTCCTTAACAAATAATATTATTCTTTTATAATAATATTAAACATCTCACCTAAAATCCAACATTTTTCTTCCCACTATATGTGGTATGTGAGATGTCAAATTGTGAGTGAATACATATTAATGATGATTTATCTCACCTACTCCATGTATCCACTCACAATTTGACACCTCACATGCCACATATGGTGAGATGAAAAATGTGGTATTTTAGGTGGGATATGCAGCATTACTGATTCTTTTAATACAAACACCAATCATTTTCTATGTCATAAATGTAATTGCTGAGTTAATCATATTGACAGTGTCTCTAATAGACTGTCTAAAAGTAGACCGTCATGTTGACAGTATCTACTTTTATTTTCACCGCATCAGTTTGACATTAAATAGATATGGTTGCATTGGAGAAGTAAATTTAAACTCAATGTCTATTTATCTTAGCTGGCATCCAATTTTTTCACAACTCACAATTGCATTGGAGATGCACTAAATGATAGGTGTTCTAATAATTTGGAGATACTCTACACATGAATGAAATTTTAATGTGTTTTTTTTTTCTTGCGATAAAATAGTACTTTTTTTTTTTACTATCTATCATAATTTGTTATTTTTCCTTAACAATTGTAATTTGTCGTTGATGGAAGAAAACATAAATCAAATCCATGGTCTAGACCCTAGATGATGGGGATTTGAAGGGCTTATTACAACTTGATAGTTTGGAGTTGAGGGAAGGAAACATAAACCAAATCCACGAGCTTAATGAGGTTGATTTGAGGGGTTTACAACTTGACCAATGAATGTTATTGCAATGGATTATGTGTTGTGTGTATAGCTGACCACGGTTCTAGTTAGGGGTGGGCGTTTAATGGATCGGTTCACTTTTTGAATGAACCGATAAAAAACCGATAATATTCGGTTTTTGAAAAAGTGAACCGATCCGATAAAATTTAAAAGTGTGAACCGATCAAAAACCGATTGAACCGGTTCGGTTCGGTTCGGTTCGGTTTTTTCGGTTCTCGATTGACTTAGTTTGTAATATTTTTGGCTTGCAACTTTAACGGTGAACAACCGTTCCATTGATGAAAACATGACTAGATATATAGTCCTATGAGTGTTTAGGGTTGAAACTAATAAGAATTAAAGGGCATGCATTAGTAACTAATTTGAAGGCTTGTTTACAAAATCAAATGGTAGATCAATGATTCGATGATAGCTTAGGTTACATACATTAAAAAAATTTCATTATCAATATTTTTTTAATACACATTTTTTATGAATATATGAATGTGCAACAATATTTATGAAATATGAATTACTCTTTTTGTTTTTAACATTATTAGTTTTAGACAAAGTAGAAAAAATTTAGGGATTTTTGATTATATACACCGGTTTTCGGTTCGGTTCACCGGTTCGAACCCTAGAACCGGAAACCGAACCGAAAATACCGGTTTTTTAAAAAACAAACCGAACCGAACCGAACCAGTTAAAAGTTAAAAACCAGAAAAAAACCGATTGGATCGGTTCGGTTCACCTGTTCGGTTCGGTTTAATGGTTTTTTGCCCACCTCTAGTTCTAGTAAACCGTCGGTTTTGTCCGTGGTTTCCGAAACCGGATGGGACAAACCGAAACCGAAAACCGGAACCAAAACCGACGGTTTGAAAACCGGTTCAAAACCGGTGGTTTCGGTTTCGGTTTCGGTTTCGGTTTGGGATTCCTCCAAACCGGCCGAAACCGACGGTTTTAACCGACGGTTTTAACCGCCGGTTTATTAAAAAAAATCAACTAATCAGAAGTTGCCACGTGGCACTTTTTTTTTTTTTTTTTTGAAAAACCGTCCAAAACCGAAACCGAAATCGAAATCAAAACCGCCAAACCGGCGGTTTGAAACCGGTACCAAACCTGTGGTTCCGGTTTCGGTTTCGGTTTTGGTTTTAGGTGGCCACCAAACCGAAAAGTGGTCGGCTCTAGTTGTGTGATGATTTATATGAGCAGAGGAGTGAGGAGTCGTGAAAAAGTAAATATAGATAAATAAAAAAATGGTATACCCCTCACACTTACATCACGAGTGTATGAGTTTGAGTTCCCCCCTTAAATAAGAAGAAGAAAAAAAAATCTCGAATTTATATAATATTTTAAAAAAAATATATTAAACTATTATATAAATTCAAGGTTTTTTTTTTTTTTTTTTTTTTTTTTTGAATGGGAGGATTCAAACCCACAACCTCATTGTGTAGGTGTATCAACCTCATCTTGTCCGAATTTATGTCAATAAAATAAAATAAATAAATAAATAAATAATAGTATGGATGCTAACTGCAAGAAGAAGAAATCGATAAAAGAAAGAAACAAATTCGATGTTAGTTTCACTCACTCGTTGCCATATCCGCCCACAACACCCACACCCACTCCCACTCTACTACTCTACTCTCTTCCTAACTCTCTTTTATTATTATTATTATTATTATTATTATTATTATTTATTTATTAAATATTACTTTCTTTGATTGGCCTGGGTTTCTCTCTCTATATAAACAAATATCTGTTTGGTTCTTCTTCTCGAGAGAGCTAGAGGGAGTTGATCATCATCAGCAGCTGCATCGAAAATGGGATTATTGAGAGACTCAGGCGTGGTTTATAAGGCTGCGGAGGAGGTGGATCTCGGTCCTCAATCCGATCAACCTTATCTCCGAGCCAATGTCAAAGGTTCGTTCCATTTCATCCTTCTCAATTCGCTCTCTTCACAGCTTCTTCTTCGATTCTTTTTCTTCTATAATTCAATCATCTCTCACCCCTCACCAGATACACTTCTTCTGATCAATTCAATCAATTACTTGGATAGTTTTTTTTTTTTTTTTGTTAAATTTTGCATTTGAGATTTAATTGATTGACGACTCTCTATTTCGATGCAGAATTTCAAATCTTAAAGTTTGATCAAAATCAAAAACACTTATAAGTTAGATTTTGGAATTTCTAAACTTCTCTGGTTGAGGATTTTATTTATTTATTATTATTTAACTCTTAAGTTGCATGTTGTAAACTTGTAATATTATTATAAAAACATTATTGATCTTTTCAAAAAAACAAAACATTAATTATTATTTAAGAAAAGCTTTAATGGTATCAAATGAACCATTGGTTTAGGAATTTGGATCATATTTGTCGGTTGAAATTTTGCAGTCCGATGATGAACAACTGTGAGTCTGTGAACAATTGTAATAATAAGTGCGATGTGATGTGACGGCAGGAATAGAAAAATTGAATGTGATATTTGTAACCAATAATACTAAACATCCTACCTAAAATCTTACATTTTTCATCCCACTACACGTGGCATGTGAGGTATCAAATTGTGAGTGGATACATATTAATGATGATTTATATCACCTGCCTCATATATCCACTCACAATTTGACACCTCACATACCACGTGTAGTGGGATGAAAAATGTGGGATTTTAGGTGGAATATATAGTATTAGTGATTTGTAAAATGAGAATTGAGAAATGATGTACTGTGTTGTAGCTCCGAGGATGGCTGGATTTCTGGTCAAAGTATTTGTTTGGTTTTTGGAGTCACGGATTTTCGGTGCTGTCTTGCTCTACTTTTTGAAGAAAAACAATCTTATTCAAAAGGTACACACTGTTTTGCCTTCTTTATTAATTATTATCTTAATTATCAATGTCAACTATAGCTACATATCATTCTTATAAATATCATGTGTGAAATTATATATAATGAAATCTACCTATGAATAAAATTTAAAAACTTTTGAAGCACTAAAATTATTTTTCCCAATTTTTTTCCGAGTGAAATATAGGAAAATTTACAAAAATAGTTTCAGTGTTTGAAAAATTTTCAAATTTTATATATAAGTAAATTTCAATAAACTTATCATTCATAAAAAAATCCAAACCAAAATTTATAAAAATCGATATAATTTCATTAAGTTCTTTACCGAAATTAAAATAAATGATTATTTATGAAAGACTATATATATGTTTATCACATATAAACAGATAAATATTAATAGAGATTTGTCATATTTCTTAGATGTTATATGAGACTAATCGTCACATCATGAATTGAGATGTAAATGGAATATAAAAATGAGGTATATATAGTTATTATAAATTTTTAACGATTAAAATTTATTAATCCAATGGTATATTATGAAATTTGTAGCTAATTTATCTAAAAAAAAATTATAAAAACGTTAACATGTGCTTTTAAAAATTTATATATGTTCTTGAGAGATAAAAAAAAAAATAGGCATTAACGTATATAAGAATAAATTTGAAAATTTTTGGATCATAAAAAAAAAATTTTAAAAAAAATTAAAAAAACATTGTCCAAAAATAAAAACCAATAGACTTAATAGAGTGAGAACATACTTCAAAAAAAAAAAAAAAAAAAAAAAAAAAAAAATAGAGTGAGAACAAGGGACCCACTGCAATAGAAGAGAATATTCCAAACTTTTATTTCATAGAAAGGATCTAACAAACAATAAGTCAATAATGCCATCCGTACAAATATTACTGACGAAGAAAATAAGGAAATGCAGACTAGTTCAGAAAAAAAAAAAAAAAAAAAAAAAAAAAAAAAAAAAAACAGACAGACAGAAAAAACAGCTATATATTAACATACCTGAATTTGGCAAAAATAATTAATTAAAACATAATAAAAAGGGTCGATGTTGTTGATGAATGATGTGTCAACACATAAAAGATATGCCATATCAGTCCTTTTGACTTTATCAGAGTATATTTTTGGATCAATTAACAAGCGTCAAACATGCCTTTTATAACATTTTAAAGCTGCTCATGACGAGTAGCCATAAAATCTCCTCTTAACATTACTGATATAAAAGAATATGGTAAATTCCCGGTAGATTTTAGATCTCTTATTCTAATTTTGTGGCTCAAAATGAGTAGGAATTATGTAATTGCGATTCAATAATTTTTTATTTTTTTTTTCGATAAAGAGATTCAATAATTGTTTGAATACTTATTATCATTTATTAGTGCGTAATTAAATAATTGATAGCTGCAACGTTATTGACTTAGAGTTGGCTGGACTAAAAATTATTACTTCTCAGCTCTATATTACCAGGCTACCAGCTGTATATTATTTTATATTTATTAATAATATTCCCTCTCTTTTTTTTTTTTATTAAGGTAAAAATTGGTTTACACTGAAATAAATACTGATTTTGGATTTTAAAATATTTTTTAAACATTACGATGTAATGTAATTTTATTTATTTTTTATTCTTTATATTTTTAATACCTAAAAACTCATTTGTTTTATTATTCCAAAAAAATGTTATATTCAAAAAACTCAAAATTTTAGTTGTTTTTTTTTTTTTTTTTTTTTTTTTTTTTTTTTTTTTGTTGTTGTAATTTTGATATGCCTTTTAGACTTTACTCTAAAAAAATTCTTTTTTAAAAAAGTTTTGTATGTATTATTATTTTTTTAATAATAAAAATTATTTTCAAATTATATATCAAACTCCCAAACTTAATTACTGGATATATTAGAACACCACCAATATAAATTTGTGCTGGACTGTAGATTTACATTTTAATTAAAGTAAATTTAATTTTAAGTTTAGTGTGATTACTGATTAGGAATCTAGGATAGATAGGAATTAGGATGTTATTGAAGGAATAAATTTTTGAGTAAAATAAAAATTAAAACCATTTTATAATAAAATAAGTTATTTAAAATGATTGAGAATAAAATGAATTTTTAATTTTTTTTTTTAAAAACTTTATTTTAAATTATTGGGCAAATGCCAATAGAGTATCTTGACTTTAGGTGTAATTGTAATTAGATTGCTCTTTAGTCCAAATGACATATTAATACCTCTGACCAAATGGTTGACCGGTTAAATATTATTAAATGTCTAAACTATCTCTAAAGAAACCTATTTATCAATTATTATTATAATTTTATTTTTAATTAAATGTTAAATAAATAAAAAAATTATCTGAGGTAACTAGTTCCAAAGCAGTTAAACATGTTTTGGTTCCCAGTTTCCTTTCTCGCTCTTTCGTTTTGTGTTTGTTTGGTGATTTTGGTAGTGGATTGTTTTGGTTGAAAGGTTAGATTAGGCCCATTGCATGCTTTGTAAACTTGTGTTTAGTGATTGAAAATAAAAATAAAAATAAAAAGGGTAGTTTTCAGGATAATAACTATAAAAATATTAAAAAAGAAAAACATTTATTATAAAAATATAAAAATACTAAAAGATGAAAACATTTATTATAAAAATACATTTATTGTATTAATTGAAACAATAAATATAATAAATAATTTTTTTTATATAATATTTGCGTAGTTATTAACATATGTACTTATAGGTTATCTACCCAAATAAAAATATAACTTTCGAGAGTTTGAAGGCCTTCCCTGTCATTGAGATTTTGGAGAGTTGAGACAACTAGACAAAGAGACAAAGAGAGAAAAGGGAAGAGGGCAATAATGGGACTTGTGGTTGTTGATTGTTTTAAGAAGTCG
This sequence comes from Acer campestre, assembly GCA_954870605.1. Lineage (NCBI taxonomy): Eukaryota > Viridiplantae > Streptophyta > Magnoliopsida > Sapindales > Sapindaceae > Acer > Acer campestre. The sequence goes on along the minus strand of OX940811.1, from coordinate 17,306,556 downwards.
GTCTTCTTGGCGTGGTGGAAGTACTAATGGGGAGTGGGGACCACCAAGAAAAATAGTTGTCGAAGATAGCGACTAGCGAGTATGATATAAGGTTTATGAGCAAAGATGCAAAGGGTTAATTGCACTAAGTTACCCTTACTTTAGTAAATACAGCAAGATTTTAAAAAGATACCAAATACTAACACAAACTCCCCTTTCCACCAAGTCAATCCGTTATCTTTAACGGTTGACTAACATTGACCTTTAGAAATCCAAATATACCCTTACCATATCATCCCAAACATAAAACATATTTTAATTAAAATTAAATAATAAAATAATAATAATAATAATAATAAAAAGATAATCTATCAACCGTCGACGGAAACATCTCCAGTTCGTGGATGAGCCTCCTCTAAAAACTGTAAGATGTTAATCTCCTCCGGTAGAAGGAGATCATCAAAGATCTCTTGTTTTTTTCAACAATGGAACTTCACCGCCAGTAGATTATCTTGTTTTGTTTTTTAAAATTTTAATTACAAAATATTTTATGTTTGAGATTATGTGACAATGATATATTTGGCTTTCTAAATATCAAGGTTAGTCAACCTTTAAAGATAACGGATTGACTTGGTGGAAAAAAGAGTTTGTGTTAATATTATATATATCTTTTTAAAATCTTGCTATATTTAGCAAACTAACCCTGATGCGGATAAATTTTTACAAAAATTAATTATTACCACGGAATGGATGGTTTTTGGGCTTGGATTGCTCTTTGAGGAGATTTGACGAATCAGGTCTTTAAAAATATATATATATATATATTTCTCGTTAGAAAATCTCCCCAACCATTAATGGAGATCGTCTTCATGAAGAAGTCAAGAAGATATAGGGATCCGGATATATGATTCCGGAATTTTGTTTTTCTTTTAATTTATAATTTTTTTTTTAAAGTATTTTTTTAATTCCTTTTAGAGGGAAAATGATTTTGTTATCCTTTTGATATAAAGACCGTTAATTCTAACGGTCAACTGTTTAGTCAATGATATCAATCTATTATTCAAGAGTGTAATCTAGCTTCACTTACATGGGGGCAGTACCCTGACTATAATAATATAGATATATGTGAATAATACATCAGGAAAGTTCATAAGAAAAAGTGGAAGGTGACGATGGATTCAATACATCATTAGACAGAACTTTTCTAGACCGGTATTTCCACATCACCACTCCTAATTCCGGTAATTGTACATGAGTTATGATACCACTGTTAGGAAATTGATGAGTTTCCATTTCCAGCATAAATTTGAAGTAGAGAACAAAAATGAGAAATTGACACAACATTTACATTGCAAAACCCTCAATGTAAGGGAAACACTTATAGATAAATATAACAAGGATTTCACTATGAAAAAACGACTCACAATAGTTTCTCTCTGTAACAATGTGAGAACAATAGAGTCTGTTTCTCAATATCGGAGAAAATAACTCAAGAATAACCTGAACTAGAAAAATAACAAGAGATTTTAGAAATGACATTATCAAATGATTTTTGGAGATCACTTGCCTTGGTATTTGTAGGCAAGTGATGGCCCTAATGGATGACACGTAAGCTTCATGTGTCAACGAAGGAAGCCACCTATGGCCACCACTTCACACCTCACCTCATGTATTGCCAGTTTGCCACACAGCGCAAGATGATGACACATAATCTTGTGCATGTGAAGGCAACAAAATGGCTTTATCCTTCCAAACAGACGAAAATGCACACCAAATGGATGACAAAAGGCTTGTTAGACCCTTTTCATTATATGTACATCAACTTTCATTGTTTTTATCTTCCATCTTGATACTACAAATGATCAAAAACTGGAGATATATTTTGTTCAATTTTGGCAGCTTGTTTCACATGCAGAGCTGGAAGAAGAGCCTCTATTTGAGCCCTTGCATCCCTACCAAGGTTCGTTTTCTTCATTCTCATTTATTCTGCTACCATTTTGCTTCATCTGGAAGTTCTCGATGCTATTACTTGTTTTAACTTGAAGAAAGATTACTCTTGTTTTAATAGAAAATTTACTATTGTTGTTATGAACTACTTGGAATATTTTATCAGTGATACATTTGAAGATATCATGATCTTAGTCAGAAAATTTATTATTGTTGTTATGAACTATTAGCTATGCAATGTACCCTAATTGAAAATTTAATAGCTTTTCTTGTTTCTGCATCTCTGTAGAGCTTAAAGAGCAAGAAGTTGAATATATTGATTCTGATCTATCTCCACCGGAGAAAGTTCAACGGGCAGTAGATTGTCTGCCTTCACAAAGAACACTAGATGATTTAAAGTCTGGGTTCCATCGCTGGACAATACTGGATTATTCAAGAGCCTATACCTCAGGAAAAATAACTCCTCGCATGGTAATCTTCAGGCTGCATCATTTATGTGACATGTTGTTGGTTTGTTTTCCTGTTTATGCTTGATTAACTAACTATAATAATTAATAACCTGCACTGTTGCTTCAAAACCCGTCCAATTGATTTTGTCGTCTCTCCTTGTTATGGCTACAGCATCCTTTATAAAAAGGTGTCTTTGTGCAGGTTGCTGAGCGGTTTATAGTTGCAGCCCGTGAATCTTCTAATCCTCCACTGCAAATGTCATTTTTCATTAATTATGATGTTGAAGATATTCTGAGGCAAGCTACAGAGTCAACTCAACGGTATGAGAAAGGTATATTAAGATAAACCTGAGCTTAGATATTGAATGACTGGAGCAATTAGAAGTTGATATTTTTTGTCTAGCCTTGACTAAGACCATCTCATGTCTTTACAGTTTAGAAATACTACTTGTAAATGCCAGGGGATTGATGGAAGAAAATACATTGACAGCCATTATTTTTCGTATTGTGCTATTCAACATTTATCTTCATATCCATTGTTTAAGATCAGCATTATGTAATTCAGCTTGTCCATTTGTTATTGTGATGCTTCTATCGAGGTTTATCTCCAACAAGGAATCATGCATCTAGACATTCATCTGATTCTCTTTAATGTCCTCTCCAGGAGAACCAATATCTGTTCTAGATGGAGTCCCAATTGCTATCAAGGATGAAATAGATTGTTCTCCCTATCCAACTACCGGTAATCTAATGTTTGGTTTTCAGTTGACAGGGTTTGTTTGGTGAAAGCAATCGTCCTCTTTATGTCAATTGTTCATGTATTTTTTACATTGGTTCATGTAGGAGGGACAAAGTGGTTGCACAAACTTAGAACTTGTACAGGTGATGCATGCTGTGTGATGCGTCTCAGATTATGTGGTGCAATACTTGTTGGGAAAACTAATATGCATGAGCTTGGGGCTGGAACAAGTGGGATAAATCCTCACTACGGGTGAGAAGTTTTCTGCTCTACTCATATCTTCATAAGCTTGAAATTGCCTTATTTGTAGTATATGGTGCTCTTTATACATTTGATCTTCATAAATCCCTATGATTATCTTTTCATCATTTAATTATGTCATTCCCATTTAAATCATTGAAAATGAATACGTTCATCTTATGGGTGTACTGAACAGGGTTACTAGAAATCCATATGATACTGGTAGAATATCTGGAGGTTCTTCTAGTGGATCTGCTGCCCTGGTATCCGCAGGACTGTGTCCTGTGGCCCTTGGTGTTGATGGTGGAGGTAATTCAAATGATTTTCTCATTTTGAAATACACCAATTCTTACTTGAAATGTCGAATTTGATCATTTTTAACTATATAATACTTTGAATAAAATTTGTTTTGCATTATTGACAACAATAATTGAAATTTTATAGTAGTTGTTATTGTGTGTATAACATTTGTATGAAATTAGATGATTAATTCAGCATATTTTGAAAGTATTTAGATCCTTTGCTTATGTGAGTTTACATTGAAATTATTTTAACAAGACGTTCTAGATGACCCAACCTAATGAACTAGCTTCCCCTTAAACAGGAAAATTTCATTATTGAGGTTTTTCTGATGTCCTTAATATTAGGAGACACAATAAATCAAATCAGTTTCTCTATGGATGCTGTTGGAAAGTGGAAGACACAATTTGTGTGCATGCATAACACCCTAAAACATCTTATCAAAAAAAAAAAAAAAACACCCTAAAACATCTTAGGAGGAGAAATTTACATAGATACAGGAGGCTTGGAGTTACTGTGAGGGGATACTATTTAAAATACTTGTGGCAACATGTATAGTTACAGCAATATCCAGTTATTGAATCATTTACTTATTTGTGCAAGTAATTGTTTTAGGATTTTCATATAGATTATGTTAATTTGTGCAATAGTAAATAAAAAGATGCATAGTGTAGTAAAATCAAAATCTGTAACTTTTTCTACCATGTCCTGAAATTAATATAACAGAAACTATTTTTTCATTTAATGGATTTTTAGGATCTGTACGATTGCCTGCGTCTCTTTGTGGAGTTGTTGGTTTCAAACCAACTTTTGGGCGTATACCTCATGCCGGGTGAGAATAAATCATTCGCATTTGTGCATAAATTTTATTTCAATGCTCTTTGTTAAGTAACTTCTGAATCCAAAAGCTTATGGTTACTAAGATGATATCAAAGCTAGCTTCTGAATCCAAAAGCTTATGGTTACTAAGATGATATCAAAGACACCCCACCCACCCCACCCCCCCCCCCCCCCCCCCCCGATTGTGTTTGTATTTGTTATTTGTGCTTGTGTTTGTGTGTTTCGAATTTGAATTTTTTGGGCTAGGTCCACCTGACAAGTTTATTGGTCTTGTATGAAGGGTTAGAGTGCTTGAATACTCTTTTTTGAGCCCTTACCTACAAACCTAAGCTTTTAGGTTTAGTGTTACTTAACACTCTAATTTACAATTGTTGGATGGTTTGGAACCTTTTTAAGATACACTGATCGCTGTTTTCAGTGTTCTTCCTTTGAACTGGACAGTAGGAATGGTTGGAGTACTAGCTGGCACCGTTGAAGATGCATTTATTGTGTAAGTGTTCGGTCTTTCTTTCTATTTCCCCCTTTTTTCTTATCAGTATGAATACTTGTAGCTTTTGTTAGTTTGAAGTATTAATGAAACCAGTTTACCAATTTCAGTTATGCAGCTACTAATGGCCAGCTTCCATCTCAACAGTCCACTATTTTACCGGTGAGAACTTCCTTCCCATAGAGCATGGAAGTGCCTATCGTATAAGTAGAAGCACAAAAGGATAAAGAGAAAAGTTTGCATAATAATTGAGACAAAAAAAGTGTTCTCATTTGTATGGCTAGAAAAATAAATTAACAATAACATGAAAGAAACATGAATTAATGGTTAAGTGATTAAGAATGAATATTAGAAGAACTCCAAATCACTAATGTTATGTACTCAACTAAGAAACTGTAGAAAAACATCTTGGTATATGTTTGATGTTGAAAAATCTTCAATGTGTCCAGCAAAATAAAAAAAGACTAAATATGAACATACAAAGCTTTAATACTTCACTCTTCAGACTACCAAATTGATAAATACAAGTACATGGAACAAAACCTAACCATTATGAATTTGTGTGTGTGTTTCAATTCCTTAACTGCAAGATCATACACTATTTCACAATCCAATCTCAATTTGGATCTTTTTTTTTCCCTGATTACCAGCTGCCCAAAGAATATTTTCCTCTGCTGAAGTCAACAAAACCAATAACAGATGTCAAATTGGCTAAGTATGGAGAGGTTAGTAATTCACTTTGTATGATCAATTTAAGTGTCACTTGATTATAGGATTTTACTAATCTCTTATTTAATTCTCAAACCACTGATTGGGGTCAATTAGTGGTTTAATGATTGCAGTGATGACGTTAAAATATGTTGTTCTTCATCTGTGGAGCAGCTATGTGAGCATTACGGTTGGAAGGTATAAGATATAGAATGTTTCCTTTTAAATTTGATGTACTAATTAATCTATGTATGATACCACATTACTGTTTTATTTACGCTAAGTTTCCATTAAACCACAAACCTTAAGCTTATAGATTAGGGCTTAACAATAGTATTTAGGGTCTAACATAATCCCTTACGTGCAAGGCTGGCTTTAATTTATAGACTTGTCACATGAATCAAGCACAAACACAAATGTAGACATTTGTATCCTATTGGTTTAACTATTTTTTATTTTTACTTTATCTTGTGCTGAGCTCCTAAATTGAGTATGACCTTGCTTGTGATGGGCGTGTTAGATCTTAAATAATTTTGTTGGCCCTAACCTATGAGATTAATTTTTTTAGATTTACTGGTTACTTGACAATTTAAAAATCTTGTGTGTACAAAACCCGGTTAATGTCAAGGCAATGTTATGATGAATTTTTCAAGACAGAAAAAAAAAAATCTAACTTGCACCAACCGAAGATTATCTTAATTTTTTCTGTCACTGTTTCTATGTTGAATAGTGTTTGATATTCATTTCAACAATTGTCTGCTAACTTTTTGATGCCCTTTTTTTTTTTTTTGTGAAGATTGTAGAGGTTACTATACCAGAGATAGAAGTGATGCGCCTGGCACATTATGTGACAATTGGATCTGAGTGTAGCACTTCTCTTAGTTCTCATCTACAAAAGCTGTATGTTGATTTCAACCTCAACATTTTCATCACTGTCTTTCTACTTCAATTAATAAACCAGGATTGGTGCTGATATTTCAAACTCATTGAAATAGGAATTTTGCAGAATTAGGATGGGATGCTAGGGTAGCACTTAGCGTCTATGGTGCTTTTAGTGGCGAAGATTATATAAAGGCCCAGAAAATTAGGTAAATCAAACCCAAGATTTACTTTATTAAATTGATTTTGCAAATTATATCATTACTGAATATAGTGAGAACGAACTGAAAAACACTGCCAGCCACAACCAGTAAGGCTGATTTACTTTAGTATGCTGGTCTTCCAGCATGTTTTGAAGAGTTGCATATTGTTTTTTTTCTTTTCCTCTTTCCTCCGCTACTTCACAATTGTTTTTCTAGTCCCATTTTATTTTCCAAAAGTTTTAGAGGCCCGAATATTTTTATCAGCTCTTGTATTCACTTTAAAAGAAAACTTCTTTGTGAAGTGTATCCTAGCAACTTTCATTATGACCTCTTAAGTCAGAACTTGGTAACCTTCCTCACTAATACTCCTACTATATTCATTTGTTCAGTAGTTTGGTTTCTATGACATTCCCATTATGATTTAACCAACTCTGCATATCCACAGGAACCGCCAGATGAAGTTTCACAGGAATATATTTGCAAAGGCAGATGTCATTGTTGTTCCTACAACTGGGTAAGCTCTCATTTCCCATAAATGGTTCAGTTCTAAAGTTAAGGCCATCATTTTGAACAAATTTGGCATTTTAGCTAATTTTCTAAACATAACAGATAACTTTCCATTCCCTTCTCAAACTTTCGGACAAACTTTCTTTTATTTGACAGTGTAACCGCATACCCAGTTAAGAATGATGTTCTCGAGACCGGTGAACTTGATTACATAAATGGAGGTATGAGACAGATAATCTTGCCTACTTTTTAGGTTGGTCTCTATATAAGTAGCTGAACATAATACAGTATCATAACAGAATTTGACCATATTATTTCAGCTGCACTTGTCCGGTATCAGATAGCAGGAAATTTTCTAGGATTGCCAGCAGTGACTGTTCCGGTACTTGTCATTCCTTTCTTTACCACGTTATCCCTTGCTAGTGAAAAATGTCTAATATATGACCTAAACTGTTGTCTTGTGTTGACCTAAATTGTTCTCAATAGGTTGGATATGACGAAGCAGGCATGCCTATTGGCATTCAGTTTATTGGGAAGCCTTGGTCAGAAGCCACATTAATCCATATAGCAATTGCAATGCAGGTAGATTTTTACATGAACTCAAGTGGTTGATATTTACAGATATTGTTGGAACGAAAACATATATCTAAGGTTGCTAACGTGTAAGCTACTTTGCGTCCAGGCCTTGCGGATCTCGGAGTGCAGGAAGCCGAAGGTTTTCTATGATTTGTTGAATAAGGAGGAATGAATGGAAACTAGTCCTGAAAATTCCACAAGATATCATCAAGCTTAATCCACTGCTGGGACTTGTTTTGTTATCATGGTGTTTGTATATTTGTATTTGTCTCTTGATGAAACAACCAACGCAAACATATTATTTGTGTACTCAATTATTCAACCAACGTGAAACTGAACAAATCGGTTTGGAAAGGTGTTGTCATCACTCATCACATTGTATTTCTTCTATTTATCGCCAAACAGCAAATTATTAATCGATATGAACAGTAGAAAATGTTGAATCATTTGATTGGGTGTAAGTTGATTCCTCTAAAATAGGAAAAGAAAGAAGAAGAAACTGCATGTAAATTTACTTGAACCGTCCGTAGAAAGAGAGCTTAATAATCCGGGCAATGTTCAGCGTACCGTAAAAAAAATGGTAAATTTAGTTTATATGCATATTAATATAAAAAAAAATTAATAATTTTTTTTGTTGAAAATATTATACTATAACATAAATTTGAGGGTTTTTTTTTTTTTTTTTTTTTTTTTTTTTAAAGGGAGGATTCAAACTCCCATCCTTGTGGTATAAGTTTTAAGGATTCACTACTTGACCAATTTCATTTGGTAATTAAAAAAGGTAAATTTATTAATATTAAAAAAATCAGTGTGGAGTATTTGGCAACCAAAGATAAAAAAAATATATATATCTATCAAGGAATATAACATCAAGGGGTGGTGGCGCAGTTGGCTAGCGCGTAGGTCTCATAGCTTCTGAGTTATCCTGAGGTCGAGAGTTCGAGCCTCTCTCACCCCAACATTTTTATTTTTAACTGTCCTCGGATTCTCAGAGATGTACTCTATAACAACATGAATAAACCCAGTTAATCTAGAAATTATTTCATCAATATCCAAACCGCTAAATATGTAAACTTGCTTATGTAGTTTTGAGGAAACTATGCCACGTTTCATCAAACCCAATTAATCTAGATATTATTTCATCAACAAACAATGATGATGCTTATTGTACCTTTTTTATTTTTATTTTGAGATAATTACCTCGGTGGCCATCGAATTGATGACACACTATCAAAATGGTCACTGGATTGGAAAATTGTTCCAAAATGGTCATTTTTGGCAAACTTTGTTACACTAATGGCCATTCCATCCAATTCCATCTAATTCCATCCAATGAGTGGCATTTTGGTAAATAAGGGGATGACATTAATTTATTTTAGATTTTTTTTGGAAATCAATTTTTTCTTTTGTTTTTGAAACGAATAATTATATTTAGTGTATATATGTATAGCATATCTCATATATATATATACATGTTTTAATAAGTTCAAATGTTTTATATATATATATATATATCTCAAAAAAAAACACACACACATATGTATATATATATATATATTTCTTTTTAAAGAAGATTAAGGCTAAAAAAATCTAAAAAACAAAGAAGAGACATGTGTAATGATCTAAACCATTTTTTTTGTTTTTTGTTTTTTTTGTATTTTGTTTTTTTGTTTTTTTTTTTTTTTAAAGAATAATTATATTTAGTGTATATATTTACGTACACTAAATATAATTATTCTTTTCAAAAAAAGAAAAAATTGATTTCCAAAAAAAATCTAAAATAAATTAATGTCATCCCCTTATTTACCAAACTGCTACTCATTAGATGAAATTAGATGGAATTAGATGGAATTGGATAGAATGGTCATTAGTGTCACAGAGTTCGCCAAAAATGACCATTTTGGAACAACTTTCCAATCCAGTTGCCATTTTGATAGTATGTCATCAATTCGATGGCCACCGGGGTAATTATCCCTTTTATTTAATTTAATTTTTTTTTTCTAATTAGCCAATTAATAATTCTCAGATATTCTATTACTAGCAACTGCATCAAAAACAGCAACGGACCTAGAAATTTTAATGAGGTGGGGCACTTGAACAAAATAACAATTATATAAAAAAATAATGACAATTTAAAATCATAATGATATGTGTTTTTTTATATATAAAAAATTGATGGTATAATGAATTTTAGATAAAAAAAAAATAGAATACTTGCTCAAGATGAATTAAATAATTTTACATTCAAAAGAACTAAAAACAAGAAACACAATATCAAAAAATAAATAATAACAAGAAAAAAAACATGAATGATGAAAAATTATAATATTATTTCTTTTAAAAAAATTATAATATAATTTTATAACAAAAAATTATATTTTGTATTTATAATGAATTCACTTCAAATTTACATATAAAAAAAATTGATTAATAAATATTACTAAACATGTTTTTGAAATTTTTATTGTTCTAATTATTGATTCTAAATAAATTAATATAATAAAATAAAGAAAAATATAAAGGATAAAATAAAATGAATCATATTAATAAAATAAATTAAAATTTGAGATTTTAGGGTTTATTGATTGGATATGTTAGGTAAGTCGAAATAAAAATATTAGAAATAAGAAAAAATCAAAATAATATTAGATAATTTACTATATAATAAAATCGAATTAAGTAAACCAAAAATTAAGGGTAGTTAAGAATTTGACAATGATGGAAAAAGAAAGTAAATTATTTTGTTGTAGAAGAAGACGGAAATTTGAGAAAAGAATAGGAAAAGATTTTAAAATAATAATAATAAATATTAAAAAGATTATTTGTTTTGCTTGTAGTGAGAACTGAACTTTTGCTATACTACTAATACTTGCTCTGTTATTCTGCTTTGAGCTGGGCATACTTTATTTAAAAAACCATAAATGGTAAATAAAAATAGAAAAGAAAAAGTAAGGCTACTCCATTTCGACAAAAAACCTACACCCAAACTCTATAGTTTTGGGTCTGCTATCCTAATCATGATTTTCCTAGCCCATAGTGAATGGTCCTTCCCTTTTGGGTCGGTTGTAGGCAAGGAGGGATTCAAACCCACGACACTGTTGTTCGTAGCCATGCAGTAATCGATTCTCCTAAGAAGCCTCAATTACCGTGAGCAAACATATTAATGACGAGAAATACATATTTGCTATGCTACTAAGACTTGCTCTGCTATTATGCTTCGGGTTGGACATACTTTATTTAAAAAACCATAAATGGTAAATAAAAATAGAAAAGAAAAAGTAAGGTTACTCCATTTCGATAAAAGACCCACACCCAAGTTCTGTAGTTTTGGGTCTGCTATCCCAATCATGATTTTTCTACCCCCATAGTGAAGGCTTCTTCCCTTTTAGGTCAGTTGTGGGCGATGAGGATTCGAACCCCCGACACCGTGGTTTGTAGCCACGTGTTCTAATCCTCTGAGCTATAGGCCCCGCCCCATCTTCATTGGATCTGCCTTATAAAAGGTTGTGTCGAACTTCACTCCCTATAACTACTCTATGCATAACATCACTACTTTGTTTGAAAAATTGATGCTACATCAGCCAAATCTTACCCCCCCCCCCCCCCCCCCCCCCCCACCCAAAAAAAAAAATTAAAAAAAAATTGGAGTATTATGCATTAATAAAAAGACGCTGCATAAACTTTCGCAAGTGAAAAAGGAAAAAAAGGTGGTCTCGGACCGGAAACAAGGGGTCTGATAGTATAAATTGGGCTGAGAGAAAAAATCATATATTGTTTGTAAAGAGCTGAAGAACGGATGGAATTGTTGCAAAGTTTCAAGCAGTTGAAGATGTTGATATACAAGATTAGTAATCTCTTCTATAGTTTGAAGCATATGAATATGTTGAACTACATGATCAACAATCTTCTTGAGCAGCTCATGATGATGTTGTTTCTCCTCAACAATCTTAAGACATATTGAAATCTTCAAGAGACTTGGAACGCGCTTCAAAACAAACAACTGTAAAAAAATTAACAGTGAAGATAAAATAACCTTAGCTTAGAAAAAGATTCAAATAAAAATAAAGGTAAATTATTCTTATAATAAAAACAAATGATCGTCCATCAAAGCCAGAGTTAGGATTATTCTATTTTTGCTTTTGCATCGAAGAGTAAAAATGGGCCAGAAAAAGCACCATCAATGCATAGATATCTAACTCATTTAAGTCGTCCATTAGAGAATAGTAATGGGCAGAAACTTTACCTCCCATCTTCTCTGGAAGACTAAAAGAACCTAGAACAAATAAAATATATGTGTGCACATGTTTAAATTCTTCTGAGTTTTCATCTATATCACTTCTTACAATTTGACATTTTTCTCTAAGGGTTTTTTTAGGAAACCATTCCTTTATTTTTTGTACATAAGTTCTGACTTAAATACTTTATGGTAAGAATAAAGCCGAAACTATCAATATCAATTCCCAATTTAACATCTATTGACGGATCGTGGAGTAATTGTCTTGTTTTTTTGAACAAGGTGTTGGAATTCTACTTCGGTGGTCAGAGTCTTGACCCGTCGAATAGTGGTCCGACCCACAATTTTTTTTTTGGAAGAGCCCATATGATATGTGCACTTATGTGTAGTGCACGTCTACATGGGTGCATGAAACTTCATTGCTTCATATATCAAATCATATAGAATGAGGACTTGGTCCTTGAAAGTTATTTGTTATTTGTCGGCTGTTATTAGTAGTGGTAGGAAGTTATTTGGGTAGTTTTTTATTTAATGTTAGTGGGCCATGGGGTGTTGTTTATTTAATGCTTTTGTAGGCCTACATATATATGGTCATTGTTGTATCAAATGGATGATTAATATGAATGAATGGATATTGTTATTTCCAAACTCTTTATTCTCTGAATATCTTCTCTGTTATTCTTCTTTCTTAATTCTACCAATTCTATTTGTTCTCTCAAATTAGTACATATCAAGTGGTATCAGAGCCGTTCGGTTCCTTGAATGTCGAGTTTCGTAACGATGTTTACAAAACTCAGGCCCGTCACAAATCACGTTTCGTCTGAATCCAAAATACCCTCCAAACCATTAGGGATGAACTCTAATCTCTATTATTTTCTTAAATATAATAACCACCTATCTTCTGGTGTTTTTCGATGATACATATATATCGACGGAGGTTTTATCTATTTTGATAAACCACAGATATTTGATGACTATGTATTTGAGAAAATCATATATAAAAGCAATTCACATTTTGTAGATTGTTTTTACGAGTCACACATTTCCCTTACCACACAATCAATCTCTCCGACCCTTTACACCATGTTTGACTAACACACCCGACACAAGCTACCATTTTCCAAGCTTAGTGGAGACTTTTTAATTAGATGGATCAACAACAACAAGGTTGAACTCTCGACAAATTTATTCGGAATTTATCCTTGTGGACAAGGATAATTTGGGGAGTATGGAATGATATGTGCACTTATGTGTAGTGCACGTCTACATGGGTGCATAAGACTTCATTGCTTCATATATCAAATCATATAAAATGAGGACTTGGTCCATGAAAGTTATTTGTTATTTGTCAGTTGTTATTAGTAGTGTTAGGAAGTTATTTAAATAGTTGTTTATTTAATGTTAGTGGAGCGTGGGTAGTTATTTATTTAATGTTAGTGGGTAGTTGTTTATTTAATGTTTTTGTAGGCCTATATATATGGTCATTGTTGCATTAAATAGATTATTAATATGAATGAATGAATATTGTTATTTCCAAACTCTTTCTTCTCTGAATATCTTCTCTGTTCTTCTTCTTTCTTAATTCCACCAATTTTATTTGTTCTCTCAAATTAGTGCATATCACCATATTTCTTGTTGGCGCTCACAAATCAAGGGAATAAATTTTTCAATTGAGGTTTAAATATGATGTCTCAACCACACAACATTTAACAATAATCAAATAATAAAAAAATCAATTGGCGAGCCAGTTAAATAAAAAACATCCTCTTAGCTAAAATACAATTTATATCCATTAAGGGTGGTGCGTTTGTTGCACCGGATAGGACTGGGATTGGACTATTTTAATATTCCAATCCCATGTTTGGTGAGTCCAAGCTGTCGGGATTATTTTTATCCCAATTTCATTTTTTATCCTGTCAGAAGATGATAAAATAATCCTCTCCAAATCGATAGGATCATTGTATCTCATCATTGATTCATCTCCTTCACCAGCCAACTCCATCATCAACCACAAAAGAGTTTTGTTCCACCCACAGCCAGATCTTCGCACACTGCTAACTTCCTTTAACTTCGGCTACTGTGGTAATAGAGAAATGAGAGAAAGAGATGGGAGGAGAGAGAAAGAGAAGATTCAATTTTTTTCCACTGCTAACAGAGAAAGGAGAGAAAAGCGTGTTAGGTTGCAAATTTGAAAGGATTTGTAGTTGTTTGGTGAATGAGAAATGTGGATTCTGGTGTGATTTGAATAGAGAAATGGTAGAGATAAGGTAAAGGATTCGTGTGGTTGTTTTTGAAGAGAGAGAATGAGGTTTGAAAAAGTGAAGTTAGCTGCGTAAGTTAGGTCAAAAATAAGAAGGGATTTTATAGTTGAGTTTTTATAGATATGGTTATTTTCAAAGCGGTACTGTTTTGGTTGCCTATCTAGTCTTGACAATTTATTATTCCACTATTTTTCTCCAATCTCATTACATGTCAAACACATCATATCACTATTTTTAGTCCAACCCATTTTGCACCAAACACAGGAAACACTATAATTGATCCAATCCAATCCAATCCAATCTCATCTCGTAAAAATAGTCCAATCATATCCCGCGCACCAAACACAACCTAAAAGTAAAAATATTTTCCTTAAATTCATAAAACATGCTTAACAATTCAAATTGTGGTCATCATACTTCTTGCTGCATTATTCAAGTTCCAAAAATACTATGAGTTTATATATGACGCATTGCACGCATCAGTAGCTTTAGCTACATAGCATAAAACAAACATAGCTTTCACCAGTGTGAATATGTCTTAAATGATCATCAACAGGTCCATGAATGATTATAACATGTTACAGAAAAACTAAGTGGAAAACTGTCAATTTTCCATATCAATGATTGGTAATTTGATGGAAATAATGGCTACAATAATTATAAGATAAATTGTATATTTCAAAACAAATAAAAGAGTAGGAACTTTGAATACACATTATGATCACAGAAGAAACTTTTAACTTGATTTATCGATGATCACAGAAGAAACTTTTAACTTGCTATATCAAGTATTGGATGATGATTGGTTAAATTTGATGGAACAGATGCTTGTCAAAACAATGATGATGGACTTTATCTTTAAAAACAAATTAAAAGGAAACTTAGGGTTGAACCTAAATGGAAACCCTGTCTGGAAGATTATTTGTGTTGGCATGAATTAGATGACACTATTTTGGGTGATAGCACCAACCAAAAGACATGGATAATTAAAAGTGGAAGAAACTCAATGAAAGAGCTTGTGCGAAGATCAATCAATGAGTTGACAACAATGTGTACAACCATGTGCAGAGGCATACTCAGGATTTTTTGTTAGGGTGAGCTAAAACAAAACTGTCTATATATAAAACTTTGAATAAGAAAATATTGTTTTATTTTTTTGTTAGGGTTATATATAAACTGTCAATAAGACAATTTGAACTATTTTCTCTGACATTATATGAAAAAATCGATTCACTTTCACCCAATAATTGAATTTTTTATCGAAGTATAAAATCATAGTTTTTATTAGATTTGATATATGGTTATTTGACATTGTAACCTAAAATTATCAAACAATTTGGTTAAAGTGATTTGACATAATAAATTCATAAACAAATAACAAAATACTAACTTAAAATTATATATAGCAAACCCTTAAGTTGTTAATTAGATAAAATATAGTTTAACTAAAAAAATAACTAAATTGAAGAACTGAATTTAAATATTTATGAATTTTTTTTATAATCAATTTTGTAACTGATAATTTCAAGGGCAGAAAATAATTATTAATTAGGAAGAGTGGATTGAGAAAATTATTAATTGGTATGAGTGAATAGTGATTTGGGGAAGTGAGTGAGATAAAGAGAGGGAGGGAGTTTGAGCGTGAGAGAGAGAGAGGGAGTTGTGTTGGGAAGTGAGAGTGAGAGAAGAGAGAGAGAGAGAGAGAGTTGTGAGATGGGAGTGATGTGATTGTGTGATATGAGAGAGTGTGAATAAATGTTGAGGTGAAAGGTGTTAAGGGAAAATATTATTGATTATATAAATGATTTTTTTAAAAGAAAAAACTAACCCGGTTACAGCCAAGACAAGCCTCCATTCACATCTGCCTCTGACCATGTGGCAAATGAAACAGATGCTCATAAGTTGTGAACTTCTTTAAAGAAACGTATAAGTCGAACAATGCACAGAATCAAGCTTTCATTTTTCGGTAGCTTATGATGATGAGATATAAGAATGAATCTCCTATGGTAAAACACCTCAATTATTTTCATGTATTGATTAATCAATAGGAGGTCATGAACAGTAAGCTGGTGACAGAGTACATGCTCTAGTTTTGTTGGGTTCCATGCCAGAGAGTTGGGAGACCATTGTTGTTGCACTTCATCATTCGGCACCAGGAGGAAATCTCATATTAAAAATTGTGAAAGATTGTTTGTTGAAAGAAGTAAAATTAACAAAAGAGCATGGCTTTATTACAATATCAGACACTAGTAATTGAGAGACGAAGGAGAAGCAAAAGCAGAATTTCAAAAAATTGTGACAATAATGATAGGTCACGAGGAAGATCCAAGTCAAGGAAGGAAATTACATGTTTCCATTGTGGCAAGCCAGTGCATGAAATTTAAATGAGAGCAGAATAATGAAAAAAGTGAAGAAAAGAAAGAGGTAACCAGTCACATTGCAACTACAGTTGGTGGTGATGTTTGTATTTTCATGGAACACAATAGTGTAAATATCACATATTAGAATTCTCTTTGGGTTGTAGATTCGGGTGCTTCATACCATGTCACTTCCCACTGTGATTACTTCTTATCCTACATCGGCGGTCAGTTTGGTCATGTGTAGATGGGGAATGATGTTGAGTGCAAAGTTGTCGGCATGGGAGATATTTGGGTAATATAGATGTTGAATGTAAGTTACCTCTGAAGAATTTGAAACATGTTCCTGATATCCGCCTTAATTTGATATCCATTGGTTCTTTCGATGATAAAGGCTACCCAAATCACTTTAGTGAAGGAAAATGGAAGCTCAATAAGGGATTTTTGGTGGTGGCAAAAGGAAAGAAATTCAGCTCTCTCTACATGACTTATGCTACACCATTTAGAGGAGAGGTAAATGTAGTTGATGACTTCTCCACTAAACTCTGGTATATGAGACTTAGTCATATGAGTGAGAATGAGATACAATTTATTGCTAAGAAACAACTTTTTCCTTGCATGAAAGATACCAATACTAAGGTATGAACTCATTACTTGATTGGTAAACAACATATAATTGCATTTAAAAGTTTTTCTCCTAGAAGACCATATAGTGTGTTAGATTTGATTCATATTAACGTGTGCTCTACGGATGGTAAGAGTCTTAGTGGTGCTCAATATTTTATGACATTTATTGATAAAATCACTCTAGAAATGTATGGACCTACCAGTTGAAAATAAAAGTCCAAGTGTTGGACTACTTCAAAATCTTCCATGTTATTGTTGAGAGGGAAACCGCACAATTGTTAATAGAATTAGATGTATGAACCACACAATTCTTAACAGAT
The DNA here is from genome assembly GCA_954870605.1 of Acer campestre. Lineage (NCBI taxonomy): Eukaryota > Viridiplantae > Streptophyta > Magnoliopsida > Sapindales > Sapindaceae > Acer > Acer campestre. The sequence goes on along the minus strand of OX940811.1, from coordinate 17,288,903 downwards.
TCAGATGTATGCTCTCTCTTACAAAGCTACCAAAGTAATCTTCGACAGAGGCAATGAGAACTGTTGTGGACTTGATCAATCTTTCTCCATTAATTCCACTAAACAGAGAGGTGCCAAACAATGTATGGACATGGAAAGATGTTTTTTTACAGTTATTTGAAATTTTTTGGTTGCAGGGCATTTGTACATGTTCCTAGAGATGAGAGATCCAAGCTTAACTGTAAGACCAAACAGTGTGTCTTCCTGGGATATGACCATGAAGAATTTGACTATAGATTGTAGGATCCGGTTGATAAAAAAGTAATCAAAAACAGAGATGTAGTTTTCTTTGAAGACCAAACCATTAAAGACTTTGATAAGCCATAAAAGCCAAAGCCTGTCAATGATGAACTGATTCCATATACTATTCCTCCACCTCCAGTGCATATTGATGGCATGGAGATGTTAAGGGAGATCACTATGATGCTAATGATGCTCATCTAGATCATGTAGATGGTGTTCAAACAAATGACCTAGTTGTCATTGAGACTCAGATGAGAAGATCTATAAGAGAGAGAGAGAGAGAGAGAGAGAGAGACAACCCTCAACAAGGTATTCCACATATGAGTATGTGATGTTAACTGATGAGGGGGAGTTAGAGACTTACCAGAAGGTGGTGTTACATGAGAAAAAAATAAGAGTGATTAAAAGCCATGCAAGATTAGATAAATTCCTTGCATAGGAACCACACTTATGATTTGGTGAAGTTACCTAAAGATAAGAGAGCTCTAAAGAACAAATGGGTGTTCAAATTGAAGACTGAAGAAAATAGCTTACATCCAAGGTACAAGGCAAGTCTGGTTTTGAAGGGTTTCATTCAGAAAAAGGGCGTCAACTTTGAAGAAATATTATCACTTGTTGTGAAGATGTCGTCAATCTGAGTTGTTCTGGGATTAACAGCCAATTTGAATCTAGAGATTGAACAATTTGACGTGAGGACTGCTTTCCTCCATGGTGACTTAGAGAAGAAAATCTACATGGAGCAATCTAACTGCTTTAAGGATAAAGGTAAAGAAGATCTTGTTTGCAGGTTGAGAAAGATCTTGTATTGGCTCAAGCAAGCGCCTAGGCATAGGCAATGGTACATAAAGTTTGACTAGTTCATGAAGACTCATGGGTATAGTAAAACTACTTCTAACCACTGTGTTTTTGTGAAGAAATACTCTGATGATGATTTTATCATTCTCTTATTTTATGTGGACGATATGTTGATTGTTGGTCGTGATACTAGCAAGATTGAGAAATTAAATAAGGATCTCAATCATTCCTTTACTAAGAAAGATTTGGGAACCTGTGACAAGAACAAGAAACTATGGTTATGTCAAGAGAGATACATTGAAAGGATCATCAAGCGGTGGTGGGCTGTGGGCACAGTTGGTCTATAGCTTTTGAGTTATCCTGAGGTTGAGAGTTCAATCCTTTCTCATCACAACATATTTATTTTTTCCAAAAGGGAAAATTGCACAAACTTACCCTAACGTTTCCCATTATGGCATAATATTCAACTAATGCATTTAATTGCACAAACAACTCCTATTAGTCATTATTATTTTTTGAAAGCCCATAATTGCCCCTGCACTTTATTACAAAAAAAATCTTAATTGCCCTTTATTTAAAACATTATCTATTTTAAATTATTAGAATATAAAAAATAAATACTAAACATAATCCTTTTTAAATCAAAAAAATTCAAAAATAATATATTAAAAACAAAACAATTTAGGAAAACTTTATTTTAAGAAAATACAATTTAATAATATTTTAAAAACAAAACAAAAAAAATGTTATTTTGAGAAAATATAGTTTAAAATTATGCAAATCCAATATGAATAGTGGTAATATGCTATATATTTTTGAAATTTAAAACATATTTTTTTTATTATATTATTTTTGAATTTTTTTTTTATTTAAAAAGGATTGTGTTTAGTATTCTAAACACAAATATAAATAAAATCATCAAAAATTTGAAATAAAAATATAATCATTTGTCATAATATAATACTGTAGCACCAAAAATTTGTTCAATGTTCATCTCTATAAGATAAAATAATTTGACTCAATATAAATTATGCATTATATTTTGATTCAAAAATATAAAAAATAAATACTAAATATAATCCTTTTTAAATAAAAAAAATATGTTTTAAATTTCAAAAATATATAGCACATTACCACTATTCATATTGGACTTACATAATTTTAAATTATATTTTCTCAAAATAACATTTTTTTTGTTTGTTTTGTTTTTAAAATATTATTAAATTGTATTTTCTCAAAATAAAGTTTTCCTAAATTGTTTTGTTGTTAATATATTATTTTTGAATTTTTTTGATTTAAAAAGGATTATGTTTAGTATTTATTTTTTATATTATAATAATTTAAAGTAGATAATGTTTTAAATAAAGGGCAATTAAGATTTTTTTTGTAATAAAGTGCAGGGGCAATTTGGGGCTTTCAAAAAAAAATAATGGTCAATGGTTATTTTTAACCATATTTGACTAACGGAAGGGGTTGTTTGTGCAATTAAATGCATTAGTTGAATATTATGCTATAATGGGAAACGTTAGGGTAAGTTTGTACAATTTTCCCTTTCCAAAATCATCTTTTATATATTTTTTTTCTCGGTCCTACTACTTTCTGATAATTGAATTCCATTGAAAATGGGACCCTTCGAGTATCTACTTCCTCCAGCTCCATATTCTTATTCTTTTACCTCTTATCCTTTTGTTTGCTTTTTTGACAAAATGGTTTATAGCCAAGCATATTAAAACAAAACAAATTGCAAAGTAGTCATTCCCTTCAACATTGAAAACCATGTCCTATAAATGTTTGTTCCAAATTGTATTATTGCATGAGTAAAAATAATATTATGAAATTCAGTTATATGTATATCCATTTTTTTTTGCAATTTCTGTTCTTACCAGGCAATATGTATTGTACAAACCTGATTCAGATCAGTCTTGGTAGTAACTATAAATTGGCCTGCTTTACAGTGAAAAACTCAACCAACCTATTTTACTTCAATCACTCCTCATATCCTTACTGATTTTCATTTCAAATCCTCTTCTTATTTTGCTAACTCTAGAACCTAGTTCGGCTTCTTTATATGAGGTAATAATAGGTTTCAAGGTGATGCTGACTCCGGGTCGTTGGCATTCTTTGAAGAACTTAGTCGGTGAGTATTTTTGAAGATTCGTAATCTCTATTTCACAAAACACAAATCACTAGAATGCAAATTCCATTGTTCTCCATTTTTGGAACTCTGTAAACCATCTCCAGTCAGGTCCAATGGCTTGTCGGAGTCAATCAGGAAATCATCCAATGTAGCAAGTGATCTCAACTGCTGCCCAAGCGAAGCAATTGTTTTCTGGCACTCTGCAAATTTAATGGCAGCCCCGGCAAGTTCCTTCTCCTGCAATAATCAAATATATTTAAGACCATTCTCCAATGATTGAAAAAGTACAATGATATATAGAAAATTTACTATTTACTGTACAAAATAAATTTCGTTCTAGCTTTATCATGTCAACAATCCCATGCCAACAATCCCAGTGGGAATAAATTCTAACATGAGAGAGAGAGATTTTTACTTTCAAGTTGCACAAAAATGTTAAGCATATCATAATAACTTTCATGCACGTGAACAAGAATATATGATGAACATATTCAGACAAAGTAGTAATTCGGTCACTCATAAAAGAAAACTGAAAAGAAATCAATGAGCAGGTCGGTACTTATGTAGCTCATCATGAAACCAAAACCAAAGAAAAAAGAAAACAAAATACACATCAGGAATTATAATGGCAAAAACTTAAGAATAATGGAGATCCTACTACCATAGTCTGTCATGCAGAATGCCCAGCCAATTTGGGATAATATAGTTCCAGCAATCTTTTTAATTTCTTCATCCAAAAGAAAGGTATTGATATTGCACCACTTTCAACATTTAGCTTTAGATGTACACATTTTTTTAAAAAAAATAAATAAATAAATAAACATTCACCTTCTAGCCTACAAAAAGGTTTGTTTCCAGGTCAAAACAATAAAAGTCCAGAAACCAATACTGTAATTTGATTTATGTACTCACAGTTCATCCCATGTTTTAGCAAGGACGGTTTTTAAGGAATAGTACCAGATTCTGGACAATCTTCCTATTCCTGAATGCCCAGCCAATTTGGGATAATATAGTTCCAGCAATCTTTTTAATTTCTTCATCCAAAAGAAAGGTATTGATATTGCACCACTTTCAACATTTAGCTTTAGATGTACACATTTTTTTAAAAAAAACAAATAAATAAATAAACATTCACCTTCTAGCCTACAAAAAGGTTTGTTTCCAGGTCAAAACAATAAAAGTCCAGAAACCAATACTGTAATTTGATTTATGTACTCACAGTTCATCCCATGTTTTAGCAAGGACGGTTTTTAAGGAATAGTACCAGATTCTGGACAATCTTCCTATTCCTGAAGCCCTTTTTAGTTGAGTTGGCCTATTCACTGAGTTTTTATCTTTTGTCTTAAAGACTTGATGACCTCATTGTCTTTACAAAGTCCAAACCTCCTATGTTGCTTTTCCTCAATTTTGAGAAACATTAAATTTTTATTTCATATCAAGATTATCAAAGATCCTTCATTTCTCTCTGAACATTCTCTGCTATGTGTTCACTTTCTCTCACTCGTGTCTTCAAATTTTTATTTTTTTTTAGAAAAAAATAAAAACCCATTAAATGCCCATTTTCGGGTGATACTTGATAGAACCAAAATAGCCCAAAATTGATCAGGACAGCTAAAAGCACCCATAGCAAAAGATGTGGCACAGTGACAGGGTCCTCCCCATTGCACTTTGCTCACCAGTGCAAGAAATGTCAGTTGTTTGTGACTTTGTTCTGTAATATAATGGAACCAATAACCTTACTGGCTTATAGTAATAAAATTAACTAATTTGTTGACGATATGACCTAGGTCACTTGTGCTATATTTTCTAATTACACATCCTTTACCTCCCTTAAGACATGAAACTGGCCATTTACTTCTGGCCATTAGAATTCTGTAAGTCATTTATAAAAGATATTAGAATTCTGAAAGACGTTTATAAAGGGTATTAGAATTCTGAAAATCGTTTATAAAGGATATTAGAATTCTGAAAGTCTTTTCTACGAGATATCCCGCTATAAGTTGTTCTCGGATATCTCAATTTCCACGGCACCATAAACATTATTGCTGTTGTTTTCTAAATATGGTATGAGAAAACTGTTATTGTGCATACTGATATAATAGCATATTAGCATCTAGAGCTAGCAACCAAACAGATATTTGCTCATTTTTTTTTTTACTAAATTATCATTTGTGCATTTGAAAAAAATTATATCGACTTTATGTTATGGAACAAAAAAACTGACCTGCTTGATCTTCAACTCTCCATTAGAGTTTGACAAACGCTGGAGATTGGCCTCATGCTGGAGCTTAGCTTCATGTTTCATTTTTGAGAGCTCGTCTTTTAATTTCTGACAGACAGTAAAATTTTTGTCCGACAAGGTGCGCTCCTTTTCAACCTCTTCTTCTAAGGAAGCAACTTTTGCACGCAAAGTTTTCATCTGTGCTTCAAGAACTCCAAGTTGGGACTCCGCGACTTCTTTTTTTTCATTTACAATCATTACTTCTTCCTCCACAGCTTGCCTTGATGTTTTTGCAAGAGCTAACTGTGTTTTCATCTCTGCTTCAACAATTCTGAGTTGTGACACTGCCACTTCTTTTGCTGCATTTGCTGCCTTCATTTCTACTTCCACAGCTTGCTTTGAATCATTTGCAAGAGCCAATTGAGTTTTCAGCTCCACCAACTTCTGCTCAGAATACTTTACCCAATTTTGCAATGTCTCAAGCTGCTTCTCGGATTCAGCCAAAGCCGTCTCTAGTTCCACTTTATTGGTTTCCGTCTTTTCTAACTTCTCCTTCAGTTCAGCATTCATGTGAACCATAATTTCAAGTTTAGCTTTTATTGAGCTCTCACCGGCATTCTGTTGATCAGATACCAGTCCCACCTCGGGGCAGTAGCTTCCACTTTCAGTATTTGGCAATGCTGCAAGCTTTTCCATTTCAAGAAAATCATCCATGAGGTTGATTTCTACTGAAGGAACCATATAATTTCTTCCTAACGCCTTCTCATTCTTAAATTGATCAAGTTCTGTGACTACAGCAGATGTCCACGAGTCAGAACGGCTTGGCTCACATTCATTTGTCTCCAAGCCACTCATCTTGTTTGTATCATTTTCAACTGCTTGTAGCCTCTCTCCAATATCTGACAGACTATCTGTGAAAGATTCTACATAAATTGAGGAGGCGGTGAAAGACTTGTGATCACTCATAGGGGATGCTTTACGAGCCACAGCTTTTAACCTGCGGCACTCAGCTTCAAGCTTAGCTAACTTCTTAACGCTCTCTAAATGTTGTTTGCTGGCTGTTTCGGCTGCTTGAGTGCTTAGATCCCTCTCAATGATCCTAATTTCTAGTTCCTCAATCCGAGAAAGGAGCTCTAGTTTAAGGGCTGAATTCTCTTTCTCTGCTGCCTCAAGCTTTGAGTTAAGATCCAGATCAACTGAAGCAGCAGTCTCAGTTTTGGCAGTTTGAAGTTGTTTCTGGAGATCAACCAACTGGTTCTCAAGCTCAAACTTTGTAGATTCCCATTTGCGAGTTTTCTTGGTGACAGCTTCTTGGATCTTCTGTTCTTGCTCTTCTCTTGCTTGCCGAAGCTGTCTCACACATTCCTTGAGTGCTCCATCAAGATGACCAACTCGATCTTCTAGTGCTGAATTCTTCTGACCAGCAGCCTCAAGTTGTTGTTTTAAAGTAAAGACTTCATTTTCGGCCTTCTCCCAGCCTTGTAATTGAAATGGAAAACAAAAACAAGCTAAGTAACCTCTTATGACATCAATTTAATGGCATTCTTATTTGTGACGAAAATAAAGATGATGTAAGCACAAAAGCATTGTCTACACTACACACATAGAACAAAACTCTGGTCCACAAACATAGAGTTCATTTAACCTATTATAGAAAATAAAAACATAATAAACAAGCTTATCTAATTATTTATTTAAGAATCAAGCAAATCCTGGAAGTATTGACAGATGAACAAAATGATTTTCTTTTTCTTTTTCTGCCTTTCAGCTGAACAAGAATACCAAAATGTGGCAATTCGCAGGAACTGACATAAATTAAAATGTTATAATTCAATGAACATTAGCCCCTGAAAAGAATTGACATCAAGGTACACCAAAGGATTCCAATCTCCACATTATTACTATACATCAAGATTCAAGAGTAGCTTTCAGGAAAAGGTTATAGAAAATTCGTGAACATTTTCTCTACAATCAAAAGTAATTTTCCAAATAATTCTGTGGTTTGGGTGAAAAAAAAATCCATTTCCACAGATACAAGTCATCAGTAGAACTTATTTCAAAACATAAAAGCATACACTATACATATATGAACATGAAAACACCATCATCTGTGCATGTTATTTCTAAAATTTATTTTTGGATAACTTTGAACGTTAGGCTGACCACAATTTTGCTTCTTCAAATTGTAACGCATATTTATTCAAATGTACAAAAATCAAGCAGCAGCAGACTTTCTAATTGAATTTGCAAACAAGGCAACAAAAATATATATTCATACCTGATACAGCCTCTTCAGCAACTTTCGCATGCTGCTTCACCAGGTCTTCCTTGGCACTAATGTTTAAAAGAGCAGCAGACAGTTTCTCTGCTAGAGTCTTCACATTATCCCTTGCTTCTTCATCAGCAGTTACAGCTTTTGATGTGACCTCAGGAGACTGAGAACTATGAGTTGGATAAACCTGTACAACAAAGAACTATCTGATTTTATCTAACGATTCTAACCTCATCTTTAAGAGGACCAAACTAATCACAAAGACAAGTATGGAGCGAAAGACATGCTTTAGGAAATACATCAGTGTACAAGAAGCAAATGAGGCAAAGCAACACATATTGGTGGTCTATATGGGTATCACCACCATTTTACACAACACAAAAGACCTTCTAATAAGACAACCATCAATAAAAGTTAATCATAAAGAGACCCAGAACACTCAAATGATCCACTGTGCACTTTACAACAAATTATGGGAGCAAGAGATGCACCAACCGCACAAATTCCCTTTCGTTTACATGTAATAAGGTTAACACTAGACATATATACTGGACAAGTGCAGTCTTCAGTATCCAATTCCATACTAACAGACTATTGTTGCAGGGATGAATCCCTGAATGTGGCCCTTAGTAATCAGGGAGAATCAGCACAGACACACAGACAAGACAACATAAAATGTTGATTTAATCAAGCTTTGTCTGCATGAATTCAATTTCTATGATTTTATGCTTCATCTCAAACTACTACAAGCTCTTACCATTTCTTTTGTATCCTAAAGTTGAGTGAGAGCCTTTAATTTCAAGTGTCATACATTGTATTTGATCCGAAATATGCCTCTAATATACACATGACAATTATAACACATAAACAAAAAAGACAAAAGTGAACAACGGATATGGATGAAATTTCATATATGCAATAGAATTAGCTGACCTGATCGTCAGAGAATCTTTCAGAGAGAGAAGAAATCGATCCTGAACTCTCAGTTTCACCAGGACTCTTCTCTGAAGACTTTCTTCTCCAAAGCCAACTACGACGGTCCATCTATTAATCTCTGTCGCTAATCACACTCGTCTTCTTCATTAAACGAAATCGAAAATTCATTCTCAACCTAGACTGTTACTGTCAAGTCTTCGCTTACAATTTACTTCGCAACGAGTAGTCCAATTCTTCCAAAGCCGTCAAATTTAATTCAATTTCAAATACGAAATCTCCAACAACGACTCATCAACCTCTCATACTTGTCACCAAACCAATCCCCCAAATTTCACGCCATAGGATAAGAGAGAGGACCACAGCAATACCCAACAAAAACCCCACAAATGAAATTAATGCTAAATACACATCACCAGTTTCAGACCAAAATATCTCCAAACAGAAACAATATTCTTTTTTTTTTCTTTTTTTCTTTTTTTTGCAGAGATCTGACAATATTATTATTATTATTATTTTCGAGATTGTTCAAATATTGGCTGTTATGAATATATTAAAATAATTATAATTAGTGGAAATTAGGTGTATGGTGGTAGGCCCACGTGGACATCAAATATTCAAAGGATTTTTTGTTTTATGTTTTTTGTTTTTTTTTATGATTTTTCAAATGGAGATTGCGTTATTCCCGCCCAATATTCTGGGATCTTCTACTACTTCCACCATCCCTATTCAATCATTCACTGTTGTGTGTCGAAGAATAAAATTATTCTTGTCTCTATTCCCAAAAAAAAAAAAAAAAAAAAAAAAAAAAGTTATTCTTGTATAATTATTTGGGTGATGACTGAAGACAAGGATTATTAAAAATCAAAAGTTAAAAACAAGGAATTAGTAAAAACCAAAAGTTAAAAACAAGGAATTATTAATTAAAAAAACAATGAATTATTATAGGATAATTATCTCGGTGGCTATCAACTTGACACCACTATTAAAATGGTCATTAGATGGAGAATTTATTTCAAAATCGTCAAACGGCCATTTTTGACAAACATTGTTACACTAATGGTCATTCCATCCAATTCCATCACATGAGATAGCATTTTGGTAAATAAATTGATGACATTAATTTATTTTATATATTTTTTGAAAATCAATTTTTTCTTTTGTTTTTGAAAACGAATAGTTATATTTAGTATGTATATACGTATAACATATCTCAAACATATATATATTCAACTTATCTCAAATATATTTTTTAGAATTTTTAGATTTTGTAGCCTTATAGTGTATTTGGTATGACTTTTCTAGTAGAACTTCTAGAGTAGATCTTTTTGTAGTGAAACTTTTAATAAGTAAAGTTTCTAACAAAAAAAGTTTTTGGTTGTGTAAACTACAAAAAAAAAAAAAAAAAAAAAAAAAATATTGACAATGTATTTTTAGAAATAGCTTTTGGTTGAGTAAATTACAAAAAATGTGTTGACAATATATTTAGAGCATCTCCAATGCAAAAGTAGCTTGTATACCAATAATTGTTGACATGGCAACAATGTCAAGAGACTTGCTTCCTATGTGGTATAAAAAATAGACTTGATAGACAATTAACTCAAAATTTGGTCTCCAATACTTCCGTCTAAAACACAATATTTTTAATGATGTGTCCATTTTTTTTTCTTGTTTTATTTTTTTATTTTATTTCCTTACCAATAATATATGAAAAATTAATGTAAGTTTTAAATGTTTGGTTAGTCAACCTAAAAAATAATTGTGCAATAGACCGTCTGAAAGTGGATGATTCTGTTGACAATGTCTAATATTTTTTTTTGCCACGTCAGTTTGAGGTTGAATATGCACGGTTGCATTGGAGACACAATTACTAACATAACGTCTGTTTATCTTACGTGACATCTCTTTTTTTCACAAGCCATGCTTGCATTGGAGATGCTCTTACAATGAAAGAGTTATGTGGAATATCTAAAATTTATAAATGGTAGTTAAGAAAATTCATATATTTTAAAAAAGCTCAAAAAAATCTTTTTGGAAAATCCTAAATTTTGGGCTTCTCCAAATAAACATAAAATAACTTTTTTAAATGGTAATTGAAATAATTCATATATTAAAAAAGCAGAAAATTATCATTTTCCCCTTAAGGTTTGTCATATTAGATAAATGTCTTTATCAAGAATTGAACCTTTAACCTTAGGTTAAAAGTCATGTGCTTTAGCCAACTAAGCTATTCTAACTCATTGTTAGTGTTTGTTGATTTAAATGTGTATATTTATAGTTATATAATTTATTTAATATAATTTAAATATGTTTATATAATTTAAAATAAACTTATATATAATTTAAAATAAACTCATATTTAATAATAATATATAAAAACATATATATGAAAAGGAAAAAAGAAAATAAGAAAACAAAAAGAAAAAAATCGAAAAAGGAAAAAAAAAATTATTATTTTTCTTTCTTTCTTTCTTTCTTTCTTTTTTTTTTTTTTTTGAATTTTTTTCCCTTTTCAATTTATGGGCTTTGATTTTCTGGGTTTTTTTTAATCAAATTGAAATAATATATTTTTTGAAAAAGAAAAAAATTCAAAAAAAAAAAAGAAAGAAAGAAAAGACTTTACGGGCTTTGATTTTATGGATTTTATGGGTTCCTTTTGTTTTCTTATTTTCCTTTTCTCTTTCATAAATCTGTTTTGATATATAATTATTAAATATGAGTTTATTTTAAATTATATATATATGAGTTTATTTTAAATTATATAAGCATATTTAAATTATTTTAAACAAATTATATAACTATATATATTATATATCTAAATCAACAAACCTTTAACAATGATTTGGAATAGCAAGTTGGTTAGAGTTTGTGATTTTTAACCACAAGGTCAAATGTTCAATTCTTCATAGAGACATTTTAATTTTTTAATTAACGGTCAAAGGGATTTTGGATTGGGTTTCAGGGGCTTAACTAGAGCTTATAGCATTAAAAAAAAAGTTTTTGATCCTTTCAAAAGACATGCCAAACATACACTTAATCTTCTCAAAAAATAAAAAAAATAATAAAAAAAGATATATATATATTTGAGATATGTTATACGTATACACACGCTAAATATAATTATTCATTCCAAAAATCCTCTAAAATAAATTATTGTTATTTTCTTATTTACTAAAATGCCACTTATTAGATGAAATTGTCATTAATGTAACAGTGTTCGTTAAAAATGACCATGTTTAAACAATTTCTCACCCCGACTCCGTCACAATCCCACTTATCATTAATTTATTATGTTATACCGGAACTACGCACCATGGTGCCTAACATAATGGTGACAAACACTTCAGGGAGTTTATAAAAAATTAAATATATTAGAGAGAGAGAGAGATCGCCAATATTCAATATTGATTGTTTTTTGGTGAGAAATTGTCTGTCTATTTCCATAGCAATACTATAAGCTTACGAGTAATATAAGAAACATCATTGATTACAATTTCTCAATTTCTAAAGATTAACTAAACGATGCAATCATGGAGGAGAATTGACTGACACATACATCCATGATCAATCTAACAAAGTAACAACAAAGAACTAAGTCTTAAAAAAAAAATACAACAAAAATACCATCAGAAAAAAGCTAATTAAGCTAAAGAACAAAGTCTTTAAAATAAAAAAAAAACAAAAAAAAAACACACACACACACGCACACAACAGAAATGCGGCTTTGCAGCCAGATAGATCCTGACTTGTCTCCTAGCATCCATGGTCATTATACTCTTATTAAAAGTATTCTTTGCATAGTCATTTAGCTTTAACCTTTCATCTTGGTTTAAGCTCAATGATGCACACATCTGACCCTTCCATTCCTTTCCAAAGGTTTCCTTAAACTTAAATGCGGCTTTGTTGGATGGTTGAAAGACTTTTTTATTTTTATCTATGAGTTCTCGGCCCTTTATCCTGAGAGCTTCCCTAGCGGCGTTGTTCTTAGTATCTGCAATATCATGTCGACGCTTAAGTTGGGCATGCCGATTGGTATATTGTGTCTCGTTCGTGTTTGCCCAAAGCTCACTGACTACAACTAAATCCTTTGCAAGTTTTTTGAATTTTTCTTTGTCTGGTAAAATTTTGTAAACAATTTTACATACCCCTAAAATTGTTTGGGTTTAGTGGTAGACGTGGTTAATTTGAAGAGCAAGCTTGAGTTTTTTCTTTTTAATTTATAGGATGAAACCATGCGATTATTATTATTATCATTATGATAGAGAAATTATTGGAAAGATTGTTTCACAACTTGTGAGTTGTGACCTTGTAACAAAGTAGAGTGATTTCATATAATTTAAACCTTTTATTTTTGTTAACTAATCAATTAATTTTTTCAATTTAGTTTAACATTATATATTTAATATAATTAATCACTATAAAGATTTATCAGTTTCATTTACATAATCAATTGAATAACTAACTATGCATTTGTGTTCGGTATACTAATTAAAATTCAAGGCATTGTTGTTTTTACCCCCAGGGGCATAGCTCGGCTGGTAAATAGATGAGTTTGGGACTTGGGCAAATGATCTAATCTAAATAAGTGGATAGATAGATACTGTCAAAATAAATAAATAACATAAATTTTATTCCGACCCTCTGCTGCAATGAGGTATTTTATTGGCAGTCGATCAAGTTGGAGTTTCTCATTAGAGATCCCCATGCATTGAAGTCTATCAAGACTTTCTACACCAGAGATGTTTTGAGTTAGTACAATCAAATTCTTATCTATTTATTACTAAACATGATTTCATAAATAATGTAAAAAAATTTATTGAACATTATAATAGTCGTGCTAATCGTGCCGGAAAAAAAAGGTGGCATATGTTACGTACTCCTGAAGTAGTTTAGGTTTAGTGGTAGACGTGGTTAATTTGAAGTTTTAATTTATAGGATGAAACCATGCGATTATTATTATTATCATCATGATAGAGAAATTATTGGAAAGATTGTTTCACAACTTGTGAGTTGTGACCTTGTAACAAAGTAGAGTGATTTCATGTAATTTTAAACCTTTTATTTTTGTTAACTAATAAATTAATTTTATCAATTAGTTTAACCGTATATATTTAATATAATTAATCACTATAAAGATTTATCTATTTTGTTTACATAATCAACTGAATAGCTAACTATGCATCTGTGTTCGGTATACTAATTAAAATTCAAGACGTTGTTGTTTTTGCCACCAGGGATGTTTTGAGTTAGTACAGTCAAATTCTTATCTATTTATTATTGAACATGATTTCATAAATAATGTAAAAAAATTTAATGAACATTATAATAGTCGTGCTAATCGTGTTAGAAAAAAAGGTGGCCTAGATGACTTCCATAGTTATTTGGTTTGCAACAAATGTTCTTTGAGTATTTATAGAAATAAGAATGAAAAGAGTGTTAGTGCGTTGTGATGTATGAATATCATTTTAATAATACAAGGAGTCGAATGGATTTCAACGCACCTCTGGAAAAGCTAACTATCGAAGTTGTACAGAGAATTTGTTGTATTTTTCAATAAAAAAATATATTTAAATGATAATCTTGAGTAAATTGGTAAAATAAATTTGGATCGGTTATCTATCATACCCATACCCTTTTTTATTTCTTTAGCAATCAATCCATAGAAGTAAAACACAATTTCTACATAAGTAGAGTCATGTATTTTTTCATTATACCAATTTTCCACTGAAGATACATGCATATGCGAGTTGCTTTATTCGACTTGTTCAAGACCAGCCCATGGGGGCAGTAAACCTAGTGTTTTGCTGGGGCTCTCAACTAGCTCAATCTATTTCTTCTTCTTTTATAAAATCAAGGGCCTCATGACCCAATCTATTTAAGTTTAAAAAGGGTTCAATCTCAAACCTTTCAAAATCAATGCCCAATTAAGCAATTGAATTGTGATTGTGAGACTACCCTATTTGAAATAAAAAAAAACATTACAATAATAAAAAATCAACAAGTCAACAACACCTAATGACCTAAAAGCTAAATGAATCAAAAAGAGTTTTGATTACTTTAAGAAAACTTTTATTTGACTTTGCATTATGCAAACTTCTCTAGCTCTCTCTCGTTTTCTTAAAAGTTGAAATTATTTATCTTTGTCAATATTGAAGCTTTGAAGGTATGGTTTTTGTTTTCAATTAATTGTTTTGAATATTTTTATTAATCTTGATTATCTAGTATTAGTTGATTATGTGAAATTTTTTGACATGTTGATTTTTTTTTATTAAGTTTAGATTTTATTTTTTTTGTTTTATTTTTTCGGAATATAATTTATAGAAAGAGCCAAAAAGAAAATACAAGTTAAAATAGTATGCTACGGTTCTACCATATGTTGATTTTGATTCATATTTTAATTATTTATTTTATTTAAAATAGTATCCACTAAGTTTAGGCGTTAGTGATTTGTATGTGTATTGTGTAATCAATTTGTTAAGCTTTTCTTGAATTATTTATGAGTGAGAAGCCGAGAAAGGATTCTTTTATGGCCAAACTAATATTACTGGATGTCTAGTTTAAATGGAAAAGAAAAAAAAAAGAAAATACAAGTTAAAATAAAATAATATTGTATTCTTGTTATTGTTGAATACTTGAATTAGTCAATTAGACAATATAATATGTTATATATGCATGTTATTGTGTTAAAGTGAAGAAGTGAAGTTAATCTGTTATAATTTTGGTGGAAAGTTTATACATGGGGTAAATGATACTATCGAAATTCTACTTACAAGATTCTTTATATTTAAGTTTTATCTAACATATTTTATAATATATATTTTTAAGTAAAATCTTGATTCTTGAATAGTTATGATGGGTAAGCAAAAATATGACCCTAGAAGCCAAAAAAGAAAGGCACAAGAAAGAAGAGATATGGTGATACAATCTTTTGTGGGTTCTATGGATATGTACATAAAAAAAAAAAAAAAATAATCAATCGGAGAATGTGAATGTGAATACTAGTTTGGATGAGAATGATAATGTACATGATTTGAATGAGAATGGGCATGTAGATGGGTATAACAAAAATATTGATGATTTGAATGAGAACGAGCATGTAGATGAGTAGAATGAAAATATAGATTATTTGAATGATAATATAGAAGATTTGAATGAGAACGTACATAACTTGAATGATAAGGCATATGATTTGTGTAATTCTGGAAACTGGAAAATCAATATATCTCAAAAAGAAAGAGATTTGATAGTAGAAATGAGTCTCGTAAGAGTTACTAATTTCATATATCCTGTTGAAAATAACATAAGTTTTAATGATAAATATTACACTCGTTTTTTATCAAATGGGAAGAAACACGATAGGCCTTGGTTAATGTATTCACAAGTAAAAAATAAAGTCTGTTGTTTTTGTTGTGTATTGTTCAAGAAAGGGTTGTCAAGTCCTTTAACTAGTGCAAATCAAGGGTATAACGATTGACGCAACATTTATGGTAGATTAGTGAAACATGAAAATAGTAGTAGTCATATGCTTAGCATGAAAGCTTAGAATGAGGCATAATTACGATTGAAAAAAGATATATGTCACGAGGAACAAATGACTCTTATATTAATATATGTCAATGTTCTTACAAGTCCGATAAAGGTGGATGAGTTCTTTATTACATTTGTGAAAGTGGTTGAGACAATGAGAGAATCGCTTTTCAATACACTTAAAATTCTTTTAGGATCTTATGAGCTTCATTCTAATAATGTGCGAATGCCAGACTATGACAACGATTCTAACATGAAAGGGCAAAATAAAGGAATATAAAGTAAGATTATAAGAAAGTATCCTAGAGCATTTTATACTCAATGTGGTAGTCATTCTCTTAATCTTGCAATTTGTGACACAACTATAAGTTGTTTTCTAGCTAAATTCTTTTTTGGGATTATACAATGAATTTATAAATTGTTTTTAGGTTCAACTAAATGATGGGAGATTTTGAAAAATCGTGTTAAATATCGTGACGGAAAAAGTCTCACACTTATGGTCGGATACACATTGGGAGAGTCGCATTTCCAGTGTTAAAACAATAAGAAATAAAAAATGCATTGATTTATCTAATGAATAATAATGATGATGTTACCATGGTGAAATATACTCAATCTTTAGCAAAGTGTCTTAAGTTTGATTTTCCTGTTGACATGGTTATTTGGTATGAAATATTAAATAAGGTTAACAAAGTTAGTAAAGTGCTTTAGAAAAAAGAGATGAATATCAATGATGCTATATCTCTCTCAAAGGGTCTCATTACTTATTTTGAAGAATACAAAGAAAGAGAATTTGATGAAGCTATGATTGAACCTGAAATAATTGCTATTGAAATGAAGATTAAATCCAAATTTCACGAGACACATGTTCGTTCTAAAAAGAAGTTTTTTTTGATGAGATTGCTAGTGATGAGCCAATAACTCAATGGAAGGAGCATTTAGAGTTACATATTTTTATCTATCGTAGATAATGCTATTTCTTACACTGAGAGTTTGAAGTATTGTGATACTCTTGAAAGTTTTTTGTAACATGGGGATAATTATAATATTGATGCAGTTGAGTTGTTTTTAGAACAACAGTTGTTAAGAAAATCATTATCGGAAGGCACAACGAAACCTATTGAAGTTTTGGAGTATATAAAAAACCTTCACATTTGCTTCCCAAATGCTTAGATAACTTATAGAATTTTATTGACTATACCAGTTACAGTTACTATTGCGGAGAGAAGCTTTTCAAAGTTGAAGTTGATTAAAAATTATCTTCGGTTAATAATGTAACAAGATAGGTTGAGTGGATCAGCTATGTTAGCTATCAAAAAAAAAAGTGTTAGCTAATCTTGATGGTTATAGTATAATTAGTAAATTTGCACTTCAGAAAGCAAGAAGAATAGAAATTTAAACAATGTTTTGTTTTATGTTTTTAGATATGATAAATATTTTTTGTTTTAATTTATGTGGATTACATTGTATTTTGGTTAATGAAAAATTATTTATTTATTTATGTTAATGATAATAATTTTTATATGGGGCCCCATTTTTTGTTAATACCATTAAATGGATCGGACCCTAAAATGTCTGGAGATGGCTCTAGACTTATTGATGAATTCTCAGACATACTCATGTTAGTGAGCAATACAACATCCAACATATAGGATGTTATTCTGGAACTACCCACCACAGTGCATAATATAATGGTGACAAGTAGTAAGATTCAAGGGGTGCTTGATTATAAAGAATTAATATATTGAAGAGAGAAAGATCATCACCAAGATTTAATCTCGGTTGTTTTTTTTGGGTGAAAATTGTATGTCTATCTCCATAACAATATTAGAAGATTACCTAAGGTTAATATGAGAAACATCATTGATCACAGTTTCTCAATTTCCAAAAATTCCTCTACGGTTTACAGAGAAGTAACTAAAAGATGCAACCATGGAGGAAGAGTGACCAACGACAGAGTATTAAGAATTCTCAAAATGTGAGAAGAATATATGAATATTATTGTTAGAGGTAATGTTTAGGTTTAATGTATAATTTGTTTTGTTGTTATCAACAGTTCTAGTGTTTAATTTGTTGTTATAAATCAATATCAGACCCACACCAAGACTAGGTAGAGAATTGCATATCATGGTTAGGAAAATGTTTAATTGTTTTAAGCGTGGCGATGTTTATATCCCTCTAAAACTGTATATGTAGCAATGTTTTAAATTTCCAATATTACCTTTAAATAAAACTATTAAAAGAATTATAAATGCGGTGAATCTATTATATTAATATAATAATTTAACATTTTTAACATGTAGAATTTCGCCTTTCAAAAAAAAAAAAAAAAAAAAAAAACCATGTAGAATGTCTTTAGATTGATTTATTTACTATTTTTTTTTCAAGAATTTACGAGATATTTTATCCGGGCATTGAAAAAGATAAATAGATATCAGAAAGCTTTAAATTTTATTCACAATGATATCTACAGTTGAGTTTTTATGAAGTAAAGTAAAAATGCAAAGCTGATATTGATAATAACAAGTTAATAATAGACCGACAAAGATGAAGATAGCATTCTTTGCCTAGCAAAGGTATTGGGCAATCCAAGATTTTCCCTGTGAAAGGCATTGCTTTGCTTTGTGGAGAAGACGAGCACTGAAATAAAGGCCATATAGTTTAAATTAAACAGTGATTATTTAATTAAATTATCAAATAACTATTATAAAATAGTTTTAAAGATAAAAAACCATACAGTTATATTAAAAATAAGTGAAAATAAAAATTAAATAAAAAGCAAGGAGGCGTGTACTGTTGGGAGCCTCCTCCCATGCTTTTAATTTTAATTATTTTATAATTTATTAGTTTATAATGGTTAATCAAAAACTAAAAGAAAGGATGTTTTTGGTAATATGTGGGGTGTCCTTCCAATTTATAACATTTTAAAAAAATTAATGAGGTGTAAATACAAAAAGGATTGTACATACGATTTTCCAGAAGTACAAATATCATCACTCTTGTTGTAAATTGCTAGAAGCCAAATTCACCCTTCTTAGACCGTCTTTTGGTCCGATTGGGTCTTAATTTTATTGGTTTAATGTTTAATACTTATTTGGATGTAACAATTTTAAGAGAGTGTAAATATTATCGCTCTTAATTTTATTAATCCAAATATTTTGGGCCCAAATCCAATCTGATTGGGTCCGATCTAGCCTTCAAGGTTAATGTTTTGGGTTGGGTTGATCTAATAATGTTCAACTGGCCCGGCCCGGCTCTGTTGACAAGTAGACAGTTGCCAGATGTAGCGTGAAGAGTCAAGAGAGAGAGGGTCCAAAGTAAATGGTGGTTAAGAGCTATCCATTTCCATCCCCAAAAATTTGAATTGAAATCCGAAATTAGAAATTAAAATCAGAGTTGAGTTGAGGTGATGAGGTTTTGAGAGGTAAGGTGGTGGGATTTGGGAAAGAGAGATTGATTTTTCATCTTTCTCTAATTCTCTAAACCCTCCAAATCCTCTCACTCCTCAGCCAACATATCAATAAAGACCCACCCTTTAGTCTCCCCAAAACCCTGACTTGCTCTTCTCTCTTAATTTATTTCTCTCAAAAGTCTAGGGTTTTTCTTGTGGTGGCTTGGGGTGGTTGGCCGCTTCGTTTCTATATATAGAACAAGATGAGTAGCAACGTCGGTAATCGTCATCGGAGCCAGAAGCGAGTGCCTTCTACGTCTAGGAAATCGATTTCCTCCGAAAACGGAAATGCCTCCAAACCTTCTTCTCCTCCTCCTCCTCCACCTGCACAATCGTATGTTTCTTTCATCAATCTCTCTCTTTTTCTTTTTTCGTGTTTTGACTTTTGATTAAGGTATTTTGTATCTTATTGGGTTGTTGTTGTTTGAACATTTTTGTAAAAGGTCTGTTGGCGGGGAGAGAACGGTTAAGAAATTGAGATTATCGAAAGCCCTCACGATTCCTGAAGGGACGACAGTTTCCGATGCTTGTCGACGGATGTCAGCTCGCCGGGTTGATGCTGTTTTATTAACTGATTCCAATGCTTTGCTCTCTGGAATCGTTACCGATAAGGTTACTATTATTGTCATTATAATTAGTATTATTATTATTGTTGTTGTTGTTGTTGTTATTATTATTTCAATCATAATGTTTTGTATGTATGTTTTGTTGAAAGGATATCGCCACGAGAGTTATAGCTGAAGGTTTGAGACCAGAGCAGACTATTGTTTCGAAGATCATGACTCGCAATCCTATATTTGTAACTTCGGATTCATTGGCCATTGAAGCTCTACAGAAGATGGTCCAAGGTTAGCTTCTTTCATTTAACGCTTAAACTAGTTCTTGGGCCTGTCCACTAAACCAAAAAAATATTGTTATTAATGGAGGCAGAACTTAGATTTGGCCCATAAATGTTTCTTTTGTCAACATAAAACTTTACAAGTCTTATTTATATAGTAATAGTAATTTAGTAATCCTATACTCTACAAGGAGACATTTAATTTTCTGTTGTGAATTATTAGTGGAAGAGACTTTTTTTTCTCCCCGTAATTGTTGGCTTTTATTACGGAAAAAGATTAAAACACTTGTGCTGAAGGTGGAAGTGCTTGAGGAAGTTTGTGTTTGTTGCTTGTTGGGTTTCCCATTCAGATTCTTATTGAGGTTTCTCTGTCACCATTTTTTTACATGGTAAATGTGGCTAAGAAATGGTTAGCCTTGAAAATTGCTAAACATTCTGAGTAGTGTATGAGACTTGACCTGCCTTTGGTCATCTGGGCATCTTCTTGTCGTAATCTGTCTCTGCTGCTGCTTTTATTTGGACTCAATAATCGTAGTTAATGGACTTCACTGACCAAGAGTATTTTCTTTGTCTGTTTTATACCAAGTGAAGATGGCAATGCTCTTTAGAAAATTCATTTTCTTGCTTCTTCTAGTGCTGAGAAATAAGGTCAAGGAAGGGAATAGGGATTATAGTTTTATTTTGCTGAACTATTCATCAGGTAGGAGGTAAGACCCAAATTGATTTTTCTTAGGAATATGGAAACAGTTTTGCTAGTAAAGACAAAAGGTAAAAGGTTTGTGAAACGGTGAACGACTATTTTTGCAGTCAACAGAAAAGTTTCAAAGAAACAGCAAATAAGCTTAATTTTTTTTTTTAATGAAAAGTCTCATGACATGACAACATCCCAATTGGCTTAGTTGAGTCGTTCATGATATTAAAGCAAGAACACTAGACTGTCTTAGAGATTGTAAATCAAGCCGTTGGTGATGAACTCAACTTATAGATTCTAGCGGATGCCAAATATATTAGTACGGTCACTTGGTGCACTCTACAGTTAACCTGAATAAAAGAAGAAAGCAAATAGGAAACTTTCCAATATCATATTATTTTGGTTGGTAATTTTGCATATTTAATTAACTGTTAATAGATTATGAAGGGCTTGATTTCCCTTTTCATATTCATTAAGGTAATTTGGTAAGAAAGTAATTTAATAATTTTGAAGAGGTAAAGAGGAGGATGGCAACTTCTTTTGGGATAAAGCTCATTATTTAGCTTCTTTATGGACTTTAATCTTAAAAAAATTCAGGGATAATGTTTACTTTTTTATTCAGTTAGATTGGAAGATTGTGCTTGTAAATTTGTGTATTGCATCATATTTGTAATCCCAGTGGACTTTTTGTTCTTCTGCATTTTGTACCTGTTCACATAAGCATGTCTATTCAATTTATCTGTCCAGTAGCAAAAAAAACTTGTACACTTATGAGATGTCTTTTAATGATTAAGTGAGCTTTCATATAAATGGAGTAAAATGATTTAAGATATTGGTTGATTGTGATTGAAAACATAGCGAGGTCATCTTGTGAACTTCAAGTAGCAATATGGAAATGGATTTAATTTAATTGATTGGAATTAACTTCAAGTAGCAATAGCAACATAGCGAGGTCATCTTGTGACCATTATCTTAATCGATTTTTTTCTTTCAACAGGAAAGTTCAGGCACCTCCCAGTTGTAGAGAATGGAGAAGTTATGGCCATATTGGATATTACAAAGTGCCTCTATGATGCCATATCTAGAATGGAGAAGGCTGCTGAGCAGGGGAGTGCTATTGCTGCTGCAGTTGAAGGGGTTGAACGCCAGTGGGGAAACAATTTTTCTGGTTAGTTAAAAAGTTTTACTTTGGACTAACAACGTAACTGCTTGTTCATGTTAGATGTTGGTTCATAGTTTTTAAAAGCGCAAGGCGCACCAAGGCGCCAAGTTCTTCTTGGAGCCTAAGCACAAGGTGAGGCGTGTGCCTCAGGCATTTGAGTCAAAAAAAAATAAATTTAAAAAGCTCAAAAAGAGTTTCTTAGAGAAACTCAAACTTTTTTTTTTCTGGTTTTTCTTCTTCAGTTTTACTTCTTCCTTTTATAGTCTAAAGTGTGCCTCATCGAAGTGTGCTGTGAGGCACACTTTAGACTATAAAAGGAAGAAGTAAAACCGAAGAAGAAAAACCAGAAAAAAAGAGTTTGAGTTTCTCTAAGAAACTCTTTTTGAGCTTTTAAATTTTTTTTTTTTTGACTCAAATGCCTGCATAATATTTTAGATATTTCATTACATCCTTTTACATGTAGGAAGTTTATTTTATTCCTTTTTTGTAATTCATCGCTATCAAAACTATTTTCTAGACATATTGCCAAACAATCTACTAAACTAAATTTACTTTTTAAATTGAATACCAAGCAACATATAGTTTTTTGTTAAAAGCTCTACAATATAAGCTCTATTTTAGTGAAAGATCTACTCCCAAAACTCTACTTGAAAAGCCATCCAAACACACCCTAAATCACTTGAGAACTCCATTCTCTTAGAGAATATTTGTGCCATTTTAGCTTTGTTTAAATGTTACAACCATGTCCCAATAAATTTAATCACTTGAGAACTCCATGCTTTTAGTGGTATACTGGTATTTGTGCCATTTAGTTTTGTATAACAGTTATATTATATCTGAGAGAGCCATGTGGCCATGTCTCGATATACTAAATCATTTGAGAACCACACGCTTTAGAGAAGTATTTTGTTCTATTTAACTTTGTTAATGTTAAGTTATTCTTTTAGACTAAGTTAAACTTATGTGACACAACTTATATACTGAATTTAACATCTGTTTTGTTTGTCATCTTCTATTTCAGCTCCATATGCATTCATAGAAACCTTGAGGGAGAGGATGTTCAAGCCTTCTTTGTCATCTATCATTACTGACAATGCCAAGTAAATTCATATGAAGTTACTTGTTGGTTTCTTCTTTTGAAGGAATTTAGTTAATATTTGGATTTGGGACTGGTTTTTTCTTACAACTTTTCTACCTTCTTTTTTTTTTTTGACAGGGTTGCAATTGTATCCCCATCAGATCCTATCTATGTTGCTGCGAAAAAGATGCGGGAATTGCGGTGTAACTCAGTTATTATTGTGACAGGAAACAAAGTTCAGGGAATATTAACGTATTGTTCTTGTCTTGACAGGCTTTATATAAGCAATTTGAATATTTTGCTGAATTTCATGCCTTTGAAGTGACATTTAATGTATCTTTTAATATCCATGATATTTGATTATGGTTTCTTTTGCTAATGTACTGCAGTTCAAAGGATATCCTTATGCGAGTTGTGGCTCAAAGTCTTTCTCCTGAGTTGACTCCAGTTGAAAAGGTGCACTCTGAGAATTAACCTTTATATTGGTAGCTAGTATGTTCATGTGAATTTCATTTCGCTTCAATTGTGCGGCATGGTTCAATTGATCATACTGATATTCACGATTATTTAATTAGCACTTTGCAGTTTGCACTTTATGATGTACTTATTTTTTGGTGTGCAATGTTCTTGCGGAGGAGGTTTGTGATAATTTCATACGTTGGTTCTTCCCAGTTTTGGGGTTTTTTGTGTTGGGTTGATAGTGCATAAGTGCATGACCACTCTCATTTAAGAGAATTTTTCTCAATAGGACATTACCATGTTTCCTTAAGAAACCCAAAAATTTGCGTATTCCTTCTTGGTGAATTATTGAAAAGAAGAGAGGTAACATAGATCACCTTTTCTAGCATTGCTCTATAGCCTCCACCTTATGGAATAAACTTTTGGGTGTTGAAAAAGTTGTGTGAGCAACATGAGACCCCTACAATGTGAATTTTGAGAAAGGGGACAAAGCTAAAGTCCTTTGGAAGAGTGCAATGTCAACACTCAACACACTTTTGGGTGATTTAGTAAGAGAAATAGAAGATGGTTGATGAAATAGAATTAGATTTCTTGCTTTCTTGTGGGATTCTAAAACAAAAGAGTTTCAATTTATGTTTTCTTTCCTCTGTTTGCTTGAGTTTGGAAGTATTTTAGGGTTTCTGATTATTAGAAGAGGTTATTTTTATATTAGACTTTTGCTCATTTGATTACTATAAGAAGTTGAATTGTGAGATGTAGACTTACCAATGACATTTTCATATGTATGGATAAATGTGTTTTGGATTATGGAGTCAACCTTCACATTTACAAATGCAGGGATGATTGCGAGCTGCAATTAAACTTTTCAATGACCTATGATTTCATCACATTATGAATCACAAAGCTTGCAACGTCCTTGGTAGCTATCTCTCTATGCATGAGAACTTACCATTTAGAGAATAGAGATTATACATGTAAGTGAAATCCTTACCACATTTACTACAATACTATTGTAAATGCTCAACATTTCATAAGGTTTTGAGCCTTTAATCACATAAAAGCATATGTGGTGAGGATTTAGTCTACATGTATAATCTCATACATAGTAAGTTTCATGTATACTGCCAGAACATATGCATAATCTCATACACAGTAAGTTTCAGTGTTTCTTGTATACTGCCAGAGCAAATGCATTATCCTTGATAGTTTCATTACAAGATACTGGTTCTGTTGTATTTATGATTTTATGTATACAGTATATGTAAATGTTGTTATTGCTCTCTAATCCTTTGAGCCTTGAGTTTTTTTTATCTTTGTCTTTTAGTTTCTTTTTTCCTTTTTCCCCGTTATGTTTGAGTCACATATGGGTTATCTTAGTCATTGTTAATGCCTCAGCTCTCTCTCTCTCTCTCTCTCTCTCTCTCTCTCTGTGCTGATGACATATATTGCTTGATTTTAATATTTAAACTTGTCATCAAAATCCAGTGTTTATCGACAATAAAGCTCCCATGTAACTTTTATTCCTTGACCCTATTTAGTGTTAATTATCCTAAGCCTCTAATGACTGAAGGAAGAGCTAGATAGATAGATATACATGTTGTGAGAGAGATTTGAGGCAATTATGACCTGAAATAAAGTTGTTGGCTGGAACTGGAGTGCAACTAGGGCTTGGGTTCCTTTGATTCGATAAATAATTTTTCTTCCTGGATTTTTGGAAGTCAAAACAATATTCATTGGCAGTTTTGAGAATGAATTTTGTCTAGGGCTTTTGCATTGTTTATCCCTTAAAATGGTGCTGCAACATGACGATATAGTTTTGAGTTTCTTTACTTTAATTCTCTTGTAGTTTATACTCATGTCATTAGTTGGCATACATATGTTGGGTTTAACTTCTCCTTTTTTTACTTTGTACTGCTGTCGTGTTTTACCCCCACTTTCCACTTCTCTTATACTAGATTATGTTGTTTGTAAGTGCATATATGATGCTGTGAAGACCTTAAATTTGATACTTATCATGATCAGACTTTCATATTTCTGATTTACTCAGGTAATGACATCAAACCCTGAATGTGCAACACTGGAAACAACCATCCTAGAGGCATTGCATATAATGCATGATGGGAAGTTTTTACATCTTCCTGTGATAGACAAAGGTGACCATTACATTCTTAAGTTTCGTGTAGACTAGAAACTGACAAACTGTTATTAAATATTCTAAAACTATTGTGCAGATGGATGTGTTGCTGCTTGTGTAGATGTTCTACAGATAACTCATGCAGCAATTTCTATGGTAAAGTGATTTCATTTATGATGCAACAGTTTTATGATCTCAGAATGTATTGTCTAAGTTTCAGTCATTCTCTTAACATGGACGGTGGAAAGTGTTGAAGTTAAAAAGTAATAGGTTTATACTTGTTGAAGCTGTTTATATATTTGTTTATTATTATTATGAAGTGGAAAATTTTATTAATGGAAAATGGATACAGATAGTGGACCATCAATCCACCTAAAGAGCAAACTGAACAGGGCAAAAAAAAAAAAAAAAAAAAAAACAATTCAAGAAAGTCAATCAAATAACTATATCCCTCTAATCAAGCTTGATAAAAACAAAATAGATGTCCTTGAATTTATTAGAATTAGACACCCATAAAGAGCTAAAAAGTAAGCCTTATCCCTAACTAAGAATATTGATTCCTCCTCTTTAGACTCAGCAAAAATTCTATTCCTTTCTAACCAAATAACTTACAGAATTACAATACCATAACACCTTTGCTTTTCTACCCATACCAACCCAAAACCAAAAATAAATAAATAAAAGCTTCAGAGTTTTCACTAATAACAGAAACCACGTATTTGGAGAGACCCAATTCAAGCGTGCAACATTATATATATATATATAGGGGTAGGATCCATGACCCCAAGTTTTTACACAATTTCTTACACAACTTTTCAGCCTTTTAATTAAAGTGTATTGGAAGGCTGAGATTAATTATTATTGAATACATAGTGACTCACACAATCCCACCACCGATAACTTCACACTCTCTCTCTCCTATTTATTTCTCTTAAAAAAAAAAACCTTCACAATTTCTCTATCCTCTCCCCCCTCTGCCTCTTTTCTCTCGTCTCTTCTCTTCCATCTCTCTCTTTATTTTTTTAAGAACTCTCTTCTACTATTAAATAAGAGAATTAAAAGAATTAAAGTTGGCTTTTATCTTATAAAACTCAGGCAACATCACTAAGGGTATTCAAAGAGAAAATCAACACCATTTCAATAAAAAAATATAAGGTCATATCTTTCATCGAAAAACAATTTAAGATTCAAACACTAATAAAATAATAAACTTTGTATCATTTCTTTTTCTGGGTTCATCACTCCATAAAGGAGAAAAAATAAGAGAGAGAGATTTGGGGCTGTGAAGAGAAGGGACGAGAGAAAAATGGGAGAGAGGAGAGTGTAATTGTGATTTGTGAAGTTTTATAAGAGAGAATAGGAGAAATAAATAGGAGAGAGAAATTGTGAAATTATTGGTGGTGGGATTGTGTTTTTCACTATATATTCAATAATTAATCTCAGCCTTCCAATACACCTTAATCAAAAGGCTGAAAAGTTCTTTTTGAGAAATTGTGTAAAAACTTGGGGTCATGGATCCTACCCTATTTATATATATATGCAGAAATATTCTAGTGAGGGATCTCGGAAAAGCAATTTGACAGCTTTAAAAAAAAAATGATATTTTCACTACCCAAAGCGTCTGAAAGTCTGACTTTCTTTTTCTCTCTTCCCTCACACGGCATTCTCTTTTCCTCTTCTTAGACGCTTTGGGCTGTGAATTTTTTTTTTTTTAAAAGCTGTCAGATTGCTTTTGGCCTTTTGGCCGTTGGATTGATCCTATCCGACGACCAAAAGTGGATCCTAGAAATTAACTTAATTTCCGGGATCCCTTACTAGAACATGTGTGTGTACAACTTTGTAGCCATTGACAATGAAGAAAAAGATGATCCATATCCTGTTCATGATTACAAACCAAGAGGGAGATAAACCAGCCTTGGGGTTTCTTTTTGGGACAGTGTCACGTACTAATTCTTCCATGAGCTATCGACTGCAGGTTCAAAAATTCGATAAGACTTATCATTCATAGAAAGATTTGCAAGAAAATGTTAAAAAATTTATACTGTATTAAAGCTGTTGAAACTAAAACGAATAGATTACACTCAACCGTTGAGATTTGACATTAACATGGAAATAAAATGCTCCCCTCCAGATGGAAGTGATGTGCTGACTTTCTTTGGTTTCTTTAATTCAAAACTAACAAATTCATCCACAGCTTTCAATCTCGATTGTTCAAGAAATTGAAGAAGAAAGGGGATGCTTTTACTCTTCTTCTTTATAAATTTGATTTTAGTAATTCTTTTCAAAATTAATATATGATTTCCCTAAAGAAAGTATTGTTTACTTCTAATTTTTTCACCTTATTTAAAATCTCTTTTTTAACATTTTCTTTATTTTATTTATTTTTTAAAAATTTATACATATATATTTAAGCATGTTATTGTCACTCTTCTTGCAAATGATTCAAAAAGGTGTTTGTACAATATGAAGGATTGTGTTTTGAATGACCTTACTTGTGTTAATTTGACCTCTAGCCACTGCCGAAGCTAAAAGCTGAATGGTTTGAGTAACTTTTCCTTTCCAAATTATTCAAGGATGCAACTAAATAATCACTTTAAAATCTTATTATAATAAAGGATTTCTTGATTTTGAGTGAGTGATTATTTCTTTAGTTGAAAATAGCTTTGGAGCTGTTAATGATATGGCAAAGGATTTCTTGATTTTGAGTGAGTTATTATTCTCTTTATTAGGTTGAAAATAGCTCTGGAGC
Organism: Acer campestre; assembly: GCA_954870605.1. Classification (NCBI taxonomy): domain Eukaryota; kingdom Viridiplantae; phylum Streptophyta; class Magnoliopsida; order Sapindales; family Sapindaceae; genus Acer; species Acer campestre. The sequence goes on along the minus strand of OX940811.1, from coordinate 17,260,174 downwards.
TGTTAATGATATGGCAAATACAATGATGCAAAAGTTCTGGGATTCAGCGCTTACTTTAGAGCCGCCAGAGGATTATGACACCCGCAGGTATTTCTGCTGCTGCCTTGATTACACCACTGTATAGTCCTTGGTAATTACATGCCTAATCTTGTTGGATATTCTTTTCAGTGAATTGTCTGGGCTAATGACATTAGATGGGCCAGAACAAGGGAAGTTCACATATCCATCTCTTGGTCTTGGAAACTCATTTTCCTACAAATTTGAGGATCTTAAGGGACATGTACATCGATTTAATTGTGGTGGGTTGTGAATCCTGGTCCCTGAATTTTTCTTATCTGCTCTATTTCTTCCCGAACTGTCTTGTGTTAATATCTGGAAGAGTGTAGACAGTGTTTATAAATCCCCAACATATGCAACAAATTCCCAAAAGATAGGGTATCATGTATAATGATCCTAACTAACTCAAATAGTGCATGAACCTTGTCCATGGGCAAGATGCTCCTCACTATTTGTCCAAAATGTATTTTAAGATGGGAAGGATTCCATAGCTGCGTTAAGCCACCAAACTATACCATCTTCTGGAAACTCAAGCTAATTTTACTCATATTTATCCAAATTAATGTATACTTTTTTGTATATTTGAAGTTTGAATTTTTTTTAAACAATATTAATCATTGTTTCTTCATAGAGTACAGGTTATAAGTACCTTTCAAACTACATGCCATTTTCATAAATTGTATGTGTTGTATTGAAGTCAAAATATTCAACATTAAATGAGATAACACTTGAGTGTTTCTGAAAATTTTTGATATTTTTTTTTAATTAGTTTTTAAGATGATATCGTTATGAAGTTTTTGTTTTGTGACATTGGAGAAAAAAAATTCAATGTTTTGAAACCTTGATATACTGGTTGATATGCTATTCAGAACCATGAGTTTGTTCATTTAGATGTAAAAGAAGCAGAAGGTCCTCCTTTTTATGATTTAGAATTTATCTTGACTGTGTTCCCCAGGTACTGAGAATATAGATGAGCTGCTATCTGCTGTCATGCAAAGGATTGGAGCTGGTGATGATGGAGATCGTCCCCATCTTCTGGTAGGTGTTTAATATTACTTCAATGAGATGTGCTTTCTCCATTGCTTTAAGATTTTGGGGCCACATATTTTCATTTATCATTTCTTTTAGTATGAAGATGATGAGGGTGACAAAGTTCTACTTGCAACTGATGCTGATCTTATTGGTGCAATCACTCATGCTAGATCTGCGGGGCTAAAGGTATGAATACAATTTTTTTTTTCTTGTCAAGGAAAAGAACAAGATGACAAAAAAAAAAAAAAAAAAAAATATTCAGCCATTCTAGATCTGTGAGACTGAAGATTGGATCACACCTGTTTATATATTTGCATCTGTATTCTCTCTTTTCTGACTTTATTCCTTTAAAATTTTATCTCATTGGATTTTCTTAAGGCTTCATTGTTGACAAAATGCTCCTGATTTTTGCGTTGCTTTGCTTGATTAAGGAAAAATTGCTAAGCTCAAACTCGTTCTATAACTTGATCTTGGATCAGTTTGGGATTGCGCTCTTGATGATTGAAAAAATAATCAAAAATAATAAGGAAAGGGTTTGAATGTGACAGGGAGACTTCCTATAACATTGCTATGATTGTAATGAAACCAAAGTAGAAGAAAAATTCACTGTCCGAAATATTTAAAAAATGGGGAAACATAGGAAAATAAGAAGAAATAGTCCCCGTTCGAAATATTTTCAAATTGCCCAAAAAATATGTTATCTTTCTTATCATCCATACAAATAATTTCATCAAAATTCATTAAATTTTATCAATGTGTGGATGGTGTAGACGTAAGAGGTACAGGAGTTTTGAGCCTAAAAAGTCTTTTCATATTCTGTAAAATATGTTTTCATTTAGTGTTCTCTCAAGTCATATTATCTAAAATTTGTTAACCAGCCCCAAGGAAGGACAAAGGCGTGACGTGGACTTCCCAAGCTTAGGTGAGGGAGGATGTCATGTCACGAGCTTAGATGGGAGAGGATGTCATGCCATGAGCTTAGGTGGGGGAGGATGTCATGTCCTGCCCAACTTTGGTGCTAAGAGGTGCAACACTGGTGCTATGGGATGTCAAATCTTGTGCTATGGCATGTCCAATTCAAGAATTATTTATATGAAAGCTTGGATTGAATGCCTTACAATAAATTAGTCTACCTATTTATAGTGAAGCCACTCCACAATGGATGGCCAGGATTTATTTAATCTAAGGGTGGAGATTTATCTCCATAAATGCTCCTATCTACCTTAACTACCACTATCTAGAATCTTCTTTCAAAATATCTAGATATTTACAAGAGAATAGTTCTAGAATCTAAGCAAGGCCATGCCAAGTAATTGAGCACAAGATTGGACGTGTCCTAGGCTCCTAGCACCAAAGGTATATCAAAATACGTTTAAGATTTTGTATCTTGATTCTCCTTGAGCAATTTTGTCAAATGGGCAGCTTTGGCTCAGTTGCCTTTGATAAACCGCCAATGGTAGTTAACCATCCCTAGGAAGGGCGAAGGCGCGATGAGGATGTTGCGAGCTTAGGTGGAGCTTAGGCGGGGGAGGATGTCATGTCTTACCCAACTTTGGTGTCAAGAGGTGCAACAATGGTGCTATGGCATGTCCAATCTTGTGCCCAATTACTTGGTATGGCCTAACCCATTTTGTAGGCCCAGTTTCTAGAATGTCTTTAGAACCTTTCTCTTGCAAATATCTAAATATTTTGTAGGAAGATTATAGATAGTCGTGGTTGGGGTAGGTATGAGCATTTATGGAGGTAACTCTCCACCCTTAGAGTAAATAAATCATAGCCATCCATTGTGGAGTGGTTTCACTATAAATAGGTAGGCTCATTTATTATAAGGCATTCAGTCCAAGTATTCTTCTAAACACTTTTTGAGAGCAAGACAATTCTATTACTCTCCTCTAGCTCTTTGCTTCTCTAGTCTCTCCAAGTGTGAGTGAGAGTGAGGAGTAAGACTTGCTTAGCTGGAAAGTTGTCTAAGTCCTAAATGCTGCACAAGTTTGTGCAAAATCTAAGCCCGTGACTGGTGGCTGTAAATTGCATTAGTTTTGACTTTTGAGGGGTGGCTGTACATGAAAGACAATTTCTTCGCTTTTATTGTACATTTATAGGTGATCCTCCCTTTGGTTTGCAACTTGTAAGGTCCTTTTAGTGGACTGCTTGTTCACTACCATAATGAATTCTATGGTTTTGATGAAAGAAGAGGTTAATTAGTGTGTACTCCGAATTAGAATAGAATTTGTAATCTGGGGTTGGTGTTATAGGTCATCCTCCTTTTGGTTTGTAACTTGTATGGTCCTTTTAGTGGACTGCTGGTACACACGAGACTGAGGTGAGATAAAGTAATTCCAAAAGAAAATGAATATTAATGAAATTTTTTAGTTTAATGGACCCTATGAGCAAACAAAAAGGAGTGCTTGAATTGGAACTTTGTAGGCGAGCCTTTTTGAACCAAGGTTTCCATTGTCAAGGAATGATTAAGCCAACAAGTTAAGAGGAGTTCTTTTTTGAATTTGACAATTAAGGAATGCAATAAGGTCCAAATGAGCAGAACCATTAGTTATAAGGACTGTTTTTAACGTGGATTAATTTCCAAGCGCATTGTATTATGGCTAAATCGGATGGGAAAGATTAAGGGAGTGGGATTTTGTCTCCTTGGTCTTGCAGAAGGAAGGGCATAAAGCTTTTATGCATTTATTTACCATTACAGCCTTAAAACAAAAGCTCTTTGCAATGGAGAGCAAAAGGGCAAAGATCTAAAACAAAATTCCCTCGTAAATGTTACCCAAAGGGGTGGACTGAGTGCTAAAACACCTTGGACCCCGACAGAGAGGTCATGTTCAAATCTCCTTGAGGCCACCTACCTGAGATATGATTTCTAGTTCAGAACCCACTAAACAAAGAAAGGTCTGGAATTCGCGAGTGTCAAATAAAAAAGACTAAAGTTCTCTCACAAATATTGCCTTTTTCCTTTCCTTTTCTGAAAGTTTGGGTTATAATTTTTGTCTGCCTGCGTAGTTAGAGTCTCATTTTCCTTTTCTTTTTATTGTGTCTTCTTGACCTTATGTTCTTTGTTTTCTGCTTGCCATTTATGGTAAGAGTTTTTATGATAAAAGAACTTTGGAGAACTTTGGAGGGTTGGAGAAATGTTTTAGAAACCTGGGATTATTTATTTTATGTATCATCACTATGTTATTTAGTTTCTAACTTTCTTTGAAGCTGAACTGAAGCTGTCAAATTGTTAGTGGTTCTAAAGTGCTGTATACATTTTTTGTTAGGTGGATATGTATAATTATTTGGTTGTGTCGTATATTATTCTTGTATAGAGAACTTTATTTATCAAGATAAAACTCTTTTAAATTTATATCAGAAAGGATTTACGTAAGCCCCTCACTCTCTCTCTCTCAGGTTTTAAGGTTGCATTTGGACTTCTCCGATTCAAGGCAGCAGACAAGATCACCATCGAGTACAACCATGACTGCCCAGCGGCCTGGATGGTCATCTTTAAACTCTGGTATCTTGGCAGGTGCAGTTGTTCTGACAAGCATGGGTGTATTGATCTACTTAAAGCGCACTAACTTATAAGGTGATGTTCCTTTCCTGAAACGTGGTTTTTGGATCACAAAGTTGATTAACGAACAACAGGAATTTCAAGATTTTGGTTGTGAGCTATAGGGAAAATGAATGACCTAGAGCTCAAGTCGTAGTAAACGATCACTGAAATGGACACAGAATGACCCAAAGAAGTGCAGCACCAATGTAATTAATGGAAATGATCTCAGTATGTTTTCAGTTCTGATGTGATAATGATATAAATAACTTATCTGTTCAATGAGAAAAATACTTGGCTACATAACAACAATCTAAATCTTAAAGAATGTTTACCCACAGAGTATTTTCATTTTTTTTTTGTCTTGTTTGTTTATTTATTTGTTTATTTTCGGAAAATATACTAAAATTGCTCGTGGTATTTAACAAGTTGTAAAAAGGTTTTAGAGACTTGAATTGAATTGAATTGAATTTTTTTTATACATATTTTGTGTTGAGTGCTGACAAAGCTTGCCACACTTCATTCCGGAGTTACTTGACCGTTTCAATCACAAAGTATTTTAGATCACATAAAAGAATCTAGTACCATCTCAATTAAAAAAAAAAGAGTGAAATACTTCACCTATGTCACAAAGATAATCTCATTTTAATTTAGTAATAAAATTTCATTGAAAATTGGAAGTTTAAATAGACGAGAAGAGGTTGGTATTTGGTTCAATAGTTTGTCCTTTACACCTACGTCTAACACACTTACGTTTAACATGTACACCAATAATAGTAATAGGGATCGGAGAGAACATTTAAATATGTGGTGGGATAAATTTTATACTCCCCACACCATTTAAAATATAATCTATATATATTTATAATTTATTTTTTTCCTTATAAAAAAGTATTTAAACTACAAACAAAACATATATATATATATATATAATTGAATAAACATCACTAACATTTTTACTTTATAGTTTTGTAATTTAGCTGATTATACCTATTTAAAGATTATTAAATTTATTTGTTTATTTGTTAGATTTATATTTATTTTTAATGTTTGTTATAATTTAGATTATTTTAAACACTTTATTGGAATGACTATATATATTATATGAGATTTATTGTGCTTACTTTTATTTTTTTAATGAATTGTTTTTTTTTTTTTTTTTTGGATAAAATTTTAATTAATGGTTTTGACAAATGGATAAATGAGGTGTAGATGGGGAAAAAATTTCTCGTTTTATCCCACCTTGCCCTGCTCTATCTATTGTGGGGATTTAAGAGGGGATGAGTTTTAAAAAATTAACGGGGTGGGGCGCGGGGAAGACAACCCCACCCCAAACACACCCCATTGTCATCCTTACATTTAAACTTAAAATTGCCCATTTTCACACAAATTTTTAAAAATCAATTGAATTGGCGATTGGAGCTTGTGTGTGGAATAGGGTGGGAAGTGGGAAGGGTTGGGTGTAGTGTATTAATCTAACGATCCAGATTTGCTTGCACATTTTTTTTTTACTGATTTAATATCTAAAATGATATGTTTGCCCTTCATTCGTTTCTATTTAACGGTGGATAATTAACGGTAGGGGAGGATTTTGTAATTTCAAACAAAAGTTACTTATAGTTGCAATTAGGCCTAAAATTGAGGATGTTTCTGTAATTAGCTCTGGTGGAAAAGGAGAGGATGCAACGCGTTTGTTGATTGTCTGGCGCTTGCCGCTTGGTGAGTCATGACAAAGTCCAAAAAGTCAGGATGTGCTACTATACTGTTGAGAAAATGTTGTGTATGGTACCCACCAATCGTTGCTTTGCAACAGCAAACTTTGGACGACAAAAAAAGGAATCCAACGACTAAAACAATAACATACAAATTATCACCAAATTACTAATTTAAAACACAAAAATCATACTCAACAAAATGCAGGTTAGTGGTAAAATACGTTCATTCTATAAAAACCATACGACCGGTTACATCGGTTTTTTTGACCCAAACAAAACTCTTCCTATAGTTTTGAGAATTTAAACGAATTTGGTGGTTTCTATGGTTTGGATTATGATCTTCATTGACATCTTTGTACGGTTGAATCATGATTGTACTATAGAGATGTAATTCATTTGAGTGATGTCTAGGGTTTGGGTGTTTATATAGTTCAGATAGTTCGAAAGTAATTTGTTTGAAAATACTTAATGAAACTAGTGAGTTTAAAAGGGTAGGTATTTATCATAAATCTATTTTTCATGAATAAATTCTAATTATCTTAATAATTCCAGTTTGTTTGAATTTTGTTTTTCAGTTTTCATTATATTTCTTACTAAAATTTTTACACGAACCTTACAAAGCAGCATTATTTGTTGACCTAGAAGGTGGTGTTGTGATAAAGAAAAATTGAAAAAAATTAAAAATAAAATTTTATTGTCACATGACCCAACCCAAAACAACTATTAGTTGATAAATAATAATCCTCCTCATTATTCATTATCAACTAAGCTTTGACAACGATAACTTGCAACAAATAAGGAATAAAACAACAAAGAAGTAGGGGAGACGTTGAACATGTTCAAACCCTTTGACATGAGATAATAGAACTTGAAATAAAACAAATAGCCAAATACAAATAACAAGTTTGACTTGGACTTGGACTTGGACTTGGACTTGGAATAAGACTTGGTCTTTACGTGTAACCCATGCAAGCCATTCTATTTGCTCTTCGTATACTCCATTTAAGCCATAGCGAATGGATTTGGCTATAGCATATTGTATACCTATACCGAATAAAATTTATAAAAGGTAGTTGAGACAATTTATAAGTTAAAATTTTTTTTCTTTCAAAAAAAGCTCTTGGGGTAAAGCCCAAATTTTGGGCTTCTCTTAATAGACATAAAATTGTTTTTATAAAGGGTAATTGAGATAATTCATACATTAAAAAAATTGTTTTGATTTTTGCCAAAAAAATAAAAAAATAAAAAAAAATTTAAAACAACTTCTAGTATTAAAAAAAACGTTTTTAGCCTCGAATGTGAGCCATTAGATTCAAATGCTTTGACTTAGAGTCCGTTTGGGAGAGCTTCTTGAGTAGAGCTTTTTGTAGTAGATCTTTTTGAAGTAAAGCTTCCACAAGTAGAGCTTTCAGGGAGTAGATGTTGATCGTTTGGTTGTCAATAAAAAAAGCTCTTTTAAACCGTAGATCGTTTGGTGAAAGAAAATTTAAAAGCTCTTTTAAATGATAGAATTACCAAAAAGGATATATATAAAAGAATTTAACACTTCACCAAATAAATATAAGATTATGAGAACATATCTTTTTTTTTTTCTTTTCTTTTTTAATGTTTTTGAAAAAAACTGTATTATAAAATAAATTTATAAACAATACAAGCTCAGTTGAAACTCCAAATTGAAAATGATACATAAGAGTTGAAGAATATAAAATTTTAGTTTACCAAAGAAAATAATTAAATGAAAATGTAACATTGCAGTTAACTTTCCGTTCTTGATTGCCTTATGTGAATGGATATTTGATCTTGAAATTGGCCATAGAAATACAATTTACAATATATAAATATTCTGTGTTGTTCAAAAAAATTAAATGAAATTGCCAAATATTATGAAAGAGTACGAGAATACAAGTTTTAACAATAATAAAATATTTCAATAACATAAATTCAAAATCAAAATAAATAACCTAAACTAATTACTCTCGGTGCATTAGAAGAACTGCAATTCGATCGCGTTCCTCATCCATCTCACGTTCATGTAATGAATTTGTGCCTTGTTCTTCACCAACTATTTCTCTTTCATTTTCTCCTTCTTCCGGGAGTAGCTCATCATCATCATCATATGGCATGAACTCTTGATCTTTGATAGAATGAATTCTTATGAAATTATGAAGAGCCATTGAAGCAATTACAATCTTCACTTGCTTGCTAAAGGGGAAGTTAGGCATTTGACGTAAAATCTTCCATCTATTTTTCCATACACCAAATGTTCTCTCGATAGTACATCTCAAAGATGAGTGTGCATGATTAAATATTTCATTTTTCCCTCTTGGTTGACTTCCACGTCGATAATCTGGAAGATGATAGCGTTCTCCCTTGTAAGGCCCTAAATACCCCTTCATATGAGGGTATCCAGCATCTACAAGATAATACTTACCTACATTGACAAACAAATATATAATTTAAAATGTCGATTTTTTTATTTTTTATTTTTTTATTTTTTTATTTTTTTTATTTTTAAAGTGCAATGGATACTCTGCACATTACATTAAATTAAGCAGTAGGCATAAAGCCAGTGACAAAAATTCAAACAAACTATCACTAAAGCTGCAACTAACAATAATATCAACACCCGATCAGTTTCACTCAAAAGCATCTAAAAAAATAACAAATAATGCAGATATAATATAATATCACAAACTGATTACAAGCAACAGATTTACGATTTCGTTGACACCAATCCAAGCAATTTAACCTCTGCTTCAAAGATCAAAGTATCATCCACCAAGAAACCTTGTTTTGGGTCCTCTAGATCAGCGAATGACAAGAACCAGTCCAAAACACAGTCTATGTCATAAAATGTCGAATTATGAAATTAATATAAATATTTAAAAAAAAAAATTACTTACCTGTAGGTGGATGAGGAAAATTCAAATTTTCTCTTCGCAAGGCCTCCAAAAAAATACGCGTATCATGAGCACTACCTTCCCATCCAGCCCATGCAAAAGTAAAACACATGTTAAAATCACATACAACCATCACATTTTGGGTAGGAAACCCTTTTCTACCAATATATGGTATTTGCTTCGATGCAGGCATTACAACCGGTATATGTGTTCCATCTATTGCACCTATGCAATCTTTGAAATATGGCCAATATCGATCATTATCCTTGATTTTTTTAGGAATCCTATTAAAATGTGGGTCAGATGGTCTCACAATATCTATAGCCATCTCACAAACAGCATCCAACACTAGTTCAAACCATCTAGATATAGTCTCACCTGAATGCTGAAATCTCTCTTGAACCATTCTATTCCCGAATGCATGTCCTAGTGTGATAAAAAACATAGCTACTGTCTCAACTAATGATACGTCTCTACCCTTTTGAAGGCCATATTTTTGACTCAGCGTATTGCATAATTTCATGAAGACGTGTTTTTCCATCCTAAATTGTTGGTGACACCTATCCTTGTGACCTTCTAACACCTCCATCACAAATTTATGTCCTGTATGAGATGATGTTCTACATGGCACTTTCAAACTATATTTAAAAAAATGATGAACACATAATGCAACTCCAGTATGTAAATACTTGTAGTCGTCGTTACTTTCATCACTGTCACTATTTTCATTATCATCATCACTTTCATCACTGTCACTATGATCATTATCATCATCCCTTTCATTATTCTCATGCTCAGTATCATCAAGATTTTCCCAAAATTCCATCTGTAAAGCAAGAAAAAATGCAACTATTTAAACATTACATACACGTAAAAAAATTTAATCATATACTAAATATTAAAACTCAGATCAATAATAATTGTAGAATAACAAAACTCAAACAATAGTCTTTGTACATCAATATAAAATAAACTAAAATCATACTCAAACAATAGTCTTAATTAATCAACATAAAATAAGGCACATTAAAAATCCTAGTTCTTCATCTCCTTGAGCCACTCAATTTGAACTTCTGGATCATCTTTAAGTGCAGCAAACATCTCCCTATTTTGCTTCTTAAGAAACAGTTTAGTAGCTAACATATAAAGTTCACTCTTTCTAGGTATTGCTGTATTGTTACGCAGCAATTCAATAGCTTCTGTAATGCTAGTGTCATCTTTCTTTGTAGATTTTTTATTTTCTACCGCTTCTGCAATGCGATCCAAATGTGTTAACATTCTATCTGCGACTTTATCTCTCGATCGAAACGTTTTTCTTTTTTTCCTTCCATTATCTTCAGTAGTATTCACATATGTGGGACTTCCTATGTTGATCTCAATATTTTCAAGCCCATCAACACGATCAAAGTCATTATTTAAATTCTCCTCAATGCCATGCATCCTATCAACTTCAGAAATTTGTTCATTATACGACCTATGCTCAGTATCATCATTTGGTACAAAATTGGTTGATGGAGCCCAAGCTCCTTCCCCTGTAGCAGCAACATCTTTGAATAGAATATCTAGTTCATCTGCATTCTTTAATCCTTTATGATGAAATTTCATTGCATCAGGAATCTCCTACAGTGTGAAGAATTTTTTTTTGAAAATCAATTAGTTTAAATTAAAAATGATAAAGTGTAACGAATATTAAAAATAAATGTTTCACATTATACCTTTAATTTTCTATTCCACCATTCATCTGTGGCTTCAATTGTTTGCTTCACGTGATCCCATCCTAAGCCGGTTTCCTTTCCTTTCAAACTTGTCCAAATTTGCCAATCCTTCTTGAGTGAATCCCACTTGTTTTTGAATTGCTTGTAGTTATATGTTTTACCGGTCATAGCAGTGAACTTACTAATAACATTTTTCCAACCAGTTCTATTTAAGTGACTGTTAGGTCGATTCCCTACCAAGGTCTCATTGACGCAAATCTTGATGAAGGCATCCAGGGTAAAATCATTCCACTCAGCCTTGGTTTTTTTTTTGATTTTCTTCTACAGATGTTTCCATTCTAAAAAAATAATAATACATAAATTGGCAGCAAGTGATCCTATTCTCTCAAATATATAAGTTCATTCGTCAATTGATATATATATATATATAAATAATAACCTAGCAAACACAAACAATATACAAATATATATATATATTTGAATAGCTGGTCATAACAAGGCTACAAAACAGAGCAACATAGAAAAGAAAAAAAGGCACAAACACAAAATATATACTGCGTAACTTTTAAACACAATTCAATGAAACTTTTTTTTTTTTTTGAAAAATTAAATATTATTAAACAAATGCTCAAAAAGAGCAGCCCACAACAAGCCAAGATAGGCACAAAAAACAACAAAACAGAGTACACAACAACTCAAGCACAAAAGCACAGGGCACCACCCAAAAAACAAAGCCCCGAAACAAAAAGAAAACCCAAACGAAGAGCACTGGAAAACTAGGCCAGCAAACTAGACAAAAAAAAAAAAAAACCAAAGGCAGACAGAACATAGCAGTTCGGAATTTTACTAAAGAATTTAATAACATAAATTCAAAATTTAATAACATCAATTCAGAATTTAGAAACATGTAACATAAATAAAATTTTACTAAAGAAAACAAAAATTTGAAAGGAGAGATCTTGAAACTTACAGGTTAATGATGAATCTTCAATAGTTTGAAGTGAAATAGAAGCCAAAGTGAAACGTTATTGTTGAGAAGTAGTGTTTAACGTGTAAAAGAAATATTTGATTAGGGTTTAAAAAGATACTGTGTAATTAATAAAATATGATAGGGTTATATTAGATATTTTAATGTTTTTAAAAAAGCTCAAAAAAGTCTACTTAAAAAAGCCTAAAATTTGAGCTTCTCCAAGTAGACGTAAAACAGCTTTTTTAATCGTCGAAAGCTCTACTGCAGTGTCAACCAAACGACAAAAAAAAAAATTGAAAAGAGCTTTTTTAATTAAAAAAACTCTTTTAGCCAGTAGACAAGCCCCCCCAAACGTACACTTAGTATGCATTCACTTGTAGGTGCTTATCCATAATCTATGACCCATATGCAATGCACTGATGTATTTTATATCAGATCGAACTGATATAACTATATATAGTAAAACACGCAATTGGTATGTGGTGGTGATAAATTTTATACTCTCCGTACCACTTAAAATATAATCTTTGAGAGTTTCTTACAATATACAAATTATCTATTTACACTCAATTTTTTTTTTTTTAATTAATGACAAGTTTAACCTGAATTAAAATTACTAAACAAAACAAAAAAAAAAAAAAAAAAAATCTAAAGTCACTTCAAACTAATTAAATTATTAAAAAAAGAAATTCTCTCTCCTAAATCATTAAATTAAATATTACGAATTAAACTCTCTTAAATCGGTTATTAACATATTAAACACTCTATCCTAATTACTCTCTCTCTCTCTCTCTCCATTTTTCAAAAATAAAATAAAATCATATCTCCATACTTTCTCGATCATCTTTGATTAATAGTTAAAGAAACAAAAAACTTATGAATATTTTGGTATTTTACTAACAGTAATATATATATTAAAAAGTCAATACAAATTCCTTATTTTTCAAAATATATATATATATATATATGAAAACTTGATTTGTTGTAACTAGATTCGATTAAACTTAGAATTTCTAAGACTAGTGAAAGAATTAAAGTTCTCTAGGCAATCACATACCTACAAAAGTAACAAAAGACATTTTCATATTTCGATTTTTTTTTTTTGAAAAACAGGGTACTTTTTTTTTAATATATATATATACAATACCTAAAAATCAAGCTTATTCATAAGTTTTTTTTTTTTTTTTTTTTTCTCTCTCTTAACTGTTAGTTTTGCTTAAGAAAGAATGGAGATAGAAAATTAGATATATGTATTTAAGGAGAAAGAGTTTAACATGGTAATTAAAATTTAGGAGAGAGTGTTTAATATGTAATATTTAGTCTAATGATTTATGAGAGATAATTTCTTTTTTCAATAATTTAATTCAAAAAAGATTACTCCTCGGATGAATCCAAAGACTACGATGGTTCATCCTAACTTTTATTAAAATAAAATGATGTGTCTTTATAAATTTATTTTTTAAAATGAAGTGTCTTTAGAATAGGAGTACCAAATGATAAAAAAGATAATCTTGGAACAAAACAATGTGTCGCTAGAATTTTTTTAAAATTTAAATTTTGAAAATGAAGTGTCTTTAGAAAAAGAAGTGAAAAAGGAAAAAATTAGATTGCAAAAGAAACTTTCATAATCTTTATATTTTTATAATTTATTTTTTTCCTTATAGTAATCTTTTCTTTCATTCATTGCTTTTTAACGGGATCTAACATAAACAATAACAAAAAGGAGCTAGGTGTCATATATAAATGATCCCCTACAACACCTCCACAAAACTAATAGTAGACTCTCAAAGCTACCAAAACGGTGTCGTATTTATTGAAAGCCAATAAACCCTAAACTCACACCGATAACTATTTCGGACATAAGCCCTAGTAGAGTAATTAAATCCAATTCGACCCAAACCCTAACAAAAGCATGATCAGTTGTTGGGATCTGAATTTGATTTCTTTCTTCATCTTTCTTATAAATGCATCACATTTCTTGTTCTTTATACTAATCAACTCGGTTCCGTCTTCTTGATCATAATTATATTCTTCAGCATAATAAGAACTCTTCTACTATGATTCATCGACAAGCCTCGTGGAATTCTTGACAATGAAAACCAGGATGCCATTGAAAAACAAGAACATTTACCCCTTGTCAATGTTTTGGGCAACAATTTAGTTGCCTTCTTTACAAAGAAAGACATACTCATCAATTGTTTACACTCCATTAATGATGATGCTGATGTTGTTGCTTGATTGCTTCCATATTTTTTTCTATCTATGATCACAACAAATTTGGAAGAAAATGTGTTTTTGACAGAGAGAACCCGTTTGGACGAGCTTCTCTACTGGTTGTGTAGTTTGATTGTCACTTAGTTGAGCTTTTTGATGATTAAAAAAGTTGTTTTACGTCTACTTGGAGAATCTCAAATTTTAGGCTTTTCCAAGTAGATCTTTTTGAGCTTTTTTAATAACACTAAAATCTCTAATATAACCATATCATTTAAAATAATTTTTGAATATTTTGGTAATCTTACAATTTAAAAAAGCTTTTTCTAATTGATAACTAAACGGCCAACAACTTCCCATTAAATACGGCCAACAACTTCCCATTAAAAGCTCTACTTGTAAAATGTTCACTTTAAAAGATCTACTCCTAAAAGATCTACTTGAAGAAACTCTTCCAAACGAGCCAGATATCTATGCCCTATATAAAAATAGCCTACAGTATTTGAAATTATAGTTTGTTTAATTTATTGTAACTTTATATACCTATAATGTCCTTAGTAGAACTTTAAATTATTTTCGATGATTGATGTAGTTATATAAAATCTATAAAAAAAATAGAGGGTATATATGGTATTTCATTTTTTAAATTTGTTTACAATTATTAGCATAGTGCAGTTACACTTCTATCCTTGGAGGATTCTAAAATTACATAAAGTTTTTTATTAGACAATGTATAAGTGATGGTATAAATGTCTTTCACATTGTATGATCGGGGACCATTTAGGAATTTTGCCTGTAATTAACCATACGAATTTTTTTTCTTAGATTCTCTCTCTTAGCCACATCTCTCATCCACTGTTCAAATAAAAAACGTGTCACTCTGGTCTGTCTTCACTCTCACTGACTCTTCATTTCTTGCTTCTTTCCTATTTCTTTCTTTCTTCTTCCCATTTCAATCAGAGACTTCACATACATCATACTCGAAGCTTCAAGAACGAAGAGGTAAGGCTACTACCATGTTTCTTCATCTCTTTCTCAGTTTGGTTCTTTCATTCTTCCCTAGTTTTGTTCTCTTTGTAGAATTTTAGTGTATAGATTTTAGTTGAGCTTTTCTGTCATGTCTTTGATATTTGTATGTGACGAAATCGAGTTTGTAAATTTTAAAGTTCTCTCACACCTGAAAAGTTTTTGATTCGAAGATAGTTTAAAGCATGATGTAAAGAGTATTGAGATCTGTATTTAAATTGGATTTATGAGGGGAAGAGGCAATTGAGAATGATCGATGGCTTTGTTTATATATCTACTGAGATACGGTCCTTTGCTTGTTTGCCCAGATTAATATTTTTTTTTTCTTATTCTTAAACAATTTCATTAAATACTCTATAATCTATACATTCTTTCTCCTTTTGAGAAAAAGTTGCAATGGCAAATTATTGTTATTTTTGTTCCTATCATTACACCTTAACACTTATTCAACCTTTGATAATTGACATAAAATTGGACTGAATAATAATTAGACGGTTATTGTTGTCATGTATGCATATAAGTTAGAAAATGACGTGTAAAACTAGCAGGCCGGTTTATGTTAGATTCGAAAAATGAAAATTGAGTTTTGAAAAAATATGGTGGGTAGCTTGTAGTAGCTGGGATTGTTGGTGTTGAGTTGGGGTCTCTATATATTGTTGTGTTTGTGTTAGGGGAATACATAGAAAGATATATAAAAGAGACTACTATTCAGTTTGCTCAGAAATAGTGATTATTTTTTTGGGAAGTAAAGGGGTAGAATTTACCGTTAAGTGAAGGTGGAGGATTTGGCTATTCAATTGATGGCCACGAGATGAGCAGAAAGAATATGACCAGATAATTTTAAAGGGAGATGAATTGACTTATGTTTCAATACATGATATTTTGCCGTTTTGAATTGAAGTATTAATGTAGAATTTTCTCTCTTACCTTTCTTTTTTGGGATGCTAAGGAATGATTAGATACAACTTAATTTTTTCTTAGCTTTTGTATCTAAACAATCAAATGCTTGGAAGAGGAATGGATTGCCTTCACTTATTCTTTTTCCATACCCATTCTATTATTCTTTTTCCATACCCTCTATTCTTCATTCCTAACGAGTTTAGTTTAAATGTAGACTTCCTATTATCAAACTTACTATAGCATCACTGTATATGTGCTGCTGATTAGCATGTCTAAATATGTCATGTGTATTACAGATTTAGAGTAAGGAGTATGTGTAAATATGATGGAAGCATTCAATAGTATGTTGAAGGATTTTAGGGCTATGAATTATTTAAGCTTGATGGAATTCATTAGAAGAATGATGATGAGGAGATTCCAATTAAGGAACGAGGAGTGCAACAGTTGGAAAAATGATATACCACCAGTTGTGGACAAGAAGATATTGGAAAATAGCGTGGAGAGTAGAATCCTTCAAACTTTACATTCAGATGAGAAGAAATATGAGATGTTGGGTGTAACCAAGGCATACACGCTACCAACTTACCTAAAAAAAAACCTATGAGTGTGGCCATTGGTAGGTTAATGGGGTGCCATGTAGTTATGCATTGGTTGGTATTAAACACTATTATGAAGTGAGTGGTAACAAAGACAATTTAATTGACTTTATTGACCCCAAGCTTGTCAAAGTCAGCTTATCTTAGAACCTATTGCTCTATGATCCATCCCATTCCAGACTTATGTGTATGGGTTGATCTTAAAACAACGCATGTGGAACCGTCACCACTCAAAAGGAAACCAGGAAGACCAAAGCTTCTAAGGAAGAGGGAATCAAATGAGAAATCCAAAGCAGCAAGGACTAGTAGTGTTGTTTGTGGAAAGTGCAGACAACCTAGCCAGAATGCAAGGACTTGTAAAAGTGTCAACACTTCTGGAGGCAAAGTAACTAAAATTTTGTTTATTGATTTTTATTTATTATTTTTTTTTAATTTGTTTGATTTCCATTATGATTTCATGTTGTTTTATTTTTATACGAAGATAAAGGGCTTCAAAACGACAAGAAGATGTTAGTGTCTCCTCTTTATAGTCTCCCACACAGGTTTAGACTCAACCACAATCTCAAGTAACTCAGTTGGATTGATTATTTGTTAGTGCTTATTTTATGTTATTTTGATTTTCCGTTGTTTTATTTTTGTACAGAGAAAAAAGGCTTCAAATTGACAAGCAAAAGTTGGTGCCTCCTCTTCACAGCCTCTCACACAAGTTCAGACTTAACCATAATCTCAAGTGACTCAATTAGATTGATTAACTGTTAGTGTTTATGCAGCACTTAAAATGTTAGTGCTTAGGTATTATAAATTATGTTATTTTGTCGGATTTTGCTAGCATTTTGAGCTTATTACAGTGCTTAGCTTATGGTTAAAGTGCCATGACATTTTATTGGTACTTTTGCTAGCATTGAAATTGTTAGTGCTTATGTTTTAAACTTGTAATTCTATCTTTTATTGTATTAAACCAATGTATCCAGAATTCTAGATTATGTATATTATGGCTATATGCTGATCATATGTTTTAGAACAATGTATGTGCTTCAAAACAGTTGCTTCCTTCATTCATATTCATCAAGTGCATTAACTATTCATCAAACTAACAAAAAACACAGATATGGAGAGACCAAAGAATAACATATTAACTAACATCATCATCTTTATGCCACTTAAACTTGTTTTCAAATTGTGCATTCTTCCATTTAAACTTGTTTCTGAGTTTTGCATTCTTCCTTTTAAACTTGTTTTTAGGTTGTGCATCTTCGTATTTAGCAATTTCACTTCTTCTTCATCAATTGTACAATCTCTGTTTATTTCTACAGCACATTGCATACTTCCCATAAATCCCGTTGAATCTATTTGCATTGCCTTTTTTTCACATAAAAAAGATCTTACCTGGATTATCTTATGAATGAGATTTTAACACCAGCCTTCTTCCCACATCAGGATGCTTGGTTTCTGAATATTACCACTTCACCTTTGACGTTGCTTCATGTACTTGAACTTCCTTCCATGGTTGTTGACAGTAAAAGAAATGTGTGCGAATGTGTGTTTGAAATAATATATGCTTGTAATAGAAATTGATGAATGAAAATAGCAGGAAAAAACTTTAGGTTTATATCCATTGGAGACTCAACAATTTGATTTAGGGGGTAAAATTGTATTTTCAACAATTTAATCACATGTTCAAGGGCGTTCAAGGGCAAGACCGTCTTTTTGTCCACATAAAATTGTTAGAGTTGCCTTTTTGGACAGAAAAGGTAAACAGATGGGGGAGATTTTACAATAAATTCATTTCAGGGGGATTTAAGACCATAACTATATATTAAAATCTTAAAATCTAATGTTCAATTTTCACTCAAACAAATATACAATTACTGTATTGTAACTCAACTCTGCTGTATAGATTCCGACATAGTTCATCAATCTCCAATTTTTTTTTAATTTTTTTTTAATTTTTTTTTGAGTTGTGAAACGTGAAAAACCAGATGAAGCCTACTAGTAGGTGGAAACTTCAGTTAACCATATACAGTACAATGAAACGTGAAAAACCGGATGAAGCCCTTATCTTAATTTGAGTAAAGACCTTATTGAAATCATATTGATTTTTATGAATTTTGATTTGAACTTTTTTTGTGAATGATAAGTTCAATGAAATATATTTATGAATAAAATTTTAAAAAATTTCACCCATTAAAACTATTTATCCCGATTTTGTTAAATATGAAGGCAGGGTCGGTCTTGAGATTTTGGCGGCCTAAGGCGAACTATAAAAATGGGGCCCTTGAGTCCCGACTTTCCGTATATGTTTACTTGATTTTTTTTTCTCTAGTAAATACTTAAAAAAATTATTATAATAACTAAAAATCAAGACTGCAACACAACAAAATAGAAAATCATGAAGAGGTTTTGTGGAATAAAAGAAGAAGAAGAAGAAGAAGGAAAAGAGGTGTTAAATTACTTTCTAAAACAACAACAATTGATTTCAAGAAGAGAGCTTCAAAAATCCAAATTACAATCCAAAACAATTACTTTCCCAGTTTCACAAATCGCAAGAACAGAGTTACAGAGCTGCCAAAGAGAGAAAGAGACAAAGAAGTTGAATGTCTGATATAATGAAATGAAATTTTTAATTTGATATGTTTGTGGCAGGTTATGTTTAATATTTTTGTTTCTTTAGGGTGCATTTGGTACGAAGACAGGACAGGATAGGACAGTTGTTCTGTATTGTGTTTGGAATACCTGAGACAAAACGATGGACTGTACTGTTATGTGTTTGGTATGGCTGGGACAGGATGGAACAAGAGGTTCAAATGACCAGAGTACCATTTTTGTCATGTCTAATGTTTGTTACCGCATAATAGTGACATATAAGACATGATAAGTTAGTATTTATTTGATTTTATTAAATAAATATTTTTATATATTAACAAAAATAATAATATTGTAATTGAAAAATATTTTTGTATAGAGTTGATTGGATTTCATTGGATCTTATGTATAATTGTATGGAATTTAATGGATTTATAAAAAATAGAAAATTAACGAAGAAAATGAAAAATAAATAAATAATATTTTTTTTGGAAGATCCCGATTCTTCTTTGTCAAGAAAAAAAATTAAAGTAAAAAATTGAAATAATAATGTCTTCCACAATAATTATTAACAACATCAATTGAAGAATTTTTTTATTTTTTATTTTTTATTTTTTTATTTTTTTATTTTTTTATTTTTTTGGGGGAGCAGGAAGATTTCCATCTTCTTCATCATCAATTAAAAAAAGAAAAAAAGCTTTTGTTTCCATAGATCTTGTTTCCAAGAGGATTTGGTGTTCCAAAATCCAAATTACTAAAGAAAATTAGCACTATGTTCCACCACCATAAACAAATCATCATCACATATAGAAATCCCATAAAAAAAAAAAAAATCAAAATCAAAATAAGAAAATAAGAAAAATAGAGTACTCAGAGCTCTAAACTACAAAGATGATCATCATCATCACATATCAAAAGCTTGCCGCATCAAACCACCGGAGCACAACCCCAAAAAACCACCCACCACTTCCCCATGCAACACCCAAATCAGAAACTTGAAATTTAGTCAACCTCTTTAATCTTGGGTCCTGCAGCGCTGCTGGCGGAACTTGGTGGAGGGGAATCATCATCTCTGTCCTTTGTATTGTCAAATAGAGATTGATTTGGGTGTTGGTGGTGCTGGGTTTTATTTCGTGGAGGGGTTTGATTTGGGTGTTGGGCTTGCTGGGTTTGGTAGGCTGTGGGAGAGGGAGGGTGATCCAGATGAACGAAGGAGAGAGGGAGAGATGGGAATCAGGTTGTGTAAATATATGTTTGTAATTATTAGAAATATTAAGGGTAATAAAGTCTTTTTGACACTTGTCCCATGCATGGGACAAGTCTGGCCTAGGGTGATGGGTGTGACAACTTTTTGTGTTTTTTGTCCCATTTTGTCCGGTCCCAACTCACGTTTACAACGCGCTAAATGTGGGATAAGATGAAGTTGTCCCATATTGTCCCATCCCATCCCGCATACAAAACGCACCCTCAATGAGTCTTTTCTTTAAAAAAAAAAGACATATAAAATATGGACTACTTTTAAGTTTTAAGTATAAATATTTCTTTAGTGGGCTTTTTAAGTGATATTTGATATGTAGGCTAGTTTTTTTTTAAAAAAATTATACTCGAGCCATCAGATATAAATATACAGTAAACTAAATTTTGAGGGCCCTTTCTAAACGGGTTTGTATGAAGGCATTAGAAAAATAGGTGAAATATAAAAAAAAAATTCAAGAAAAATAGTTCTTATTTTTGAAAAAATTTCAAATTTTATTTATAAGTATATTTTAATGGACTTATTATTCACACAAAAATTAGATCAAAATTCATAAAATTGATGTAATTTAATCAAGGCCATTGCCCAAATTAAAATAAGAGATACCTATGTATATATCATATTCCAAATTTTTTATTATAATATTTACATATATTGTATTTATTATTAATGTTTACAATTTTTCATTATATTATACATTATAAATGTAATTATATAAAATTATAATATCATTCTAATAACATTTTTAATTTTCCAATATTATAAAAGTAATTATATTATTTATTAATATAGATAGGTGGATAGATAGTGTGAAAAAAAAAACAATTTTCAAGTTTCTATATTTTAAATGTAATTATATTATTTATTAATATTTAATATAATATAATATTAAATTACTTATTGAATAATAGAATTCTTATAATATTCTAATAACATTTTCATTTTACCTACTAATAAATGTAATTATATTATGCTATTAATTTAATAAACTATAAATATAATATATATATTTTGTGAAAGAAATGTATTTATAATATTAAATACCCATAATATAGTCGAATGTATTTCATGGGCAGCCATCATTTTCATGGTAGGTAGGGTACAGTAACCAAATCCCCAAAACTCACAATACATTCAAAATGAAAAGAAAAAGGATATTTTGGTAAATACAAAGAGGGAGGGAGATGTGTCGGAGGCGCTAGCCATAACGTATGATCATTCCAAAAAGTAAGCCGTGTTTCTTGCGCAAGGGAAATCCCGCCCTTTTTCTCACTGATATTTATTATTAATAATTGTAAATAAATAGCATTATAATATTAACAATATCACGCCTTCCTCATTCTTCATTTATTGATCGATCGATCTCTTCTCCTCCTCCTCCTCTACCGACTTCTTCTTCCAGATCCCTACTCTTGTCCTGTCAAGGTATTTTCTAAGATCTATATATATATATATATTTTATGATCCTTGTATCATGAAATCTTATGGTGTTTGTTTTCCATTGTATTTTGATTTTACTTATTGCCTGGTTTTTTTAGGATTTCTTTTGTTTGACTCAATTTTGGAAACCATAAAGGTTTAGAAATCTGAGGAGAGAAGAGAATATTGTTATTGTTTATAACAATATTGTATGTCCGAGGAAATTTTCTGGAATTCGATGCGTTCAATTAGATTGTTTTAATTCTGAGAATTACTTGCATTGATTGATCTCTCTGATGGCAATTTTAATGATGATAATGGTGGTTGCTTCATTTTTTTTTTTTTTTTCTTTTAACAGAACTAGGGTCCCCAATGATTGAGCTGAGCACCTCACTCCCGAGGTGGCTGATCCTGATTGGCTCCGATACTTATTATTTGTTCTCTTTTGGTTGGCTGGTAACTGTAACTGGATCATTTGGATTTTTAGCTATTATATATGTGTTTTTCAAGTGGCAGAGAAAAACATCTCTAAATTGGGTTAAAGATGCTGCTAGAGCAAAGAAGAAATTCTTGAAGAAACTAAAAGTTCATATATCTAATCATATATGGACCGAAGATTTTGCTTATGGTGAACAGCCATCCACATGCAGTGTTTGCTTGACTTCTTTGGTGTGCCCACAATCTGTAGCTGCAAAATCAGCATCTTATTTTCCTGTCCACCGTTGTGCTGTTTGTGGTGTAGCAGCTCATTTCTATTGTTCTGAATACGCAGCTAAAGATTGCAAATGTGTGGCTCAATCTGGTTCTACTCATGTGGTGCGACACCAGTGGTCTGAGAGATGGGATAATACAGATGATAATGCTGAGATGTCTGCCTTCTGCTTTTATTGTGACGAACCATGTGGTGTTCCTTTTATTGATGCTTCTCCTACATGGCATTGCTTATGGTGTCAACGCCTTATACATGTCAAATGTCATACTATAATGTCAAAAGAATCTGGTGATGATTGTGATTTGGGTTCCCTTAGAAGGCTCATTGTTTCTCCACTTTGTGTAAAAGAAGTTGAAGAGAACACTGCAGGTGGGATGCTAAGTTCTATCTTACCTTCTGTTCGTGGGCAGTTGAAAAGGAAGCGTCATCGGGGTAAGAATGGAAAAAATCGTACTGTTAATGTAAAGTTTCTTGATTCATCATCTCCCAATTTAGAATTGGACAATGTCTTCAATGGGTTTGTTGGCATGAAGAAATCTAGCAGTGATAAGAATCTTGACTATTTAAAGACAGATGGTAGTGTGCTCAGCATAAAAGGCACCTGTAATGGGATACTGCAAAAAAGAAATGGAACAGCCATTTGTGGTCAAGTGAAAAAGTATACTTTGGTTGATTTGCCACAAGATGCGAGGCCTCTTTTGGTCTTTATTAATGCTAAGAGTGGAGGTCAACTTGGGCCTTATCTGCGGAGGAGACTGAACATGCTTTTGAATCCTGTCCAGGTGAAAAGATAATCTGTTAGTAGCAATGATAGACCATATGATTATATGAACTATATTGAACCAATCTATTCTGTTACAGTTCTAACATTTGATTATTTCCTTCTCTCTTAGTGCTTAATACTTAATTTGTTACAATGCCTAGGTTGTCATTGCTAGTTGCTAGCTGTGGTTCATCACATTTATTGTGGCAAATTAATCTAACATAAGTTTGAATATATGAATAACTAGGTAAAGCATGTATATTTTCCTAGGCCAGCTTCATGTTCTCAATTATCCATTTAAACAAGAAGTTTTGGTGCGTAGTTTCCTATCAAATTTATACTTTGTTCTCACACGAAAGTCTGTGATGGCTGTTGTACTGACTAGATGATGAACAACATGAAACAAGAATAGAGAGAGAGAGAGAAAGTCTGTGATGGCTGTTGTACTGACTGGATGATGTACAACATGAAACAAGAATATATATAGAGAGAGAGAGAATTAGGAGAGAAGAGAATGTAGTTTTAGACATAGATTAGATTGTTTAGAGCTTCCCCTTTTGTATTAATGAATCAGTCTATTAAAAAAATAATGTAAAACCTATTTATAATGGTCAAGTCTAGAGAGAGAATTAGGAGAGAAGAGAATGTAGTTTTAGACATAGATTAGATTGTTTAGAGCTTCCCCTTTTGTATTAATGAATCAGTCTATTAAAAAAATAATTCAAAACCTAATATAATGGTCAAGTCTAGTCTATTGTACAAAGAAACCAAATTAACAGTTTAAATAATGGTTATTGTAATAATGTGCTCTTAGGGCGTACATTAATGAAAAATTGTTATTGGCAAGATTTTCATTAAAAATAAAAATATTCTTAACAAAACCCTACTTGATTGGAGGACCCCATTAGTATTGTTTGATATCTTTATATATACATCTTGCTAGTTTCTAGCCAGTAACTTTTTCAAGTTAATTGGTATTTCTAATCCTAGTGCCAATTCTAATCCCAAAGTTGGTGCAAATAGGGATAGATTGTTATTCTAACTTTTCCCAAATTGGGTGCTACTATTCCTTTTTACTTGCCTGATGCTTTCCTGATGGAGAATGATATTTAGAAACTATTCTTGGTGTTTTTATTTTAATGATTTTGGTTTTTTTTTTTCTTTTTATTTTTTTTTATTTTTAAAACGGGATAAAGCTTATTATTTAGTTTCTCTATGAATCTATTGGGCATCTACCTGTGAAGAATTTGGCGAAGATTCTCTATTTTTCATCATGCTGGGTTGGAAGGCTATTGTTAATTGATCGAATTCCTTGTATCTTTGGTGTGTTCAATTTGTTGTTTCGATGGACTACCGGTTCATTTTTGTACTTTTTTTTTCTTCGTTTTTGATACTTGATGTAAATTAGTTTTCTTAATTGATTTAGATTTGGTTTTCATTCAATATAAAATAGGCCTTGATGTACTTTTCTTTTTTGAGTTTAAAATAGACCTTGATTTTCTATCTTTCTCTTCTCTGTTTTTCTTTCTGCTTCCTCTCTCCCTACTGCTTTATGTCCATCTTCTCTTTTTCTTTCAAATTTCTGTTTAATGCACTTTCTCCCTTCTTTTCCCTTTTTTGTTGACATCAACTGATTTAAGATCTTTCTTGCCTAACACTGAATGGTACAAGAGCACTCTCGTATCACATCATTTGGTAACTCTATAAATAGGTGCTCATATTCCGCTTGCCCATTATTTTCATTTGTATGCATTAAGTAATGTTTGGAAAGTTTTGTGAACGCTTTTAATCTAAATCTCAGGTTTCACATGTTTAATATTTTGTCATGATCTAAAAGAGTTTAATCATAAAACAGAAGATAATTCCTATGTGCAGGTGTTATTTGACAGATATTGTGCTGCATAGCAATATAGCATATAAGTTCCCCTAGGAGTATTTGGCTGAGTTCTATGATTTCAATGTGCAGGTGTTTGAACTTAGTGATTCCCAAGGTCCTGAGGTTGGTTTAGAGTTATTTAGTAAGTTGCAATATTTTAGAGTTTTGGTCTGTGGTGGAGATGGCACTGTTGCATGGGTTCTCGATGCAATTGAGAGGCATAATTTTGATTCTCCTCCACCTGTTGCTATTCTTCCTCTTGGCACAGGAAATGATATGTCAAGGGTTTTGCGGTGGGGAAGAGGTTTCTCAATTGTTGATGGACAAGGTGGCTTAAGCACAATTCTGAATGACATTGATCAAGCAGCAATTACAATGCTAGATCGCTGGAAAGTAAATATAAGAGAAGATCACTCAGAGTGTGATCCAAGAAAAGAACAATCCAAGTTCATGATGAACTATTTAGGTATATATCTGAAATTGAAATGTCAGTGACATGTTTGGATCCATTAACAATTCTAATTTACCTTTTATTAGGTATTGGATGTGATGCAAAGGTTGCATATGAATTTCATGTGACTCGGCAGGAGAATCCCGAAAAGTTTTCTAGTCGGGTAAGCTATATATATTTCTGCGGCTATGCGCATTTTATTCTGAGTTGTAAATAATTATTGGTTTTATGTTGGAATGGTTAATCAATCTTGTTTTTCCATATGCATAATTTTTCCTGCTTCCATGGTTTAAGTTATGTAAGCAATACATTTCTAGTTCCTTGACTAAGTCATTGGAGTAGTTGATGGGCCTTGGCAAAGACAATGCTGGCTAAATTCCATTAATGTCATAACTAGGTCGATGGAAACTTGTTTCAATCACCTGTTTTGGGATTGTAAATCCATTTAGATGTTAGTCCTAGATACAGAAGTTTATTTAGTTTATAATATGTATTTCTTTCTTTCCTTATAATTTTTTTAAGAAAAGGCCTGCCATCTTTGATTTTTTATTTGTGATTTCGGCACTTTGTTAATTAGAATTTCATGGACAGTTTGTGAATAAACTGCGATATGCCAGAGAAGGTGCCAGGGATATAATGGATAGAACATGTGCTGACTTACCATGGCATGTTTGGCTTGAAGTTGATGGAAAAGACATCCAGATTCCAAAGGTACGTGATTAAGTATAATTATTATCATTTAGCCATTTAGGTTACCGATTGCTTTTGTGCTTCTAAAGGCTATTTTATTATTATTGTTGTTATTTTATGTTTAAGCGCATGCTATGTTTCTTTTCCATATTTTAAATGCTTTCTTCTTTTATTGTATTTTCACCTCCAGGATTCTGAGGGTTTAATTGTGCTGAACATTGGCAGCTACATGGGTGGAGTAGATCTTTGGCAGAATGACTCTGAGCATGATGATGATGATTTTAGACTTCAGTCCATGCATGATAAAGTTCTTGAGGTTGTGTGTATCTGCGGAGCATGGCATCTTGGCAAACTACAGGTATGAGATTGTTTATGCTATTTTTTTAGGGTGGAATTGCCATCTGACCAGGATGATCTTTAACATGTTACTGTTACCTCCATAATTGTGATTCTTTAAATGTTTAATAATAATTTTAACTCATAATTATTCTTCCTGCTCTCCATATAATCATTGATCTTTCTATTTTGTAATATTTAATACATATTTTTATTCATTCATAAAGTATGATTAGACATTAGTCCTTTACATGGTATTGCCATACAATTACTCCTTGTGGCAGAAAATATAGGTGGTGGAATTTATGTAATTCACTTTTGTGGAATCTCTAATGTTCATTAGTAGTCTTTCCTTGTTTATAGGTGGTCTCTTCCTTTACTCGTAAAGCATTTAACAAAAAAATTTATAGTTTTTAAACTAACGGCTCATGCAGTAATCAGTAACACCAATTATCATCATACAGTTTGGATTAACTCTATATGATAGAACCCAACCAAGTGGTTAACGGTTCAAAACCTCTTGGTGGTTCTCTGTAACTATGATTTGTCTACATTATAATGTTTTAAGTTGCATATGTTGGTAATCTATGATGGCTTTGCCATACAACTACTCCTAGTGGAAAAATTGGAAGTGATGTTATCGATAATCTATTATTGTTAGATCTATTCTCAAACATCATATTGAATTTTGCAACCAATTTAAGTAACATGATCATGATCAACCCTTAGATGATAGGCAGGGTTTTGTATGATCTGTCCAAGATATTCTTTTATTTGTTACCTCAAAAATGATAGTTCTCTGAATATTTATTAACTTTTATAAACCCATACTTCTTGTGTTACAGAGTCATGAACTTTGTACATTGTACAGTTCAGATTGTCCGTTTCTTTCTAAACCTATGATTGGGATATCGGTATTGGAAAAATGCCAAATAAAATACCATTACATATAGGAAAAGTGTCAGATATTGTCTATTATATATCCTGTTGTGAGTTTACTCTTTCAAATGAATTATATACTTTTATGTTAAATGTATGGTTTCTATGCTTCATGTATCATTAGATATTTATGTGTCACTAAATCCCTGCAGCTGATATCAGCAAGCAAATAAATGGGAGAACCTTTTAAGTTTTCTTTTTCTTTTATACTAACAAATTGTGTTTTATAGGAAATTTTACTTGCAAATACTTTATGACACTTATTTTGAAACTAAAATTGGGTGTAGATGTTGTTGAACGAATTGAGACCAAAGCTTTTTTTCTATGCAGGTTGGACTTTCACAAGCTCGGAGGCTAGCCCAGGGGAAAGTCATAAGAATACATGCTTCCAGTCCTTTCCCAGTTCAAATAGATGGGGAACCATTCATTCAACAGCCTGGATGCTTAGAAATAACACATCACGGACAGGTATTTTATGCCTTCTCGTCTAAGTAATTACATTGTACACATCTGGATGCTTGTGTAGTTGTGTATGGATAGTAGTTTGTTTCTAATTGTACTTGAAAGAAATTGATATGTTGCCCTGATACTTGGAAATTAAGAAGAGAAACAGAAGTAAATAATAGGAAAAACTCATCATTACCTAAAAAAACTTGTCGCTGCCAAATAAACTTGATTATGATTATTGAATCTAGAAAGTGATGAAATTATAATTGAATTATTTGAGCTAATTGATTTGTCGAGTAAGAAATAACTCTCTCAAGTTGTCATAAAGAAGTTGAATCCGAACTTGTCAATCTGGTTTGTTCAGGTGTTCATGTTGAGGAGGGCCTCAGAGGAACCTAGAGGGCATGCGGCTGCTATTATGACAGATGTGTTACTGGACGCTGAGTGCAAAGGAATTATTAATGCATCTCAAAAGAAAACTCTACTCCAGCAGATTGCCCTCCATCTTTCCTGATTTGTCTCTTAATTGCGTATAATATCTAATGCAGCAGCTAACATGATTTTGGTACGTTTTCTTCTCTTCGGTTGCCCGATATGTTCTGTTTCCACAAGCGGATTTTTTTTTTTTTGTAAATTACAAGAGAGATGACACAGAATTACGAGTGTACTTAGATAGGAGAGATTGTAAAGATATGATACGACTATTTGGGCTGTCCCATTACCAAAAGGAGTTGCATTTTTGTCAGAATCCTTTCCAATGATCCATTATTCCTGCTTCCTGAAGCCTCATTTCTGTTATCATTTATTGTGAGATACATCTCCTTATTTTCTGTTTGTTGCAACGTAATTTAATTAGGGCAAGTTGTGCAAATTATGGTACCAAACAAGTCAGAGGTTTGATGGTACCTGTGGAAATTAAACGCAACATGTGCCCATAACGTTGGAGGATATTATTAGTGACTTGATAGAACTTTTGTCAGGAAAAGTAAATAAATATTATTAAAAAAAATGAAAAAAATTAGAAAGATATTTTTCTTTTTTGAAAGAGGAAGAAATATTGAAGGTCACCTGACCTCCATTGGTCTTGGTCATCCTTGGGGTTGGAAGAGGCCTCCACATCTACAATGAATGTGGAGTTTCAGGTTGCTCTTTACACAGTTACACCCTTGCATGGTGGAGATCTTCTTGCAGTCCTGCAGGAGATCCCTTCCTCCCTTATTGGAGGTTGCCTCCTGTAGATGGTGGAGATCTCAACCATGGTTGTCTAGTTAAGGGCAATTCCATGTCCGAGGAGGTGAAATCGGAATAACAATTTCTTTTGTTAGTTTTTTTTTTTAGGAAAATTGCATTAAAGTATCCTAACCTTTGCTGATATTGCAATTAGACCACACTTTTGTCAAAATGATAGATTAGTACTCTTGACCAAACAGTTGACCATTAGAATTAACTTGACCATTTGTTTAAGAAGGGTATTAAGGTCTTTTTATCCTAAAATAAACTGAAGCAATAAATTTTTTTAAAGCAAATATTAAAAAAATACATATAAAAAGTGAAAAAAATAAAAAACATTTTCTTTTTGAGATCTGAAAATCTCCTTCCCAAATCTCTATTTTTTTTCTTCTTTTTTGGAAGATCAGAGTTCGGTCATTTTAACAAAAGTGCGGTGTAGGTCGAATATTAGCAAAGGTTGGGATACTTTAGTGCAATTTTCCCTTGTTTTTTATTTTTATTTTTATTTTATGTTTTTCACTAATGTTTTTAACAAAACTTTTTTTTCCTTCTCTCGCACGTTCTCTTTTATATATATATATATATATCTAATTCTACTTTGGCTCTTAATCATTTTTAATCAATGTTCTATTTCAAAATAATTATGAAAACAATGAATTAATATAAATATAACACATATGACGTTGTCCTGAGTATAAGTATGTAACAAAGGAGATGTACACTTTATTTTAATTTCGGTAAGGACCTTGATGAAATTACATCGATTTTTATGAATTTTGATATTATTATTTTTTTTTAGTTTTTTTTAATTTTTTTTTTTTTTTAGAATAATAAGTTTTATGAAATCTATCTATGAATAAAATTTGAGAATTTTTCAAATACTAAAACTATTTATCCTGTTTTTGTTAAAGATAAATGCATCAGAAAAATAAGATAAATATTAGGAAATTCAAAAAAAATAGTTCTAATACTTGATAATTAATATATATATATATATATAGTCTTTCTATTATTAATTCGTTCTGACAATAAATATATCAGAACGAAGAATGTGAACCACAGATTATGAAGAAGTTTTGATAAATGCGTACACTTTGAGTCAAAGTATGTAAATCTAGTGGTAATATATTTATTGACAAGATTTCAATGTAAAGATAGCAATAGCGATGCGGTTTTAATAAATGTAAGGATGCGGATATTGACACCTATAAAACTTATTAGTACACCTATATTTTATTAAAAAATTTAATTACAAAAATATTCTAATAAGGACAAATTACTTTAATTAAAAATAAATCAAATATTGTATACACTCATTAATTACACTTATATCTTCAATTATTTTTCTTTATTAAAAAAAAAACTTACCTTTCAAACAAAAAAAAAAAAAAAAAAAAAATCATGATAAACCTTAATTAAACTCTAATTTTATTTCAAGTATCAAACTTTCTCATCATCATATGATTATCATATTGTTTTTGTCTTTCATTTATGTATAGTTATAAACTCTATCATTAAACAATATATATATATATATATTTTAACAATAGCTGTAGATATTTTTTACAAGTGTTTTTTTTTTTTTGGTAAGATAACCGTATAAATAAGATAATTTCAGATTAAAAATCTCTTGACCCCATATACGGATCCACATATTTCCTTTTATAAGGTTCCTACATTTGCGAAATTTCCAAAAGTAAATTGGACCATCATTAAAAGAGGATTTGATTCCAAAAATAATATGATTTTTTTATATATTATAAATTGGGTGTGATAATAATTTAAGAGTGTTTATAAATAATATGTATTAAAATGAATATATTTATTTCAATGACGGTACTATTGGCATTAGGATTGATGCATATAATAATATTTATTTTTTAAATTTTAGACATGGGTGTACTTATAAAAATAGATATACTAATAACTTTTATGTGTGTCAATATCCGTGCCCTAAATACAAACCTTTTACGCACTTAAATCATATTCTAAATTAAAAAAATTCTATAAAATAAAAAAAATAAAAAAAATAAAAAAATGAAAAAATAAAAAAGATAAAAGTGTTATAATAAAATTGAAATAACAGATAAAATAATAAGTATTAATAACAGAATAAAATGAGAGAATAATATACACCGATAGATGGAGAGAATCACTGACTTTTTATTGCTTATCATCGGACCTTTTTATTTACAAAGGAATTCATTCATATAAATAGGCAAGCAAAGTGAGGGTTGTTAAGTGTTTATTGCAATTTTCATCAACAATTGCTACCATGAGATACGTTTCAAACCAAACATCAATTTGTTGCCACGTATCATGGTGGAAGCCACCCGATATACTCATAACACTCACTATTGTTTATTACATTAGAATTTGTTAGGAAAAACCCAGCGGGATTGAAACCTTGGTAAAATATATACAATGATCTTTTGGATCAAGTGGTATTGGATGTGTTCAGAACTATTTCATTAAAAACCTTGTCAAGAAAACCTAGTAGAACAAAACCTGATTGAAGAGAAAAAGAGTACAGTGCATATAAGTCCAGAATTAATGTTTTCTTTAGAGCTTTGCTCATATTTATATGATATTAGGAAATGGGACAAAAACCAGAGAAAATATATCTATTGATCTGCCGGATCAAAATAATATTTATGATGATCTTCTGGATCATATATACGAAAATCTGTTGGATCAAAGTAATATTTATTATATATAATGATCTTCAGGATCAAGAAAAATATATATCATGATCTGCTAGATCTAATGATTTTTGGGCGTACTGAAAGAATTGCTTCATTAAAAATATTATCAGGAAAACCCAATGGGACAAAAACTTGATCAAAGGGAAAAAGAGTGATAAAAATTCTTTTGAAAGCAAAGACTTGCTTTATGAATCGTTATTAAATTGATGTGCCATTATTGGTAAAAACATATCTCGTTTGTGAACGAGCGTTTTGTGGATCATAAAGACATCCGGCATCAGCATTAAAAAGCAAACCTGAAAAATTGTTAGATTTTGTAAAATAGAATCCTAAATCTTTTGTTTCACAAAGGTAACAAAAAATGTGTTAAATCCAATTTCAATGCCTTTGAGTTGGTGCTGAAATGAATCTAGTAAGTATAGTCCCTAAGAATGCACTATCTGGTCTAATACATTGATCTAGATATAACAAAGCATCAGTTGCATTAAGATATGATATTTCAGGACCAAGTATCTTTTCACCATTTTATATTGGTTGGAATAGATATTTCTTAGGATCAAGAGTTCTAACAACCATATGATTACTAAATGGATGAGTAATATCTATATGAAATCTTTTCAACATATTCTAATTGATGGGCAAACATTCCATTTGATCTATGCTCGATCTTCAAGTCGAGACAATATTTTCTTTCTCATTTCTTTATGAAGACAAATAAGTATATAATACGATTATTATATCCTTATTTTATCGGATATTCACCGAGACAGTTATACCACATCCGTCGATTTTATAGGTTCATCAAATACAGATTATGTGATCTCGATTTATATGCTTTTAGCATTTTAAATC
Source organism: Acer campestre (assembly GCA_954870605.1). Taxonomy (NCBI): domain Eukaryota; kingdom Viridiplantae; phylum Streptophyta; class Magnoliopsida; order Sapindales; family Sapindaceae; genus Acer; species Acer campestre. The sequence continues at coordinate 17,227,253 of OX940811.1, read as the reverse complement.
CTTCAGGGATTATAAATATCTGTATTGTGTGAACCATATATATAAATGATTACTACGTCTAGAAGACATATTTCAAACATTTTAAAGACATCCAAACTTATCAAAATTCGGAACGTAATCGTATTCATCACTAGTGAATACCAAGTTTCTGTGGGAAACCTTGTATTACGAGTCGTGCCTTATATCTAATGATCTCGTTTTTCTCATTACGTTTCCATGAAAAGACCCATTAGTATCCAACTGGTTTGACATTTTCAAGCGTCTAGACTAATGGTCCAATACTACACGTTTGACTAATGTTTGCTAATGAAGTCAATTATACTTGAATTGCTTCTTTCCATTTAGGCCAATCATGCATTTGTCTACAATCATCGATATTATGAGTTTCACTTCAATAGCTACTGTATATGAAAATATATCACTAATGATTGTTTCTTCACTATTCCACATTTCTTTTGTATGATTTATAGAAATTTATTAATTTCTATATTCTTGTATCTCTGTTGAGATTTCCTCCACTTTAAGGGATTTAGTCACTTCAAGGACTTTGTACCTCTTTAGATATATCTAACTCTTATAGAGTTGATTTAGAAAGAGTGGATTTAATCATAACTTGAGTTTTGTTTACATTAAGATCCTGATAATTTATTTTCCTCTTCTGAGGAACAATAACCTTTAAAATAAAATGTTTACAAACCAATGGTATGCATTAGATGATATATTTGTTGCCTTTTGCTCTGATTGTTCTTCAGGAACAATCATCCGGGTTTATGAGATGACAACTTATAAAATTTTGTTACCTTTAATATAGCAAGTAACTGATTAATAATCATCTGATGATCAATTATCTTTTGTATTTGAGCGATACGAAGATTGAAATGAGACACTTTTATTACATATATAGAGAATTGAATTGATATCTCTATTTTGTACAAGAGTAACTTTTCATTTACTTCTCTCTTTTGCAGAAAATTCCCTTTCTTATAATGATATGAAAATTAGTCAAAAACAACAACACGCAGGTCGTGCGTGAAAAGATAAACTATCAGAAGTTTAGATGATCGAACAGAAGATTAATCAAAATTAACATAAATCGTAGAATGGTAGAGAAATCTTATCTTAGATCAAGTCATATATGCAATAAGAGCGTACACAATATAATCAAATATCTTTAAAAAATGAGCATGTCTATGACCAATTACAAGTTTTAATGGTAAATAATGATGATAAATAGTGGGTCAGAGATGCATATAGCAACATGTAAAATAGAATGTCCTCATATAGAAATTAGTAATTGTATTAAAATAACAAAGTTCTCGCAATTACCTGGAGACGTTTGATAAGTGATTCCTCTGATCCATTTTGATCCAATATATCAATGTGACATAATCGGATGATCGAGAAAATGTGTCTGAAGCCTGATAATATGTGCAAGTAATCTTGTAAAAGCAACATTACGTGTTGATAATAAGCAAACATGTGACCATCTGAGTATCTGACAGATTGATGTAGCGAAAGCTATATGAGAAAAACCTGCAAGAAAACAATTAAAAACAACCTACCAATATTCCGTTGATCTGCGCATGGATGCCAGAATATCATGCTACTGATAACATTCAACTTCGTGCACGAAGGATTGTTAACAGGCTTCAAATACTTCAATTTTCGCAAAGAATGTTGTGCATGGATAGTTGAGAAACAATTCTCTATATTTTTTTTTATTATTATTAATAAATAAATAAATAAATAAATAAATAACTAAAATCCTTGTTAGGGTACATTGTCTTTAAATAGGAAAATAAAAACCTAAAAGAAACTTAAAATAACTAGTAAAGCAATAAAATTATCAATTTCCCTATAAAAGAGATAATTGAGATAACAATGGAAATTAAAAATACTAGAATCCTAAAACATTAAAAACCTATCTAATAAGGAAATAAGATTTGATTTAAAAAAAATCAAATCATAAAATATTTAACTACCTAATTAAATATACAATAAAAAGAAACATAATAATCGATATTAATTACAATACTATTTTTAAAATAAAAAGTCTTCAACAAAATCTTCAATAATATCTCCTGGGACCATAAAATAGCAAAACGGTCCATTTGGTAGATGAATAAGTCCACATATATCCTCTTGAATTCTTTATAAGAATTATGAGGTTTCAAAACCAACTTTAGAATGGAATGGTTTTGTTACTAATTTCCCTTGCGAACATTTAGTACATAAATTTTCATTGAATAAAAGAATTTTCTGGTTATTTAATGGATGTCTATGAGAATTTTCAATGATTGTATGTATCATTGTAGATCCTAGGTGACCAAGATGGTCATGCCAAAATATAAACATTTTTGGATCTAAGAACTTCTGGTTCATGACTGCATAAACTTTTACACTTTTATAACGGTATAATATAATTCAGATGATAAAGCATGCAGCTTTTCCATAATGAGTTTCTGGCCTGAATCATGAGAAATAATGCACATATACTCAATATTCTCATTATTTATAGTTTCAATATGAAATCCATTACACCGTATATCTTTGAAACTAAGCAGATTTCTTATGGATTTGCTTGAATAATGTAAAAGATCATTGATACACAATATAATACCATTTGGTAATAAGATTGTGGCTTTTCTGGAGCTTTCAATCAGATCTACTGGATCCGATTTGGTATTAACCTTCAGCAAGACACATTTTGATCTTGCACTATCAGCTATACATATATATTCATTTGAAATGATAACTTTTTCAATATGTTTATTCAATAAACCCCATTTTTTTTTTATATATTTTTTTTTTATCATTTGCAAACATCCACTTCTGGGGTATGTTTCGAAATATGATGAATAAAATTATATTCAAATATACTCTCTTGATCTTGCTTCTTCAGGAGCATATATGACATTGGTAAAATATCTTTTCCAATTTCATTATACATGATATTAGGATTTTAAATCCTTTTATGATACTCTAAACATCCTACTAGGATGTGTAGATTTCTTTCTCAAATGAATGATATGTAAACATATCACTTCATAAATATGAAAATCATGAATCATATTGATTTTTCGAACTTCTGGTTCGACCATGAACTGCAGGTTCATACATAAAATTCAAAAAACTTCAGGCTCTGAATGGAAATTACGATTTGACTTTCTATATGAAAGAATCGTAACTTGATCTAATTCAGAACTTCTGGTTCTAATAAATTTTGATAATAAAAGTTTTAATATCACAATTTAAATTGAATTCAGAGCTTCAAGTATGATTAGAACTTCATGTTCAAAACTTAAGAACTTCAAGTTCATTCAATACTTCGTATTTAAAATTAGCACTTTGGGTTCTACATTGAATTCGAATTTTGGAACTTCAGGTTCTGAGCATGGCATTCATGTCTATAACAATGAATTCAAAATATCAGGTTCTTAATGAAATTAAAATTCAGAACTTCAAGTAATGATCGGTTTGCAAAACCGCGCCAACTTAAATATCATAAATCTAGAAACTTCAGCTTCTAGTTAGTCAGTCTAGCCGAACTTAGTTTTAAATTGCACAATAATAAATCAAGTGCAAATAAATTCAGAAACTTCAGGTTCTGAATGATTGACCTAGTTAGGTTCAGCTCATAGTTTGCATATAAATACATAAATGCAAATCCAAAAACTTCAAGTTCTGGTCAGTTGGCCTAATCAGGTTCATAAATTGCATAAAAGTAAATAAATGCATAATAATAAATGTGAGAAAGTAAATCCAGAACTGCAGGTTTTGGTAGATTGGCATTGCTAATCCCATAAAAGAGTAAAAATAAATAAATGCCAAAAAGTAAATTCAGAACTGCAGGTTCTGGTAGATTTGCATTGCCAACCTCATAAAAGCATAAAATAAATAAATGCCGAAAAGTAAATTCAAAATTGCAGGTTTTGGTTCAGAAACTTCAGGTTTTTATTCAAAAGCTTCAGATTTCGATAGGAATAAAGAAATCCAGAAACTTCAGGTTTTGATATGATGAATAAATCTAGAAGCTTCTAGTTTTGGAAATAAATTTAGAAGATTTAGGTTCTAGTGATAATAATTCCAGAAGCTTTCAGTTTTGGTATAATAAATAAGTAAATCTAGAAACTTCAGGTTCTAGTAATAAATCCAGAAGCTTCAGATTCTGATAGTAATTAATTAAATCTAGAAGCTTCAGGTTTTAGTAATAAATCCAGAAACTTCGGATTCTGGTAATAAACTCGTGCTGATAACGTGTTATAATAAAATTGAAATAACAGATAAAATAATAAGGATTAATAACAGAATAAAATGATAGAATAATATACACTGATGGATGGAGAGAATCACTGACTTTTTATTGCAATTTTCATCAACAATTGCTACCATGAGACACGTTTCATACCAAACACCAATTTACAGCCACTTGCCATGCCATGCATCATGGTGGAAGCCACCAGATATATTCATAACAAAAAGAAAAAATAGTTCTCTGCAAATCATATTTTGGAACAATGGAATCCAAGAAAGAGTTAAATACAACAAAATAAAAAAATGTTTGCGGTGAACGTGGATCGAACACGTGACCTTCAGATCTTCAGTCTGACGCTCTCCCAACTGAGCTATCCCCGCTTTTTGATTTATACTTTCCAAAGTCAATATTAATAAAGATATTTAAAATTAATTAGTCCATTACAGTAAATCAAAATTAAGAATCTAGCCGGATATAATATTAATCACAATTACTAACTTCAGGGTTAAAGACAAATATAAATGAAATATTAAACTTATAAAATAATTGAGTGATAATGGCAACCCAAACACATGAATTGCCCAATTTTATTAAAATTCTACCATCAATAATGACACTTTAATCAGCAGTAACTTTAAAAAATGGTCCTGTCTTTCACGTTGGAATTTAATTGTTTCCAAGGGTTTTCACCTGATAATTTTTTTGTGTGTATATATATATATATATATGAAAGTATTAAATAATGAGATCATTGAATGTTATAGATCATTATTTACCTTATGAAATTTTTTATTTGAAAATCACTTTTATCTCTTAACACTCCTTTTTCTAAAGAGTAATGCTATACAACCCAAATAACTAACAGAAAAAACCAAAAGTAGACATTGGAAACATTAAACTTTTATTAATAACCACTTTTTAAAAAAAAATTCAGTGTATGTCCATAAATTACCATAGTACCCTTGAAAATAGTTTTTTATTTTTTTATTTATTTATTTTTATTTTTTATTTTTAAATCTCGAAGTAAACTTAAAATCTCAACTAAATTGAAATCATGACTAAATTGAAAGTAGGATTAGGTTTTTCTATTCTTCCCCTTCTTCCTCTTCCTCAAATTAGGTTTAGGTTTTTTTGTTTTTTTTACAGACCATATCGCCGGCTATCGCGAAGCACAGAGTCGCCGGACGTCGTCGTCATGAAGTCACTCATCGCCGGACATGGCCCATCGCCTAGTCGTCTCCCATCGCCCGTCACCCATCACAACCTTGTGCTTGATGAACCAACAGCGCTTGCGAAGCCAATAGCGCACAGCGCTGTCGCAAGACTCATGCCGACGCCTTCGTCGGCGCTCAGCGATCCTCAAATCATGCCGGCAAGAGAGAGAGAGAGAGAGCATAGGAGAGAGAAAGAAAAAAAGGGAAAAAGAGAGAGAGTTGTTTTGGGGATGGTTTTTATATGAGGGTTTTCCAGTAATTTCTCAAAAACATGGTTATTAACAATGTGGTTAAAAATGAATTTCTCATTATATATGTGGTCATTTTTAGCAATTTTCACAATAATTAACCCAAATTTCCACAATATGTGGTCATTTTTAGCAATTTCCACAATAATATATGAGAGATACTTGGGACTTCCCAGCTTTACTAGCAAAAAAAAGGCACATTTGTTTATTGATAGTAAAAATAGAGTATGGGAAAAAGTTCGTGGTTGGAAGAATATGATGTTATTGGCAGGTGGTAGGGAGGTTCTTCTGAAAGCTGTGGTCCAATCTATCCTTACTTATACGATGAGTCTTTTCCGATTACCGAAAGGCATCATTCGAGAGATTCACCGTATGAGTGCTAGATTTTGGTGTAGTGGTTCTTCTGATTCCCACAAGATTCATTGGGGCACCTGGCATAGGCTTTGCTCGAGCAAGGATGTTGGTGGCTTTGGTTTCTATGATATGGTTGTATTCAATCAGGCTCTTCTTGCCAAGCAGGGGTGGCAGTTGATTTCGAATCCTGATTCGCTTGTGGCTAGAATTTTGAAAGCTTGTTATTTCCCTGATTGTTCCTTTTTTCATGCTACAAAAAGCTCATTGGGGTCTATGATTTGGAATGGTTTGTTGTGGGGCAAAGACATCTTAGAGGCCGGCTCTCACTGGAGGGTTGGTAATGGTTCGTCTATTTCTGTTTATGGGGATCGTTGGGTGTCGAGACCTACTACGTTCAGAATTATTTCTCCTCCAACGTTGGGTCCTTTGGCTTTGGTTAGTTCTCTAATTTCCAATTCGGGAGGTTGGGATCTGCAGCTCATTAAAGATTCGTTCCTTAAAAAGGATATGGAGGCGTTTTTAAGTTTGCCTATTTGTTCAATGCAGTCGGTGGACACTCCTCTTTGGCACTATGAGAAGTCGGGTCTGTATACAGTCCGTAGTGGGTACAAAGTTAGCTGTGAGATGGGTGTGTTTGCGAGTTCTTCTGGTTTGAATGGGTCTGAGTCTTGGTGGAAGACTTTATGGAGACTTTGGATTCCTTCTAAAGTTAAGGTGCTTGTGTAGAAGGCCTGTAGAAATTGGCTTCCAGTGGCTACAAATCTGATAAAGCGGGGTATTCCAATTGATCCCATCTGTCCCGTTTGTAATCGAAAGCCTGAGACTGTCATCCATGCCCTTTGGGGTTGCTCGAAGTTTCGGGAAAACTGGAACAATTTTTATCTTCTTCAAGGTAAGAAATGGTCTGATTGCTCTTCCTTTTTGGACTTGATTTCATCCTATCGCTACTCTCTTTGTCGTGAGGAGTTGGAACTTCTTTGTATTGTTTTCTGGCGTGTTTGGTGGCCTAGGAATTAGTTCACGCATAAGCCTTCTGTTTAGATTGATGTGGACGTGGTTGGATGGTCAGAAAATTTTCTTAGTTGCTTTCGCGCTGCTCATGTCACTGAGGCTTCGGCCATTATACCTCCTCATGTTCCTGCTGTCTACTAGTGTAGGCCAAATCTGGGGAGTTTTAAAATTAATACAGATGCAGCTATAGACTTCATGCATGGCTTTGTCGGTGTTGGAATCATTATTCGGGATCATTTTGGTGCTGCTTTAAGGTGTTCTACCTAGAAGATTCAAGCAAGCTTCTCCCATCAAGTTGCTGAAGCAGTTGTTATTTTGCGTGGTGTTTTGTTCGTTTTGAAGGCTAACCTCTTTCCTGCGGTACTGGAATCGGATGCGAAGTCTATTATTAATATGGTTAATTTGGGTGTTATTCCTATGGCTGATATTGGGAATGTTATTGGGGATATTCTTCATCTAATTTGTGACAGGGATATTTCTTTCTCCTTTGTTCCTAGGACTGCGAATGTGGCTGCTCATGGTCTTGCTAAGTTGGCGATCTCTTCGTCTGAGGATGGTCTTTGGTGTGATTCTTTTCCTCCCTACGTGGAGAAGTTTATCTAGGCTTCTGTGCCTCCTTAGTTTTTGTTTTGGTTTGGTTGTTCTTTTCCTTCAAGAAAAAGAAAGTAAGTTATCATTACCACACACAACATATGATGGTGTAGTTAATGAAAAAACCACTTGTCACATCATTTGAGTTGAAATTTAAATTAAATTTTGAGTTGTCTAGCATTAGTGCTTTCGAAATACAAACCTTTTAAATATTTTAATTTATAAAATTTATATGACACTGCTATATCCCTAAAGAATAATGTTGAGTCGTTGACTATCCAAAAATTTACCTTTTGTCCAATTAATATGATAAGCTGATTTATAGCAATATATTGGTTATGAGATTATACATTGCTGATGTGTCTATTAGAATCAGGTTTCCACATTACTTGTTTCGAAATTACCCTATTATTCATTTTACAAATGCTAACCACTTATAGTTTGGGATAGTGGACAACTCTACTTATTCAATCTCAATTAATTTAACTTAAATAAATTATTTTCTTTCAATTAATATATATATATATATTAATCATATAAAAATTTTATTTTATTAAAACTAATACAAAAATAGTAAAAAAAATAATAAAAAAAAATAAAATAACATAATTTAAAAGTGTAGGAGCTTCATAGATGATGGATGGAGCAGATTGCACCATCCTCATGGAGGACTTGTTGTATGATCTTCTTCATTATGAAGGTGAAAGCTCCCCTAGTCCCTGCTAGTTAGAAAAGCCAGTTATCGGAATCGAACCGATGACCATCGCATTACAAATGCAATGCTCTTTCGGTCGGTGAGTACGGTATCAGTCCTGAAGCTAGGCGCTTGTGCAGGCCCCCGTCAATTCCTTTGAGTTTCGGTCTTGCGACCCTACTCCCCAGGCGGAGTGTTTCACACGTTAGCTGGGCCCCTGATCCGCGTAGACCAAGGGTGCTAACAACTATCCAAGCTCTACTTTATGCTAGTACTTGATCGATCTGTGAAGTCCTCTTATTTGAATAACCCATCAATGCCACACTTCCTGTTCTAACCACGCCCGGGCCGGGCATACTTTATTTAAAAAACCATGAATGGTAAATAAAAAGAAAAAGAAAAAGTAAGGCTACTCCATTTCGACAAAAGACCCACACCCAAGTTCCATAGCTTTGGGTCCCTTGAGCATTGTACAAGGACGTGCTGTAGGAGTAACCCATTACCTTCTGGGTGGAATTGCCACAACATGGGCCTTCTTCTTAGCACCGTTGCTTTAGCCTTGCTCACGTCAGTAGCATATTTCTATGCAGGTCTTTCTAAAAAGGGATTAGGTTATTTCAGTAAATACATTCAACCGACTCCAATTCTTTTACCCATTAACATTTTAGAAGATTTCACAAAACCTTTATCACTTAGCTTTCGACTTTTCAGGAATATATTAGCTGATGAATTAGTAGTTGTTGTTTACATCTCACATTGCTACGAGAAGAGTGAAGTTTAGATCTTGTATATAAGCTTTGGTCTCCTTAACAACGTATACATGTTTACGAGCATATGTGGAGAGTTCTTCCTAGTGTTATGGGAGTAAATATCTGAGCAGATAAGTCCCAACGGATCCCTGATCCGACCATTCGGTTTCAAAATTTATTGTAGATGAAATGGACAAATCTAACCTATTTTAAAAATCAAAATTCACTTTTAACCTTGTTTTTAAAATAAAACCATATTCAACCAAAACTTCCAAAAACTATTTAAAACTAACCTAAAAGTGACAAAAAATCCCCTAGAGTTTTTTTTTTCTTCTCTTTCTTTCTTCTCTCTTAGTTCTTCAATTTCTCTCTCCAAAATCCATTTTTCTTCCTGTTAGATGTGCGACCAAAGTCCCACATTAGTTAGACATAGGGATGATCATGGGTATATAAGTATGGACACTATCTCCATTGATATGAGGCATTTTGAGTAGAGTCCCAAAAGCAAATCCGTGATGACTTAGTTCCAAAACTGACAATATCATACCAATATGGAGAATGTGAATTCCATGCTTATAACAAATGGTATCAGAGCCTAATTGGCAATTGCGATTTCAAGTCTTTACTCCATATCGTATGGAGGACTTAGTGGTATTGGGATGATGATTCATGGTTGCCTAGTATGAGTTTAGAAAAGAGATACGTATTGAAAACAGTTTTAAACTCGGTGGGGTTTGATGGGGGAGAATTTTGACTTGTGGTGGTAAGTACAAATCATAGAGATCTAATCTGGGTTACACAAGACAAGAAAAAAAAAATCTTGAAACTCGTAGACTTTGATGTGGTGTTGAGCTGATCCGGTAAAGTACTCCAAGTGTTGCTAGTAGCAAGTCTTTCAACGGATTGGGTGATGCAATGTACATTGATCAGAAGGTGATGCAAGGTATGTGGTTAACAAGGATGTCGATAGCTAACGAACTCTCTGAAAATCTGACGTGAGGAGTTGCATCATAATTTCAACAAATTGTTTCGAAATGTGCTAGAAAAAGAAATCTTAAGATGGTTTGTTCCTAAGTGCTTATATATTATGGTGGAGTATGATGATTCTCGATATAGAGAGTCGTGGCTGTGGACAAAGGTCTTGAGAATTCTCGTCAAAAGGGAGAATTGTTAGGTTTTTGGATTGTATTCCAAAGTAAACCCAATATTAACCAAACGAGACTCAACTGATGTGAAAGAGGAAACTTCCTGAAGATGTGGGTAACGTGTGGAAGTCGGTGTTCTTATTTAGAGAAGATTTGGAAGCTTGAAGATTCACTGGAAGAGAGGAAATCTGGGAAGAATCGTGGTGTAGACCGCGGCCAAGACAAGGTGCACAGACTGCAGCATAGGGAGCAGTCAATTACAGTGAGTTCAACGCAGTGTGGAGTGCGACAAAGGCTAGAGATGTAAACCGCGGTATTCTGAGCGGTTGTCTCCAGAAGGTATTTCAAGGTATAGGGCACGAGCTGCAGACCGCGGTAATGGCAAAAGTTGAGAGAAACAAGAAATCATACGGAACAAGAAATCTTCTATGGAAAAGAAAATGAGTTTCTCTTTGTGCTGAACAGGAAAGTCTTGAGCGTAAAGGATTAGAAATTTCCATGGATCAAGAAGACTTGTGCGTGTAGGAGAAGGTTTCCTTGTTGGTTTTAAACTTCCTTAGTACTCTAGTATAAATACATGTAATATTTGTTTATTGAGTATGGAGCAAAACAAAACACATGTAACATCAGAGAATGGGTTTGATCGGGGGGAGGGGACCCCATGGGAATATCTGGGGATCAAGGCGAGAGATCCGTGGGTGATATTCAAAGGAGACCTAAAGGATATTCGGTGGTGGGTGCACTCGAGGAAGACCCAATGAGTGTTGTGAGCTAAGAGCTAGGATGTAAGCTTGTAAAGACTCGGTTGTTTAGGGTTTGGGAGAGAGAACTTGGAGTGTGTGGTTATACAAATTTACTACATTGGATCTTTTCTCTATCGTCCTGACGACCCGTGGTTTTTTCCTTGATTTAGGGTATCCACGTATATCTTGTGTTCATGTGTGATTGGTATATTTTCTCTCATCTTATTTTTTTTTTCCTAGTAGACGTTATTTGTTATGTTGGTGATTATTGGCATGTGCTTCCGCATTCATCGATTTTTCCCAACAACGGGTACATGAGCAGTGTCGGTGTTTGCTAACAAGTGGTATCAAAGCCATGCCCCCGACTTAGCCAAATGTAGTCAAACCAAACCAGGAGGTGGTGGGCCCCCTGTTAGCTTGCGATGGATCCATGTGAGCTCTCAAGACAAGCGGTGCTTCAATGCTTCACGTAAGGTGTGTCTCTCCAACATAGTGGGGAGGAGTGACCTTGATGGAACATGTGATCTTCCTAGCATATAGAGAAGATGAACGAATAGATGATCGCTTAAGGGGAGGCCAGGACCATGAGAATAATTGTGGTCCTTTGTTCGAAGGGAGGATTGTTGGGTGTACGACCAAAGTCCTACATTGGCTAGACATGGGGATGAGCATGAGTATATAAGTATGGACACTATCTTCATTGGTATGAGGACTTTTGAGTAAAGTCCCAAAAGCAAATCCGTGCAGGTTTAGGCCCAAATCGGACAATATCATACCAATGTGGAGAATGTGTGGGTTCCATACTTATAACACTTCATTTCGGTCACCATACGATGAGTTTTTAATGCTTTAAATAGCTAACATTTGTTTGTATTGGTGTATATTTCATGGGATTTTATGCTATTTTAGATTATATCGTAATTTTCAAAATCAATTTTGAAGTTTTCCAAAATTTTGGATTTATGATGAACTTTGAATGATAGTCAACCATGTAATATTTCATATTTCATCATGTTATATATTTCTTCAATTTCTGGGTTTCTAATGAACACTACATGATAGCTTGCCATGTAATATGTTTTCAGTTAATCATGTAATATATATGATATATAATTCATTAAGGGCAACATAGTCTTTTTACTAGCAAGGAAGGTTGATTAAAAACGAAATTTTACCATAGCCCCGTTAGAATTGGATTTGACGAATTTCATTTGGTAAAAAAAATAAAAAAAATCTCTCTTTATTGTAATACTTCAAAATAAATCCTTGCTTTTGAGGACAAAATCCCATTATAAATACGTAAGGTTATCCTTCAAACAGATCATGATCATCTCCTAACCTAAACTCTACCTAAACTTTTAAGGATCATGTTAGATGAAGCAATTGAAAGAATGAATGGTCAATATTCAAGAATCATTTAATTAATTTTTCACTTGAAAAAAAAATGTTACTGTTTCAAAATGTCTCTTTTTTTGGTACCTTCTCAGTAAGCCAAATAATTAAATTTATTTTATTTAAAGAAAAAAAAAGGCAGCCATTCATTAACTCTTCCTTGTTCTATAGCGGAATCACCTATTCTCATCATCTCGGTTAGTGCTGAGAAATATTGTAAATGAAAACAATGAAAGAAGAGAGTGAGTACTTCAAAAAAAAAAAAAAAAAAAAAGGTGAAATGAATAAACAAAGTTCTTATATAATCTCAATAAGAAACCCATCCTTCATCAAATACTCGGCATTCTTCATTTTAATAGCCATGATTTTCTTCCTTAAATTCAAGGTCTTCAATATAGATGTTGAGCATAATGTCAACAATTTCACTCCAAAAATCAACGCCCTTGAACGAAATCGAGATTCCAACTTCGACTGTCGAAATTGCCGATTTTAACTTCTAGCGTTTCTTGCTCACCATTCTCGTAAGCTTCATTATTCAATGGATGTGATGTGGTTAAAAGCATATGGATAGGAAAACAGGGAAGAAAGCGTGATAGGGGAGATAAATATGAGAGAAAACAAAAACTAGCCATCCAAAATATTAGAATTTCGTTTCTAACCCCAAACGAAAGTTTAATTGTTAATAACCATATTTTTGAGAAATTAATTGAATGTCCTCATATAAAAACCATCCTCAAACACACACACACGCACACACACACTCTCTCTCTCTTTATATATATATATCCTGTCAAAATCTTCGCCTAGTTCGCTAACTCTCTCACTTTCATGATCAAATTCCGATCATTGTTCATGCAAATCAAACACCAACAATCGAATTTCGATGGTTCTTCTTGCTTCTCTGTTCGTTCTTCATGATCGAATTCCGATCGTTGTTCCGATTTGCTCTAAATTGGTTTAAGTTATGTAAATATAATTCATTTGTTCATTAATTGTGTTGCAAATAGTTACTTTAACATGGTTTTAGCATTATTGGATCACTTTTGTGCATTTTTGTGAAGAATCAAATTAAATAAAGTTTCAAGTTTTTTCTAGAAGATTTCAAGTTTCATGGGTTCGAAAACTTGAAATCTTCTGTTAAAACTTGAAATCTACTATAAAAACTCAAAATGTTGACGAAACTTAAAATCTTCTATAAAAAAAATTGAAATCTTGACGAAAAACTTGAAATGTCGATCACGAACCAAGGGAGTTTCAACATTTCAAGTTTTATCAACATTTAAAGTTTTTATAGAAGATTTTCAGTTTTGTCAACATTCCGAGTTTTTATAGTAGATTTCAAGTTTTAACAAAAAATTTCAAGTTTTCAAACCTGTGAAACTTGAAATCTTCTGGAAAAATCTGCAAACTTTATTGAAATCGATTCTTCAGAAAAATACACATAACTGATGCATTAAAGCTAAAACCATGTTAAAATAACTGTTTGCAACTCAATTAATGAACAAATGAACGATATTTACTGATTTAGAGCAAATCGAAAAAGTTTTAATCATTCACTTCGTGAAATCTTCAACAAGATTATAAGATCAAATCATCCTCTAGTAAGTCGATTTGTAGGAACAACAATGGTGCTGCCATTGGTGTTTGATTTGCAAGACGATGATGAAGAACGAATATGATTGTGAAGAACAGAGAAGCAAGAAGAAGACAGTGAGAAAAATAAACAAAAGAAAACAAAAATATTAATTTGGGGGTATCTTGGTAATTTATAGATATACACTGAATTTTTATTTATTTTTTTAAATGTGGTTATTAACAATTAATGTTTCATATGTGGTTAAAAACGAATTTTCCATATTTGATGTGGTCCTTTTTAGCAATTTCCATGATAAATATTTTGGTAATGGAAACGACAACGTGTTGTGATTTTTTTCAAGTAAAAAAAAATAATTAAATGAATCCTGACCATTTCCTTCCCAAAAAAAAAAAAAAAAAAAAATTGAAAGTAGCCATTGAAAACATTAAACTTTCGTTAGTAACCACTTTTGAAAATTTAATTGTTAGTAACCACTTTTTTTATTAAAAAAAAAAAAAAAATTAGTGTATGTCCGTAAATTACAAGAATACCCCTGAAATTATTATTTATTTTTTTTTTTAAAAAAAAAACCTCAAACTTGAGATCATAACTAAAAACTTAAACTTTGAAACTTAAAATCATGACTAAAATGAAATGTAAAACTTGAAATCATACCCAATTTTCTTTCTTCCCAAAATTCCCAAACTAGGTTTTTTTTTTTTTTCCCTTTTTTTTGTAGATCACATTGCCAGCGGAGGGGGGGCTCCGATGGTCATGAAGCCCAGATGAATGACGCACGAAGCGGTAGCGCACGGCGACGGCAGCAGCTCGTAGCATGACGACGACATCACCCCTTGGTTCGCGAAGCAGCAATGCGCACGACGGCATGATGACAGCGATGTCGCTATCATATAGCCCAGAAGCACGCCGACGCTCGTCGACACCTTCGTTAGCGCTCGGCAACACCTCAAAGCACGCCGACGATGAGTTTTCATGGTTGGGGTTTGATGAGGAGAGAGAGAGAAAGAGAGAGAGTGTGTTTTTAGGGATGGGTTTTATATGGTAGCATTCAGGTAATTTTATAAAAAATATGGTTATTAATAATTAAAATTTCGTTTGTGGTTACAAACAAAATTTTAATATTTTATGTAGTCATTTTCCACAATTTCCACTTCTTTCAATTGTTACATATAATAAGATCCTGAAAAGCTTAGGTAAAGTTTAGGTTAAGAGAGGATCCTCATCCACTTTGAACACAGCTTATTCTTGAACGTCAACTTACTTTATTGGCAGGTTAAAAAATGAAAACCGTTCTCGAGAGAAACATCAGTTATTATGCAACAAACCATTTTTCATTTTCTCTTTTCTTCCATAAATGACCAACAAAGTATTCATCCCCAAAATTACAAAAATATACATACATTTTCTTCATGTATAACTTACATGGCTAGTTTGTTATATTCATACAAATAAGGGTAAATACACTCAGTCGCGCACACAGAAGTTTGAGACAATTGCAGTGAGCTGGCAAGTTTGCATTTTTGATTGACTTATAAAAATACCAAAATGCCAAAAAGTTTATCAAATTTTGTTTTTTATTTTTTTTATTTTATGAAAATGCATTAAGTAAAATAACATTTAAATGGAATTTATTTATTTATTTTTAAAAAAGGTGAACCAGATCTGAGTCGGGGCAATGGACGCCGATGGTAGCCTCCACTGCTTGAACCGGATTCACCATGAACGAGGTGAAATCCAAATTAACAAGAGAGATTTGAGTATGAAAGCAAACTTGCTCTCCCACTGCAATTATCTCGAACTTCAGTGTATTTACCACACAAATATAAACTCTGGAAATATGTACTGTTGTTGCATATTTGATAACAAATGCATAAAATTGATGTGTGACGACGATATCAAAGACCAGATAAGCAAGGCGGAGGGAAACTTTTGAACCAACCATATTGTGCACGGATGAACCAAGGAATCTTTAGTAACTAGAACCTTAGGCAGCAAATATTAGACATATTCAAGTATTGCACCTGTGTGATTGAATCCACATGATACTTCCAATGCTTTCACATTCTTTCCAAAGTTGACCATGTTAGGTTGTATGTAGTCAACATCATTTCCATGACCCTGGAAAGTCCAAAGCCAAATCAGACAATGACCCATCAGAAACTAGAAGATCAATTAATTCAGTAATATATCGAGCACTAACGATAATTAGAAACTTGTCTACACAATAAGAATATCGTTTCAATAATTTTCTTCATACTGAGCAATGTAAACTAAATAAGAACAGGTGTTGCACTAAATTCTCTAAGACACACCCCTTACCTTTTACCCCAACCATGGACATTACAGGAAGAAAGAAAGTTCAACTATAGAATATGTTTACTTGATAAAAATAAAGAGGTACCTTCTTGCCTTGCACCTACCTGCGAATTAAAACTAAAGCGATGAATATATTCCTTAGCTTTCTATGTTTAACAAACTGTATACTCCTCCCTATTTTCTCCACTTTCTATTATATTTTCTCCACTTTCTATTATAATTTCTCCACTTTCACTACTTAAATCCCTCTCTTAGTCCTATTTCTCTTTTCCCGTCCTACATTTTTATATCTTAGTCATTCTCCTTCATAAAAATATCTATTCCAAGTGACAACCATGAAGCACTGTCAAAGTTGGCTATGTTGAAATGTTTCCGTTATAAAGGAATTGGCTTAGCCAAGAATAAGATTCATTCCAACATGTCTGAGCAATTTGGAATTCAATGAAAACTATGACCCAAAATCATTTGATAATTACCATTGTTTAAACCGCTACCCATGGTGGCATAAATGGAGGACTCAAGGCCAGCCTTTCTAAAAGAGTTGCATTTTTTTCAAGTCCTGCTACTAGACATTGCTTCTTTCATAAGAAAGTGTTAATCAAACCTTTCACCAAGCTGTTTATGATAGGTACGAACAAGGTTTAGAACTAGGGATGCACATTGGGGAAATGGAGATGGATATAGGTCCCCCCATCCCCATCCCCACTTCTCAAACCCTTCCGCATCCCTCCCCATTTCCCCATTTGGGGAAAATGGGGATGGGGGAGTTTTGGGGGGAGGTCCCCCCATCACCATCCCCATTTCCCCATTTTTCCCGTTTCCCCGTTTACCCCATTCCCCCATTTACCCATTTGACTGAAAATTACAAATTAAACTAAAAAAAAATCATTCCATTACAAATGCAAAAGAAAATACCTTACAAAATAATGTTATATATATATATATTACAAAATAATGTCAGAGAAAATACATTACAAAATATATTGTTGAATTCCAAAATTAATTCCTAAACTTTAGGGAATTAATTCCTAAACTTTAGGGATTAGTTTCTGTTAGAATATAATCAATTAATTATAAAGATTGTATAGTTGACTAATTGATTGCTTGATTAGTGTGATTGATTACTTGATTAGTGTAGTTGACAATTAGCTTGATTGTAGGGATTGTAGATTGATTTCCTAGATTGATTTCTTTCCTATTTTGTATTTCCTCTATATAACTCCTCCTATGTGGAGAAGAATAAGAACAAGAAAAATAGAGTTTTCCTCTCTAAAATTCTTTATAGAGTTTTCCTCTCTATAATTCTTTATGGTATCAGAGCGGTAAAACCGAAATCTTAAGTTTCCTTTCTCCGGTTCTGCAACCCTAATACCATCTCCTCTCTTATGCAAAAATACGGCCCAGCCACCGGAATGGCTACCGAAAAATATACCTCTGAAGTCACAATTCCAAACAGCTTTGGAGCAGCAGACAATTCTCATCTCCCCATTACAAGTCATAAACTGAATGGGCAAAACTTTCTCCAAGGTTCTCAATCTGTCATGATGTTCAACAGCAAGGAGAAGACATCGTCCGAAACTACACTTTTTAGCAAAGAGCAAATCGAGTTTCTTCAGAAGATGATCGGCCACCAAACATCTTCCATTCCGATCCCAGCCAAGAACACCATAAGAACCGGATCCACTGCCAGTAATCTTCCATCTTCCATCTTCCATTCCGTTGATAAAACAGGTAATTTTCCTATGGCTTTGAGCACCGAAATGAAGAGACACAGTCCTTGGATAGTGGACTCTGGCGCATCAGATCATATGACTGGTAACGCTACACTATTCAATACTTACAGCCCAAATTCTGGAAATTTGATGGTTCGAATTGCTGATGGATCATTGTCTAAAGTGGCAGGAATAGGATCAGTTACTATTACCAATGACTTGACTTTAAAATCCGTGTTTTTGGTGCCGAATTTAACTTGTAATTTGCTGTCCATTAGCAAACTCACCAAAGACCTGAATTGTGTTACTAATTTTTTCTCAAATCGTTGTGAATTTCAGGATTTGGAATCAGGGAGGATAATTGGCAAAGCTAAGGAATGTGCGGGGCTCTATCTTCTTAACGGTCCTAATAATCCTAAAGAACAAGTTCAAGCTGCAAGTAGTGTGTCATCTCCAATTCCTCCAGCCTTGTCAAATACCAATAGTGCAATCATGTTGTGGCACTATAGGTTAGATCATCCCAATTTCCAGTATTTAAAAAAGTTGTTCCCAACATTATTCGATAATATCAAACCTGAGATTCTTCAATGTGAAGTGTGCCAATTATCCAAACATGTGAGAAGTAATTATCCAATCCAAAGGTACAAAACATCTCACCCATTTGCAATCATTCACAGTGATATATGGGGACCCTCTAGAGTCAACAACATCTCAGGAGCTCGGTGGTTTATTTCATTTATTGATGACCATACTCGTATTACTTGGATATATTTGATGAAAGAAAAATCAGAGGCGGGTACTATCTTCAAAAATTTCAACAGCATGATCCAAACACAATTTCAGACAAAAATAAAGGTGTTTAGGACGGATAACGCCAAAGATTACTTTAATTCTTTACTTGGTGAATATCTGATGGATTAGGGAATAGTTCATCAAAGTTCATGTGTCGATACACCTCAACAAAACGGGGTGGCATAAAGGAAAAACAGACACCTCCTCGAAGTGGCCAGATCCATTATGTTCACTACAAACGTTCCCAAGCATTTTTGGGGAGAGGCGGTCCTCACGGCCACATATCTCATTAACCGGATGCCATCAAGAGTTCTCAAATTCCAAACACCCTGCCAAGCCATTCTCTGCTCCTACCCAGATACTCAAATCATCTCATCCATACCATTAAAAGTATTTGGGTGTACAACATTTGTTCATATACATCAACAACATAGAAGCAAGCTTGATCCAAAGGCCATCAAATGTCTCTTTCTTGGTTACTCTCCCACTAAAAAGGGTTACAAGTGTTACTCGCCTATCACTAGGAAATTCTACGCTTCTATGGATGTCACATTCTTTGAGAATCAATCATACTACCCAAAAACTTCCATTCAGGGGGAGAACTCAGCCATACAAGAATGTAATTTTTGGCTTGACACTCTTGACACTCAAATTCTTCCATATGAAACTGAGTTAACCTCCTCTATTCCATTTGAACCCGAGTCAAACATCCTTTCACCTGAACCTGAGTCAACCATCCCTCCAGAAATTGAGTCAAACACTAATAGCTCCACTCCTGCCAGCACACAACCTTCAACTGACAAAGAGCTTATTGTTTATTCAAGGAGGAAAAGGCCTCAAGAGGAGATAGAGGATCGCACACTTCCTGAGCAGAACCATGAATCCGATCCAAGTCCAAGTCCAGATATTCCAGGTAACACATCTCAGACTGATATTTCTGTTAATGATGATCTTGATATTCCTATTGCTTTAAGGAAATGTGTGAGATCTTGTACACAACATCCAATCTCCAATTTTGTTTCCTATGACGGGCTTTCATCAGAATATCGGGCATTTGCTACTAATCCGTCCAATATAGAAATTCCACGAGGTATTCATGATGCTCTAGAAAAATCAGAATGGAGGGCTGCCATACAAGAAGAGATGAATGCTCTCAAAAAGAATGGTACTTGGGAACTCTCAGATTTGCCAGAAGGGAAGCGATCAGTAGGATGCAAGTGGATTTTTACTGTCAAGTATAATCCAGATGAGAGTGTAAGTCACTACAAAGCAAGGCTTGTTGCTAAAGGATTCACACAGACTTACGGTATCGACTATCAAGAAACTTTTGCTCCTGTTGCCAAGCTAAATACTGTTCGGGTTTTGTTGTCCTTAGCAGCCAATCTAGATTGGCCTCTTCATCAACTGGACGTGAAAAATGCCTACCTCAATGGTGACTTGGAAGAGGAAGTGTACATGGAAATTCCACCGGGTTTTGAGACAGAAAGCAATGTTAACAAGGTCTGTAAGCTTCGAAAGTCTCTGTATGGTCTCAAGCAATCTCCTAGAGCATGGTTTGACAGATTCACAAAGGCAATCAAGAAGCATGGGTACTCTCAGGGGCAAGCCGATCATACCCTGTTCACAAAATTTTCTCCTACCGGGCAAGTTGCTATTTTTATCGTTTATGTTGATGATATTATTGTGACAGGTGATTACATTGAAGAAATGGATTGTTTAAAGGATGTTCTTGCAAAGGAATTTGAGATCAAAGATCTAGGATCATTGAAATATTTTCTTAGGCATGGAGGTTGCTCGTTCGAAGAAAGGAATTGTGGTCTCCCAACGCAAGTACATCTTGGACTTACTAAAAGAAGCTGGGATGTTAGGATGTAAGCCTGCAGACACTCCAATGGAATCAAGTTATAAAATCAGTTTCAAAGAAGACAGTCCTCCAGTTGACACTGGGAGATATCAACGACTTGTAGGAAAGCTCATTTATCTCTCCCACACAAGGCCAGACATAGGCTTTCCTGTTAGGGTCCGTTTGGTGCGCAGGATTGGATTGGACTATTTCATAGGATTGGATTGGATTAAGATGGGACTAGGATTAGATGGGATTAGATTGGACTGGATTGGACTAAATGAATACTATACTGTGTTTGGGGAAACATGGGACTGGACTGAATTAATACTGTATTTTGTTTGGTGAGACATGGGAGTGGACTAAATACAATAATATTTTTAATTTGATAATATTTTAAAATGTTTTATTTTTTTTCAATAGATCTGGGAAATGGGAACCAAGATCTTTGTCTTCTTCCTTTTGAAGAGAAAAAAATCAAAAATCAAAGAAAATGAAATAATAAAGTTCTTTGATCATTATTAACACCATCAGTTTTTAAAGGAAAGAATTAAGAAAATCTGGAAACTCATATATTCATATATTCTTCATATATTCATATATATGGAAACTCAAGATCTGGAAACCCATATTCATGTTCTTCATAAACTCAAGATCTGGAAACTCATATATTCATATTCTTCTTTCTCAATCATCATCATCATCAATTAAGAAAATCAATGAAAAATTAAAGAAAAATAAATATATTTCTTCAAGAGATTTGGGAACCCAAATCTCCATCTTCTTCTTTCTTATAGGAGGAAAAAATCAATGAAAAACAATGAAATAATAAAGTTCTCCACCATGCAGATCTGGAAACTCAGAAAAAAAAAATCAAGAAGATCTAGAAACTCATTTATTATTATTTTATTTTATTATAATCATTATTAACATCAATCAAAGAAAAAAAAAAAAAAAAAAAAAAACTTCATTTTTAAAGATCTGGAAACTCAGATCTTAATCTTCTTATTATGGCAAGCTGTGGAAGGCCTGGATCAGACCGAGTGGAACCCGGCGGCTTCGACGGAGAACACGAAGCAACAGATCTGCTCCTCCACGAGTAGTTGTTTTACCAAATACCACTTATTCGATTTACCTCACCGTCGGTTGCAAAGCAAATTTGGAAGCTTTTCAATGAGAGGAAAAGCAAGAATCAAAAGAAAAAAAAAAAAAAAAAAAGGTTTTGTTATTAAAGGTCTGATGATGATGATGATGATGGTAGTCCAAATCAAACCCAGAAAAACAGCTAAGAGAAACTAGAGATGAAAATGAAATGGGTTGGCGTGGGATGAATTGAACAAGTGGGGCCAGGTAAAAATAGTCCCAGGACAAATAAAGTTGGGGTATGGGGTGGGTTTATTTAGTCCCACAATCATGGGATTAAATTTGTTTGTGGGATTAATAATACCATATCCAAAACAACACCAAACACCGGATTGGGACTAAAATAGTCCAATCCCAGTCCAATCCGGTGCGCCAAACACACCCTTAGTGTCGTAAGTCAATTTATGAACAAGCCCAATGAAGAACATCTTGAAGCAGTTTACCGGATTCTTAGATACTTGAAGATGAATCCTGGTAAAGGAATATTCTTTCGAAAAGGAACAAGCAAAGAAGTTGAAATCTACTCAGATGCAGATTGGGCAGGATCCGTTACAGATCGAAGATCAACTACCGGCTATTGCAGCTATGTATGGGGAAACTTGGTGACTTGGCGTAGCAAGAAACAGTCTGTTGTGGCTAGGAGCAGTGCTAAGGCAGAGTATAGGGCTTTAGCTCAGAGTATATGTGAAGGATTATGGCTGAAAAGGTTACTTGATGAGCTAAGGATTTCAACAAGAGAAACAATGAAGGTGTTTTGTGACAATTTGGCTGCAATAAGTATTGCTAAAAATCCTGTCCATCATGACAGAACTAAGCATGTAGAGATAGATCGTCATTTCATTAAAGAAAAGGTTGAAGCTGGCATACTGAGCTTGATTTACACACCTACACACCTTCAAGTGGCAGATGTTCTAACGAAAGCTCTTCCAAGAATAAAGTTTGAAGAATTGACTTCCAAGTTGGGATGATTGACATCTATTCCCCAGCTTGAGGGGGGGTGTTGAATTCCAAAATTAATTCCTAAACTTTAGGGAATTAATTCCTAAACTTTATGGATTAGTTTCTGTTAGAATATAATCAATTAATTATAAAGATTGTATAGTTGACTAATTGATTGCTTGATTAATGTGATTGATTACTTGATTAGTGTAGTTGACAATTAGCTTGATTGTAGGGATTGTAGATTGATTTCCTAGATTGATTTCTTTCCTATTTTGTATTTCCTCTATATAACTCCTCCTATGTGGAGAAGAATAAGAACAAGAAAAATAGAGTTTTCCTCTATAATTCTTTATATATATAAATATATATAATTATTTTTATAATATTGTGGAAGAAATGGGGAAATGGGGATGGGGGTACCTCCCCCCATCCCCATCCCCATCCCCATTTCAATATATTAGTGGGGAAAATGGGGATGGGGGGAGGTCTCCCCATCCCCATCCCCATTTCAATTTGGGGATGATTTTCATCCCCATCCCTCCCCATTTCCCCATTTTTCCCCAAAATTTTTCCCCCAAATGGGAATGGGGAAGCGGGGAAACAGGGATCCGGGAGAAAATGTGCAACCCTATTTAGAACTAACACTACAATACCATGTCACCTAAAATAATTACAATAATTTCCTATTGTTTTTTAATGAAAGCCAAATCCAATAACACAAACAAACTATATTCAAGAATGGCTGGCTGACTGGCTGTATCAGAAATAAAAGGTACTGGTAAGTAGTGTCATAAACGCTACGCATTCGTAAATATAACTAATTATAATCAAGTATCTCTATTACATCAATGATAATAATAATTATCAAACAACAATTAAACTTTGTAGAAGAAAGGTAGAAACTAACCAATTGACCGCCAGATGAATGTCCATCATCAGAGAATGTTCCATGAGAGCCGCCCCAGCCCCAGGTGAAGACATTACCTTCTGAATGTCAACAATACATACACATCATTTGAGCCCAGCACCAGCAGTCATAACGAAACAATGCAACATCAAATCATGTATAATGCACAACATTAAAGCCAAAATATAGACAAGTAAACACCATAAAAGTTCAATAAAAAATGTAATCTTAAACAATCAAAACACGTATATTTATAAGTTAGTAATTCTAACAAATGGCACACAAGGCATTACAAATTCAAATATGGATTTAACTATGGTTTTTAGACATAAACACAATGTGCCAGACAAGGCGCAACTCCTGGAAATCAGACATCGGGACAAAGTGTATATGTATGTGTGAGCCTAAATTAGTAATCATGTATAGTAGCCTATAATTGAATGTTTATTTCCACACAAACTAAAATAGCAACTGAAGCTCCTTTTATTATTTTTATCGGCAACCCTTTTTTTTATTTCTTATTTGTAATCCAAATATAACAGAACAAAAAGATGGAGAAAGATTAGGGTAACACTACACAGGGAGAGCAAACAAATAATAAATTTTCATAGACAACTAATAAATTTGTTGACACCGATTCACCACCAAACTCTTGCTAAGACAACAACACTTCACCACATATCTCATGTTAGTCCTAGATCCACATCTAAGAACACATAGACACCAGAAACTCTCTTTCAATTTACCTCAAACAGTTAGTGCAAAACCCCAGCAAGCTAATTATAACAAAAATGGAAAAATAGAAAGTTGAAATATAAAGAATAAATAGAGGAAAAAAAAAACAATGGAGAAGAGATGGGGTTGAAAAGAAATATAAGAAAGAAAGAATCGGCATAAACTTTACCAACTCTCCTGAAATTACATTTATGGGCATATGTTTCAAACCTAATGGACATATTAACAATACTAAATTAATTTAGGCCCATATAACCCAATAAACCCAAAACCACATAACACTATAAGTAAAAACAAAAATACAGAACTCCAACAAGATGAATTTCCATTTTTATTGTAAATCCAAGCGTTAGACATGGATGGATGTAAGTATGTCCTCTACTTTGCAAAATAACAATCTTTCAACACAAGATTTATGCCACAAATCATATGGATTTAATCTTAGCACAAATTCTTACCAGATATTGCCGCTGTATGCTTCCAGCCACAAGATACCTGTGAATATGAATTTACCAAAGATTACAAAATAATGTGAAATTCATGCAAGGACGTGAACATTAGATCTGTGTATCAATATTATGATGCTCCTACATCTTTTGATCCATCTGATATGTCTTTTCATCATAGCTCAGAAGAATACAAGGATGGAGCAGCAAAAGCATCAGAGAAAATAATGTTACTCTTCATGTTTTACATTAGACATAAAACAACACAACATTTTAAAACATATGGAATCACAAACCTTGTACACAGTAGATTCTGAGAAAGGACCTTGAACTTTTTCAGGTGAATTAAAGACATACGTGGAACTGTCAACAGAAAATACAACCAAAAAGTATATCAGCATGTATTAACAGAAACTCTAAACATGCATAACCAGAAAGTAATTATCCTTAGCTGAGGGTTAAATAAAGTTTGAACTAGAAGATACCCGATACCAAGGCAACCATTGTCATTGGAACCCCAACTGTAAAGTTCTCCACCACCTAGAAGTAAATTGTAGAAAGACACGAAAACCCACGATAAGATCACATTTCATGTACATAACAGAAAAGGGAGGAAACAATAACATAAATGAAAATTAATATAGATCACCCACCCAGACACAAACACAGATATATATAGATTTACATGCGTGAAAACTATACAAAAGACATTATATCCAACAGTGAGTTCTTCAAATTGATCACCATACAATAAATCATTAAATGGCAAACTTGATACCAACTACTGCACAAGAAACAGTTGATCAGAGATTGATGATTATGTCACAAAATGGTACCCAAAATCAATATTCATTTCAGCAAAAAAAAAAAAATGCGTACATGATCAGATAGCTATAGAAATCTAACGATTTTTAAACTTGATATGTATTTTGGGTTCTTGATGGGTTCAAATTTGATAGTGGAATTATTGAAAGACAAATGTCATAATTGATGGGGTATATAGGGGCAGCCCTTAATTTTAAGGTAAACAACAACAATTTTTCAACTGTTAAATAAAGAAACAAATTATGCCATATTGTCTATAGATGACATCATTATCTCTAGCTTACATTTGTCTTCCAGTGTTGCTAGTTTGAGGTAGTATCATATAACATTAAACAATATTCATCGTACCGCTGATAAATTCAAGCTTTTCAATTTTCAATATCTTCGGACACAAACACAACAGCTTTTAATACTCTATCCTGTCTTCCTTTATACTGTGAGAATGTGAGTTGAAATTCCTTCTATTGCTCGTCCTACACACTTATGCTATTTTGTTGATAATCCCCTTCTCAGAAAATTTGAACCTTCAAGATATCTCCTTTGCTAAATTCCTAACATGTTAGTAAAAAAGCCATGGCCTGTAGACTTTCTCCAGGAAGCACTCGACAATTGCATTTTCAATTTTTTCCTTTGGAAAGGGACTGTCCAATAAGGTGACTTCTTGTACTAAAATTTGGATCCCAACTTAAACCTCTGACCACTAGAAACGTTCTCTTCATCTGAGTACAATTTTTTGTAATAGTAGATAATCTTCTCTTCAATCTTTTTGGTGGTTTTCTGTGATGTTACCCTCTTTAGTCACCAATCTGTCAATAGAATTACAGTTTATTTGCCATTGACCATTCTATGAAACATCCTTTCTGATATTATCACCTTGCTTAAGATTATGCTTCTGCTATTGATTAGTAAGAAAATAAAATTAAGAAAAAAAATTCATTTTTGTCTAATCTCAACATTGCACTCTTCTCATCTAATTTTCTCCCTCTTTTACTCACTTTTCCCTTTCAGAGTTTCAGTTACCACATACACCCTCTCCCCCAACAACCACCCACACGACCCATGGATACACAACTCAAGTACATGGGACATATGTAAGAAAGGTGCAATAGAAGAAATCAACATGGTTTGAAAATCTTATGTAAGAGGCATTTACTGAATTATTATAAAGTTAAAACTGTCATAGAGTCGTTATTGATTAGCTTCCGGGTTTCTCTAATCTACTATATCATTAATAATTCTCTATGCTTAAAACAAAATAACCAAGATAAATGTAGAAGCTTACTTGTCACAATACATGTGTGGTAGCCACCACATGAAACATCTTCTGAATATGGAAGTTTGCTAACCAAGGATGGTGTTGTTGCATTGTTACTGTCTTGAAAAACCTAGAATTATTTTCATAAGAATTTAATCATTTATTATTCATAGGTAAATAAATTGTTTCTCACACCAGGGTGAAAAGGGGTTCGGTTTATATTTATTTTAATAAAACTATTAAAAGAAAATGGTACAGAAAGGTAAAGAAAGAAGTTAATAACATGAATTTTGACTGCTAAACCAATCTAGCATGAATTTTGACTGCTAAACCAATCAAAGCAATAATTCTAGAACTCACCAGCTTATCCACTGCTCTCTCACCAAATATAAAGACACAACCATTTTCTGAAAAGTTTATAAAAAATAATGTTATGTAAGGGATTTATAAATTTTCGAGAAAACCTATTATCACAGAAGAAGTTAACCAAAGAATAGACCAATAAAATACCATCTATGCAGGCTGAATGCAGCAACCCAGCAGCTGCAGTTTTAACCTAAGGTTTTTCATCAACAACAAAGCCAAAAGAACAAGATGTTAATGAGGATGACACATATTAATCTCAGTGCTGACAAAATCAATACAAACATTCCAGTATCAAAAGAGTAAAATACCTTGACCCCCTCAAGTGTCTTGATAAGTCTTGGTGTGTATTCACTACACAGAATGCATCAGTTAATACACAAATAAGAATAAAAAGAAGTAATCCTACCAGAAAAGAGAAAAAGGAAAAAAAATGTGCAAAGTCATGGCTAAGAAGCACTGCCAAACACTACCAGAAAATTGACATTTGCAAGTCAGACATCAATTAATAACTTCCTATTACTGTGTAACAATTTCAAGAAACTCTTAATTGTCAACGATTTTATAGAGTTTATTAAACTCAAAAGACCATATAGTTACAAATCGGAAGCAGCTTGGACACTACAAGTTACTCATGTCCAAGCTTGTGCTACACAAGATGGAGTTAATAATTTCTCTATAGTTTATACTTATTTTCTAATTCTCATCAGCTAGCCATCATACCTTAAGTTTTACAGGCCAACTCACTCAAAACAGAAAATTACAATTCAACCAAGATATACAGAATCTTGTCAATGTATGGTTGAATTGTAATTTTCTGTATACATCTAGCCTTTATTAGTTATAGACAAGCATCAGGTTTTCAAGTAACAATGAGGAAAGTACTGATTATGCAAACAATATAGATTTGATAGTAAATTTCCTTTTCATCTCCACACAAGAATAGTGCCTAGTGAAACAATCAAACAATTAAAGATCATAAAATCAGGAAATGCAACCTGGTGCTTCTTAGAAATCCTAAAATGCTTGATTCTTGACCATGTCCAAGTCTTCCAGATCCTCCTTCCCCCCAGCTTAGGACCCTACCTCCATCTGGTGGAAAACATGAACAACAATCAGGACAAAATAAGGATTACACCCCTAGCATTTCTTTATTATAAAACGCAGCTACTAACTAGCATATAAAATAGAATATGTCTTTTCAGTTCCAAACCAGTAACAGCAACAGAGTGCTCAGAACCCAAAGCTGCCAGTTTTATGAAGATTCCACTCAAGCATTCCACTTTAGTTGGTACAGGAATTATGTTAGCTGCCTCTGCATGTGTACAACATAGCATTCACTGAAAATAAGTTTGTATCTAACATTTTATAATTGTCTATGGAACTAATATTGCAGAAAGTAATAAATGCTTGTAGAGAAAGAACACAAAAGATGATAAGCTCTCAAAACATAACAATTCAACACCTACAGAATTATATCAGGCCAAAAGTCAAATTTAGAGAAAATATTACATAATTATCTAACAAAAAGTCTTGGTTAGTTGTTACTTTTTCCAAGGCCAAGCTGTCCATTTGAGTTCTTTCCCCACATGTAGAGCTCCCCATCCACTACACGAAATTGAAAATTGTTTTGGAAATACATTAGAGGAGAATATGCATTTACAAGGACATGATACACATGAAAGCATATATCTACAAGTAGGCATATTTGTAGAATGATGAACTTTAACAAAGTGTTGAACTGAAATCTAAATGAGAAAAGAAAAGCATATTTCCAAATAGAAGGAAAAAACAAAATTCATGTAATCATTATCATCTGTGCGTACTTATAGGGTAAATCAGCTAGCCAAGCAAGTCTCTTCAATGCTAAATAACTGTTAATTTAAAAGGTTAAACTTGCAAGTAGCAGAGCGAACTAAGCTAGCCAGCCTGAAATTATTGATTCGTAAATTCATATGTTATATCTAAACATTTAAATTTACAAATCAATAATTTTCCTATTCTAAAACATAATCTAAGATATCTTCTTAATTTAAATTATTTTCAAATTGTTAAGATTTACTTCTTACTTTGAAAGTAAATTGTTTATATTAATAACTTTACTTACTAAATTGTTCTTTAAAATTAACTTGATCATTATTTCTATAGAAATGTTATTCACTCTCTTGTAATATTTTTCACTTTAAATAAACCTCATCTCTTCCTTTTTATCTCATTTTCTCTAAAAAAATCTCTATGATTTGAAGAAAGTGAATATACAACTAAAAGGTAGTAGAATAAATCTTGCTTTAATTAAAATAAATTTAAAGATTATTTTTTTTTTAATTAATTATTTTTATCTATAAAATAATATTATTAATGTTTTTCTAGTATAATTATTTGTTATAAAGTTTATTAGTTTGTATGAAAATACTTTTCGATTGTAAATATGCCTATTAGAAAATATGAATCTAGATATAAAATTATGCCATCATAGATTCATAGATAGATTAATATTATTTATTGAAAAATATGTAACGAAAAATAGTATATAAAACTTAATTAAATATTTTTGTTTCAAAATCAAGAAAAATAATTTTTTTAAATAAACAAATATTATAAAAATTAATATATTTTGTATTAAATATAAAAATACCTATATCGAATTTTTTGCCTTAGACCCCAGATACTATTTAGCCGGCACCAGTAAGATCCTAAATAAAGATATTACACTAACACATCCCTTCAAATTCGAGACCATCAAGCTCAAAACTAGACCAATGTGTATCTTCTTCTACTTTTATGTTTTTCAAGCTATTTTTTTTAAGTCCGTTTGTTCAGCTCCTTAAGTTGTCTTTTTGTGTTTAGTTTGTTCACTTTCTTTGTAGACACCTCATCCTTCTAACCTTCTATTTTGAATATATTCTTTGTCTTGATAAAAATACAAATATAATCATATCAAATGCGGGAACTCGTGACTTTTTGTAAAATTGACTCTCATGCCTTATCATGTAACAACTAGATCTAAAAGCGTAAGTCTAGAGGTATGGGTTCAAACAGTGATATTAAGCTTTCTAACACTCTTGAACTAAGATAAGACGAAAATTACATAGACTTTGGAAAATTGGGATGCTATCTTAGGAAGAATATAGGATAGCTGGATATATCCAAATGTTTTGAATATCAGTATTGAATCATGAATGATATACCAACGTCTCAGAAAAAGGTTATAGAAATATGAAAAGAGATGGATACAGTTAATCAGCCTTACATGTGCCAAGAAATGCAACAAGTTCTCTCTTTTATTTAATAAGTGACGCTGTACTTGAGTACTTCTTTCATATAGTTCTATTTTAACGGCAAAGGGTTCTGCATTCCCTTCTGTTTTCCTTAGAAAGAAGAAGAATGAATATAGCTTTTACGAATAATGCCAAAACCAATAGATATTTACAGCTTTACAAGCTCCTAAGTCCTAACCTGTAATGGCAGAAGAGTGATGATAACCAGCTGAGATTTGCAAAATTTCCTTCCCAAGCCCAGAAACTTCAAGTGGATCCTGCAGCAAAACAGGAAGGTAAATAAACAATCTGAAAAGAATTCCTTCCATAGAAAAATTTAAGAACTGCATTACAAAGAACCCTAATCAGCCTGATATAAACTTGAACAAGACCAGAGTCACCAATGTAAACTTTGATATGGAATTTTGCAATTTGCAATCCCAACATGGAATAAGTTACTTTCATTTAGCTAATATGGATCAAGAAATAACATTTGGTAGTAATTTTCCTCTTTTTATTTTTTTTCACAATGGAAAGGCGATAAAATTCTTTTTCTCTGTTATCTTTACCCATAGAATAGCATGTGATGTGAGGCAGTGAGAACTTACAATGACTAATTAGGACAACCATTGATTCCTTAGGAGTTAGGACATTTGATTCCTTAGGACGATGACTAATTAGAACTTTCCCTATTGTCTTAAGTTGTTCATCATTTGCAAAGCAAGGTTAACATTTGATTCCTTAGGACAACTTTTTACAATGACTAATTAGGGGCTGTCATACTTAAACTGTTTATAAACAATCTTCATCTAAACCAAAACCAAACAAAGAACTTCTTGACAAGCAAGCAATACGATACTGTCTAGTCCATTCTTCATCATCAAAACTTCTAACTACAAACATTTTGATCAAATTGGTTAAACATAAAACCTAAGTAACAAATAAACAATATATATATATATATAGGCATGTTTGTACAAACTTGCCAAGTGATACCTGAAATTCAACCTATCACAAACAAGTCAGTGCTCAGGTAATTACTACACATCAAACTAAATGAACTCAATATTGAACACAAGATGAATTCAACACTACATATCATCAAAATATTGATGTAATGATTACATAACAAATTACTTAGAATTTGTTATCATACCAAAAGGTTGAGATTATCATACCAAAGCATAACTTGTGTTTTTTTGAATTCCTAGCTGTCCAAAATCATTAAGACCGGTAGCATAAACACGGCCAGTTTCTGTCAAAGGAGGAGGATTATATATGAGGCTCTACCCTAACACGAACAACAGCTGACAATCTTCACAATTCATCACCAATATAAGATAATTATTTTCTAATAAAATCAAAGTAGCAAGAACATGCTTGATTTATAAATTATGGATCACTGAATCATAAATTTTACAAAAGGATAGAATTCAAACATAAAAATCATAAAAGTAATGTAGAGAACAAAAAAAAAAAAAAAAAAAAAAAAAAAAAAAACCTGTTAAGAAGAGAGTATGAGCTCCACCGCAAGCAATGGCTTTGAGGCTCTGATTTTCAAAGGCGGAGCAAACAACGGGACTCCACTGAGACTCCAAGCTGCTTAAACCCAAACGCCCGTAATCTCCATTACCCCACAGAGCAGCAAATCTCTTTCTCGGCGGCTCGCTGCATATCCATCTTCTCCATGACTCTCCTTTTAAATTTCTTATTAAATTATGCTTCCTCATTCCAGCGAAACTTTTGCTCCACATTTTTTTTTAAAAAACTTTTTTGCTTGAAGTGTGGCAACAGGCAGGGTCGATTCATTTCGTTTTAAACAAGCAGTTGAAGCAAACCGACTTTCATATAAATCTATAAATAACCCTCCAATTAATAAAGTATTTTAAAACATTGCCAGTTTGCCACCAATCAAAGTTATTATTATTATTATTATTGTTATTATTATTTTAGAGAATTAATATTTACAATCCTTTTTTTTTTTTCTTTTTTTAATAACTTTTCACACTTATTTTAACAAGACAATCAATTTTAATAAATTAAGATTTTAAAATGTTTAAGTGTTTATTTGGTTGAGCTTTCTATTGGCTCAAAAGGTCTACCAACATATATTTGAGTTGTTTAAAGTTGTTTAATTAGGCTTTTGAGATTGTCTATTTTAAATTGAGTAGAGGCTAGTGGAGTTTAAACACTTACTGAGCAAAAGCTCATGGGGAGGTGCTTCTTCAAATAGACCATTTTTTTTTAAAAAAAGTCTACCAACCAAATATCTATGATTTTTTTTTTTTAAAAAAAAAAAAACTATATTTCTAATAGATCTACTACAAGCAGATCTTTTACCAATAAAAGGTTTTTCAAAAGTCCAACCAAACAAGCTTTAAATATACTACCATTTATTTTAAAATATCTTATTTTAATCTGGTCAAAATTCTTTTATAAGGACATTTCATTAAAAAGATTATAAAAAAAACATTAAATTGGTAGAAACACTAATTCTAAAAATCTTTGTTTTATATTGTCAAAAAAAAAAAAAAAAAAAAAAAAAAAAAAAAAAACCTTGTTTTATTTCAAAATTAAATGTGTTATTGCATTCAATTTTTTTTTTAAGATTCCACGGAGGTGTCAAGCCTCATGATGTTACAAACAAATTATTTTTGGAGCTGCGGCTTTGGTGTGTAAGCACTGGCCAACGAGAAAAATTACGACTTGAAGGCAAAGCGTTAATGCATCTTTCGGGTTCTAATTCTATTTTAATTCAATGTTTTTCTAATTTTTATGTACTAAGGTAAATGATGAAACCCTATGCGATAGATTAATTTTAAGGTATTTTTATTTAAGTGAAAATTGCATAAAATAACCTAGCCAAATAATGGATTATTGTTTTTAATCAAAAATATTGAAGTTATTGTTTTTAACGAAGTGTAAGTTACATTGTCTAAAATATCCTTGTTTACAAACAAAAAAAAAAAAAAAAAAAAAAAAAAAAAAAAAAAAAAACCAATTTGTTTCTATTTTACTAATTATATATACTTCATTTAACTTTAAAACCTAACCCTAAATCCTAAAACGTGTCTAACCTCACTCAGTCTCTCAATCTCTCATTTTGCTTCCACCGACTACGGTTCATTGTTGTAGCTCCGTCGATCGCCGTCACTTCTTCTGTCGCTGCTTCTGCTATTGCATGTATATATTTACCATTTTACTTCTTTTCTTTGTTACTGTTGGTGGAAACTTTCTTGGAGATGAGCATAAAAATTGAGATTTATAAACCATATCGGTTTCTATTTCACTTTCTTCTTTGCAATCGTTTGGTTTTGTTCTTGGGTCTTGTCCACCATTTGTCTCTTTGTTTTTATTGTTTTCTATTTCCTGTTTTATTCACTCCTAACATTTTATATGTTGATTGGTCTTTGAATTTGAATTCTCTGTAAGGATTCCCCATTTTTGATTGGCTTATTTCGTGGACAAACCACATTCGGGGTTGTTGTAAGGGTAGCTTAGGCTCTCAAGACCTCAAGAGGAGAAGCACCAAAGGTAAATTTCTTAGTGCTTGCTTTGCTTTGAAGAGATATAGTTGCACACACACACATTCCATGCATATCCATACCTTGTGTATATTGTGTGTTTTTATATATGTGCATTCATGTTTTTTTTAAACATTTCTTCTTGCATATTTTATTGATTGCATCTTAGGATTAAAATGCCATGACATGTTAGGCATTATGATGCATTCACATCCCACACTTGCACTTCATGTTTGTTAGTCTTAAGTGTGGTGTAATTCGTTTCCGTTTCTGTGACCGGAAATGTCCGTGCTTGTACGATGGTGTGCTTGTCTAAGCACAATGGTTGACCATTTGAGAAGGTCACTATGTCTAGTTTCAAAAGATTGAATTTCAATGATTTAAATGATTTTCAAAACTGACCTTTGTATGGTCTTGTGACCATATCTTTTTATACAAAGCTTTAAAATGAGTTTTGAAAATTTTTGTACAAACTAGACATTCATACCTTTCCAACGGTATATTATTCATAATATTTCATGATCGTTTGGATTGGTTTTAAAATCTCCAAAGTGACGACCACTGACCTTTGGTCACTTCATTGACCATAACTTTTTCTATAGACATTGAAATGTCATTCCATAAATTGGAGTAGAAATTAGACATCCATACCTTTCTAACGATATATCATACGAAAGGTTTCGATGTCGTTTGATCATGTTTTGAGGCACTTGAATCTGAAGCTGATGCATTGTCGTGCCCAAACCGCTGTTCACTCGCCCTACGTAGAGCGGGAACCTGATTGATTTTTCAATCTGTCCTTCTCTTGCCCTACGTAGAGCGGGCACCTGATTGATTTTTCAATCCGCCCTTTACTCGCCCAAAATCCGCCCTACGTAGAGCGGTTTGGCCGGAAACTTTTTTTGGAAAATTTCCAAAACGACATAGCTTCAATTGGACATCCTATATATATGCCTCTTTCATTTTAGGTTGTTTTCAAGAGTTCCAAATTTCATATTTTTCACTTAGAATATTTTTTCAAGAGAAAAATCATCAAGAACTCACCTTTAAACACTCAAACCATATTCATGTGCATCAAAGATCATCTAAGCATTTTCTAGCATAGTTAGTTTGCTTATTTGAATGGATTTTGGTCATCACACTTCCCTTGGTATGTTCTTCACTTTTATCCATTGATATTTAGTGTTTTATTTATCAAGACATCTTTTTTATTATTTGAATGATCTTAGATTAATATCTTATATTCAAAATAGAGATTGTTTGTGATGACATGATTGAGTGTTGTATTGTGATAGCTATTTAGGTTTTTATAATCTAATTTTAGCTAAGCTATTTGACATGTCATTTAGCTATTGATATCTAGGATTGTTTTTATTGACATATTATCATCTTAGATAAGCATATATGGTTGCCTAGCTCTTATTGCTTTTATTGAGTATTTTTATATATTCACACATAGGTTGTATAATCTCTTCATTGAGAATTTAAATCTTGTTGGCTAAGGTTGTTTAGGCCACAAGCAAAATGGACTAGAGCCACTTTTAAAGGCCCGCGTGGTAGAAGTGGGCGGTTATAGACCGAAGTGTTAGACGAGGTCTACATAGGTTGTAAACTCCATTTCAATTAGTGGATTTCGAGGTTCAAGTGTGGCACACTATACAACCCGTGGTTTTTTCCCAGTGGTTGGGTTTTCCACGTATACATCAAGTGTTATTTAAATTCCGCACCATATTATACTTGTTGTATTTATATTGACTATTAGGGGTATTTTCGTAATATTGTCCTTAAACGAAAATTGGGTAAAATTAGTTAAAATCTATTCACCAGCCCCCCCCGATTAATATATTTGAACACACCCGAGTTTATATTTGTACTTTCATTCTCTTTTGTCTTTGATTGACTGGCTTTTTGTTTTTAGGTTGGTTGTTGATCTGTTTAGGTCTTTCTTTCTTTTTGATGTTGGGTTGGTTTGTAATGGTTTTCGGTTATTAATTTTTTGATATTATGTTAACATGTGTTTGTACTTTGTAAGATTTAAGAGGTGTTGATAGGTTGGTGAAAGTGAGAGAAGTTTGAAGATCAAGCTATAGCCTACAGTTGCTAGCTTTCTAGAGAAAAAAAGAACAATTTTCCAGTATCTAAGTCTTAAAGGTTGGTTCTTAAAGTTGTTTTTTACTTTTTGCTTTCTTTGATTCTTTGCTCAAAGAAAAAAAAAGATTTTTATTTTCTATTTTGTTCTCTTCCTTTTTTTTTCCTACAACTGAGGTTGTTTTTCCTTTGTATTATATTGATTTGTTTAAATTGATTAATTTTGTTGCTTTCATGGTTTTTATTATGTTTTTCCTTTTGAGAAAGAAGAATTGGGAGATATGGTTCCCAAATCTTCCAAAAAAAAAATTTATTTATTTATTTTTCATTTTCTTCAATAATTTTCTAATTTTTTTCTTATAAATTAAAAAAAAAAAAAAAACATTGGGAGATATGGGTTTCTAGATCTTCCAAACATTGGCCTTTTAAATTATTTTAAAAGAAAATTATTATTTATTTAATTTTCCTTTTCTTCATTATTTATTTATTTATTTTTATTTTTTTGTGGAAAATGGTGGAGTTTTGGTGGAGTTTTTGTTGAGAAATTGAATGAAATTTTAGTTGGTCTTGTGAAGGAACATGTTTTGGAGATGGGTTTGTGATGATGAAGAGCTGGGTTTCTGGTTCTTGAAGGATCGTTCAAGCTTAGAGTAGCCATTGAACAGCTCTGTGAAAGTAAGGCATTCAAGGTGTTTGATAGAACGACTCAACGAAAAACAATAGGCAAATCTGCTACAAAAAACGACTCAGCAACATGACACGTGAGAATATTTTTAATGTTTGTTTGTTTTCAAAATCTATATAGTATAGTAAAATGGAACCTCACCTTAATAAGTGTCGTCGTGAAGGAATTTTGGACTTAAATGCTATATATTTATTTCTATTTCTATATCTATATAATCTCCTATAATTGAGCCATTAATTATTATTATTATTTTCTTAACTTGACCATAAATTAGTTGTTTTGTTTATAAATATTATTATTATATATAATATTTATACACCTTAATTACAATATTTTAAGTCTTGTATTAATTTCATTGTTAGTTTTGTAATTGCAATTCTTATTGGTCATTTGATGGATTAGTTTTGGCTTGGTTTGTCTATTAATTTATCCATGATGGAGCTTTGATTTAAATGTTATATTGATCAATAATAAAAAGTCAAAATCCCATCATATTCTCCTTTAAATATGACTTTACATTTTGTCAATTAAACCACATAATCATAATATGTCTATCTCAATCTTTACTCAAATGCCTTCTCCTCTTCCTCAATTTTCTCTATAAAAACCATCCAAAATATTTTTATTTTTTTTATTTTTTTATTTTTTTATTTTTTTTATTTTTTATTTTTTCATTCCATCCTATTGACTCTCCAACATAGACAAACTCAAAACACCCAAACGGTGGGGGACTGGATGACATTGAGTGGTAAGAGTAATTTCTACATTTTTTTTTTAAGAAAATATTTGGTTGAATAATTTTTATCTCTTGGGTTTTTTTTTTTTTTTTTTTTTCGTTTTTTTTTCTTTCAATTTGTGATGATTGCCAAAGACCTATCTCAAACATCATTCTCAGCTATCATTCTCTTATCAAAACAAAGCATCTCTATATGTTTTTAGATTCAAACACTTTTAGAAGTTTTTTGTTTATTTATTTATTTATTTATTTTTTATTTTTTATTTTTTTTATTTTTTTGGGAAACACTTTAGTAGTTGTGACTGTAATTTTTGACCGATTATTGTTTTAATGTATTTTGTAATTTGTAATAGGGTGTTCACAATATTGCTCACTATGCAACCCTCCGGTAAGGCTAACATCCCGCTCATCACCACCAATATAGAAAATCAATGGGACCGGTTGAGAATTTGATAGATAGACTATTAGTGCAAATAAATATTAGTGTTATAGTCTTTAGTTTTAAGTCTAACAATGTATGTCTGTATTGTCTCTTTAAAACACTGTATCCACCCGGGTTTTTGGGTATCCAATACCCAGATTTGTTTTTAATGGAAATTTACACCGATTTTTTTTGTGTATGTTTTTTTTCTTACTATTTTTAGCCTTTTTGTTTTGTTTTCTTTTTGGTTTTTTAGAATATATTAAGTATGAATTAAATACTATGATTATTACCAAAAATAAATGCTTTTGAATTTTAATTATTCTTATAAGTGATAATAAATAAATAAATAATTTTCAAAACAATATCAATTGTAATATCAAATTAATGGTAATCCCTTTTTTTTTTTTATGGAATTACTGGTAAATTTTAAAAACATATCAATGCTAATATATTAATGATACCATAACAAAAAATTAAAATAATAATTTTTATTCAAATATTAATGGTACTACATTCGAACATTAATTATTAGATTCAATTCAATAGATTCTTTTTCTAAATATATGAAATTCACTCATAATAGAATGTTTAGAAAATAAGTGTGAAATATTACATTATTTGATAAGTTTAAAAGATAAGCCATAATTTGCCAAAAATAATTTCGTAAATAACTGATGAATAGGTAATCAAAATGCAATCCTGTAATCAATGGGATAATGAATAAGAAGTTTTACATTATTTTATTTTAATTTTTTGCCAAAGCTATTAAGTAGTTATAAATTGTAATAATTTTTAATAATATAATTTTTTTCCCAAATCCAAAATCTATACGCAATCAAGAGGCAATCATGTAATTAATAAGATAGAGAATAATTTGTTTTAACCAATCTCATAATTGATTTTTAATTATTAAGTATTTTTTAAAAAAAATATTACATTATTCGGTAAGTTTAAAAGACAAGCCATAATTTATTTTTTCCAACAAGCCATATATTCATATTAATTAGTTTTTGTTTTTAAGTATTATTAATTAGTTGTAACATTTCAAAAAAAAAGAAAAGAAGGTACTATTAATTAGTTATCTATACAATAAATATTATAATATTTTTGGTGAGTTATTAATTGTAATAATTTTTAATAATATATATATATAATAAATATAAAATCTATAAGTAATCAAGAGTCAATCACATAATTAATAAGATAGTGAATAAATTCTCTTCACTAATCTCATAATTGATTTTTAACGAGTTTGCAGCCCGCACGATGTGCGAGCGTTGTAAACATATAACGTAATCACCAACGGATTTATATTTTAACATTTTTTCACATATATTCTTCTATTTCAATTTAAATGCTCTGATTTTAACTTAATTGTGATGGTTTTGTTCATCTTTTTGTTTACAATTTATGATATAAACCGTATGATTTTGTGAAAGAGAAATTAACAAAAAAAAAATAAGAAATATAAAATAACTATTGTTTTACTAAACTACTAATAAAATAAAATAAAATATAATAGATATTATCTTACAATTGGAATTAACATAAATTAGAAAGAAAAAGACACTAAAAATCCAATTAACTACATATTTCTATTGATACTTTTGAAATATACAAAATAAAGCTTTGAACCGCAAATTTTACAATATGCACGAATTTTAAATTTAGTCTCAAGTTTTTGACGAAATAATACTGCAATACCAATCAAGTTAAACAATAATAAAAATAAATAATAAATACATCAAAGTTGTATATATTAAAAACTATATTATTTGTTGAGCATACTTGAAAAACAATGGTAGCAAGTGTAGCATGTATAGATTTCAATGTCAAAATAAACATTAAAATTCAAGATTGAATTGTAAAAATAATTAAATAAATAAAAAACACAGATAATTAATGTTGCCTCCTTTTGCTCGGTCACTTCACATCACGACATAATCTTAAAGACCGACTGACTAATCACCTGGGTCTATTGAATAAATAGATAAACAACACTACATATTGAATATATGGAAAAAAAAAATTACTGAGGTGATTTTGTGGCGAGCAATACCCAAAACCATTTCTTCAATTGCTCTGACTGACATGAATTTGAAATTTTGAAGATGAAATCAAACAAATATGATTCAAGATAGAACAAATATGAGATAATAATTGAATGGTAATAGTTTAAATTTCATAAACAAAAAGATGTATGAATAATAATAAAATATTGGAAAATAGGTGACAATCAAAGAAAATATATTGTATGAATTATTACTAGCAAATTTGGAGAGAAACTAAAAACCACAAAGTAGATTGTGAACAAAAAAAATAAATGGAAATGTGAAAGTTAAAAACTAAGTCTGCTTTTATCATATGGAAATGATTAATAATTAAAATTATAAAAGATAAATTAAAATAACGTTTAAGATTTCAAAAAAAAAAAAAAAAAAACACTTGAAAACAACCCTTCCACTTCCTGCCTTCCTGGCTCCACCATACAGACTCTATACCTCAAAAGGAGATCAAATGTCATTTCCTTTTTAAATAGGTTAATTGAAAATTATTTGTTATATTAATTGATTTATTTTTTGTTAAAGAATGGATTCATTATCCCATTAATTATGGGATTGGCTCTTAATTTTTATATACTAATTAATTAAACTTTTGGTTCATTAAGATAATTGATTCTTTATACCATTAATTATGGGATTGGCTCTTTGATTTTTATATACTAATTGATTGTTTAATCAATTAAATTAAAAATTAAATAAGAATTTAGTATATAAGATAATAAAATGTCCAGGTTCATATAATATTTAAAGAAAACTATTTAATGGCTAAGTTTTTAAAACGAAAAAAAAAAAAAACCAACAAATTGAAATGGTGCATGCATGGCATGTTTTACAATAATTAATAAGGGTTGAATTGAATTGTTATTATATAAATTCAATATATATAGATATAGAGTGGCCTTTCATTGTATTTCAAATAAATAGGTGTCTGAGACCTTTCATTGGCTGATACTTCAATGTTTTTATTAAATTTTTAACGATTGATATTCTCTAAATAGGCACAAATATTGAAATATACATACAATCCCTTATTAATAGGCACAAATATGCATACAATCTCTTATATTTGGTTTCTGTTTCATGTCTTTCTCACTTCTTATGACTTTAGTCAAGTTGAAGTAATTTAAAGGTGTAATTATAGGAACAATTCATGGATACGATTGTATATGTGCAATGATCGATTAAATAATTCATAATCATAAATTAAGTTAATCAACAATTGATTTTTGATAAAAAAAAATTAAATGTCAAAGCCTCCACAAGACGACACGTGTCAATGTGAGTTTCCATTGTACTATATTATATAGATTATTAAGTATTATTATTTTTTAAGTATTACATTATTTGGTAAGTTTAAAAGACAATCCATAACTCTTTTTTCCAACAAGCCATAAATTCGTATTCATTAGTTATTTTTAAGTATTTTTAATTAGTTGCAATATTTAAAAAAAATGTATTGTTAATTAGTTATCTATACAATATATATTATAATATTTGGTAAATTATTAATTGTAATAATTTTAATATAATTTTTTCCTAAATAAAAAATTTATAGTTAATCAAGTGTCAATCACACAATTAATGAGATAATGAATAAATTCTCTTAACTAATCTCATAATTGATTTTTAATTATTAAGGTTTTTTTGTTTGTTTGTTTGTTTTTGTTTTGAAATATTACATTATTTGGTAAGTTTAAAAGACAAGCCAGAACTCTCAGAGGGACTTTTGGCGAGATAATTGGTTGGGGGTTCCCATTTTGGATCTTTTAGGGATTCCTGATTATTTAACTAATCCGCTCCGAGTGAGGGTCTCGGATTTTATTCATCAAGGTAGATGGGTGCTAGACGATTGTTTCCGAGCACGCTTTCCGGATCTGTGTTTTCGGATTGATCGTATTGCATTTCTCCTGTTGTGGATTCTTTGGTTTCGGCTAATTCTCGGGATGGTCGTGTTTCTTGCAAGGCTGCTTATTCCCAGTTTCTCCGTGATATTCCTCAGGTTGTTTGGTGGAGAGATGTTTGGTCCCGTTTTATTCCCCCCTCTCGCTCAGCTTTGACCTGGCGTTTGATGTGGAACAGGCTTCCTACTGAGGATCGCCTTTGCAGGTCTGGGTTCCAGTTGACTTCTCGTTGTCGTATTTGTAGGGTTAGTAGTGAATCTGCAGATCATCTTTTTCTTCATTGTCCCCTGGCGGTTGCTCTTTGGGAGGCGATTTTCTCGACTTTCCAACGACGTGTCTCTACCGAAACTTGGCATTCATTCTTCTTGCAGGCTATGTCGGTTTCCTTTAGTGAACAGGTCAGGATTTTATGGAAAACAGCTATCCATGCAGTGATATGGGGGGTGTGGACTGCTCGTAATCAGTGTATCTTTGAAGGGAAGTCGGTGGACTTTAGATCTGTCCTTTCTTTGGTCTGGTGTGCTGTTTCAGAGGCTAATCGCCTGGAGATTGGTTATATGCGTAACTGTATGAACGACCTTTTGATTCTTCGTTGATTTGGTCTTTAGGGTCGCCCTTCTAAAGCC
This sequence comes from Acer campestre, assembly GCA_954870605.1. Taxonomy (NCBI): domain Eukaryota; kingdom Viridiplantae; phylum Streptophyta; class Magnoliopsida; order Sapindales; family Sapindaceae; genus Acer; species Acer campestre. The sequence continues at coordinate 17,184,677 of OX940811.1, read as the reverse complement.
TCGGTTATCAAGAGTGTGGTTTGGTCGCCTCCGGCCCCTGGTTGGATCAAAGTAAATACTGATGGCGCTGCTATAGGCTCTCCAGGGGTTGGTGGTTATGGTGGTATCTTTCGGAACTGTATAGCCTTTGTGAAGGGTTGCTTTGCTATTCCTCTTGGTCAGGTTTTCGCTTTTGAGGCCGAGCTTCTGGCGGCCTCATTGGCCATTAATTTTGCTTGGAAGTATGGGTGGCATCGAATCTGGCTTGAGAGTGATTCTTCTTATGTGGTTCAACTTCTTTCTTCTCATTCTGAGTTGGTTCCTTGGAGGGTTCGTCAGGCGTGGCAGCGCTGCATCTTCAAAATCTCGCATATGGATTTTCAGGTTTCACATATTTTTAGGGATGGGAATCAAGTTGCAGATGCACTTTCTAAGCATGCTTTGGAGCTTCAGGCTGATTCTTGGTGGTTTTCTGCGCCGCCGTTCTGTTCTTCTTTAATTGGTAATGACTGCATGGGCCGCGAGTCTTTTCATTTTTCTTGATGTTTTCTTTTTCTTTTTGGTGTGGCCTGCGTGTCTCTTTTTGTTTGGAGTTGTTTTCCCTGGCTCTTTGTGCTTTGTCTCTTTTTGTCACTTTTTACTTTCTTTTATCTCTTTTATATATGGATACTGTCTAGGGGTTTTTCAGCATATGATCGTTTGTGATGCTTTTTTCCCTTAGATCAGTCCAATTTTATTAAAAAAAAGTTTAAAAGACAGGCCGTAATTTTGTTTTTCCAACGAGCCAATAAATTCGTATTAATTAGTTTTTTTAAAAGTATTTTTAATTATTTGTAATATTTCAAAAAAAAAAAATATTGTTAATTAGTTATCTATACAATATATATTATAATATTTGGTAAGTTATTAATTTTAATAATTTTTAATAATATAATTTTTTTTTTCTAAATCAAAAATCTATAGGTAATCAAGAGACATTCATGTAATTAATGGAATAAATTCTCTTAATTGATTTTTAATTATTAAGTAATTTTTTTTTAAGTATTTCATTATTTGGTAATTTTAAAAGACAAGCCATAAATCTTTTTTCCAACAAACCATAGATTTATATTAATTAGTTATTTATTTATTTATTAATTATTTTTTTTAAGTATTGTTAATTAGTTGTAATATTTAAAATATATATATTGTTAATTAGTCATCTATATAATCTATAAATTATAATATTTGTTAAGTTATTCTATTTCATTTTTGGTTCATTAAGATAATTTATTTATTATCTCATTTGTTATGGAATTGAATATTTATTTTTATTCATTATCCCATTAATTAATTAAAAGTAAAAAATCACAAGCTAACCTTTCATATCCAATTTGGTAAAAAAATAGAACATTTCCTATTCAATTATCTTATTTTTATTACCTTTTATATAATTTTAGTTGGGTTTGAAAAACTCTCTTTCTCTATTAATATGTTTATTTATTTGTTTGTTTATCACTCAATCCATACACCCTGACTCTAATATTTATTCGTCATTTCAGAGGGTTCCTCCTCTTCTGGTCACCACCTGTCCAAATCCGCACAACCCACAAAATCCATTAAGGTTCATCATTTATGATCTCACGTTTTTCTTTTGCATTTTTTTTTTTAAAAAAAAACTTATATTTTTGATGTGTTATATATCATATTTAGGATAAATGGAACTCCATTGTAGGTTCTAAGTATAAGTGAACATGTGATTTGATTTGGGCATTCAAGTTTTTTATTTTATTTTAAATATTTGAGTATAGTTCATGTGATACAAATTGCATGACATTGTCACGCATATCTCTGCGTACTATCTCATATTTGTTTTGTATTGAATCATATTCATTTGACTTCATACTTAAAATTTCAAATTCAGGTTAGCCAGAGTAATAAAAGAAATGGTTTTAGATATTGCTTATTGCAAAATCACCTTGGTATTTTTAAATTTATATATAAATATTTTTTTTTTCAGTATTAGTTAAAATTATAGTGTTCATGACCGTATTCAACAGGCACAGTCACAGGTGATTGGTCAGTCAGTCTCTAACATTAAGCGTGATTTTATGTTAGGATTTGATCATGTTCAAAGCTCTATCTACCACAATTTAACTTGATTTTCTTTGCAGTCTGTTTTCGTCAAAGACGATCGCGCTATAAATGTTCACAATTAGCGCTCCCTTACTTAGTTTTTGTAACTATTTTCCGAGCCCTTTTAGGTATTTAATGTTGTAAATATGTGTATTTCAGGTATTTTAGCTCATCAAGGGTCTTTTAGACCAAACTAGAGGAAAGTCTCATGGGAAAAAAAGGGCAATTACGTCATTATGGAGAATCAAGGGTCAAAGTTCAAATCTAGAGAAATTATTACATATTCGGTGATTAGTGAAGAGCTGAGGGGTGCATTGTGTTATTCGCTAGCCAATCAGCGCGCAGTAGCCGCGTCACCAAGGAAGACGACGTCGATTTGGCGTGTGCTGACGCAGGCGTGACGTCACGTCGTCTTCTTCATGCAACTGGGTCGACCCGACGACCTGTGAACCCGAACCTTTTTGCTAGTTCCTCGAGTCGCGTTCGGTCACAGCCGTAAAACACACTCAAAATTTATAGAGGATTCGAACCCCTACTGCTGAATATGAGAGTTTGCGGATGGATGGAATGACGCTTGGGAAAGGGGAGAAGTGCACCTATGATCGCCAACCCTATTTGACTCATTCCTACCACCCACTGAATACCACCTGTGATGGCCCGTTTGAGGATATTTCATCTCCTCTTGAGATAGTGCAGATTCAAGAAAAGAAGAACGAACAAAGGATGCCACGGGGAGGATTTCCTGGATTGATTCTTTTTCTGAAATGGATGGATCTAACCCAAAACCTACTTCAACCGAGCTTCTATCGCATTTCATTAACCTACGGCACTAAACGACACACTGAAGTGGAAATAAAGAAAAGACTTGGCTTCCCTACCCCTTTCTTCGTCTTCTGATTTCTACCTCGAGTACCTTCCCTTGGCTTTAGCTCCTTATCGTCGGGGAGGAAAAATTGGACTATTCGGGGGAGCTGGAGTGGGTAAAACAGTACTCATTATGGAATTGATCAACAACATTGCCAAAGCTCATGGGGGTGTATCCGTATTTGGCGGAGTCGGTGAATGTACTCGTGAAGGAAATGATCTTTACATGGAAATGAAAGAATCTGGAGTAATTAATGAAGGTTTGACCGGACAATTTACCCGGCCATTTCTAACCGTTTTTCAATCACTTTTCTGGCGTTTCTCTTCTTAGATTGGAAGCCCACTCCATGCTGGTCACGATGGACCCATTTCTAGCCTCTCATGCTGAAGTTTTCCTCTCCTCCAAATCCTCCAACCTCCATGGCCGAGCTAAGCTTCCAACTCTTCTCAGCTACCATGTTCACACGAACAACACGTCCAAACCCGCGAGTTCATGCCTAGAGACATTTCCAACGAGCTAGAACGGCTAAACTCACAGGAATCTTTAACGAATCTCCACGACCTCACACTGGCGGGAATAAACCCGTGAGCTAGAGTGAACAAACCAGCTGGGTCTTCTCCACTTGATGGCAGCTCGTCCCACTCGACTCTCCCATCACCTTATCTTGTCTAACACACCTTACCACCTTATATATTTTAGATAACTTAGCTTAGACGACAAGCTTACACTTCACACTTTTACCTTAGATAACTTACTCTAGTTTAGAATCTTAGAGAGAGAAGAACTCTTGATTGCTTCATTTCTACACAAAGTGTAGCATCTTTTTCGTATCGTTTTGAGTACGATTCTCGGGTAAAACCGGGTTTTTAATGTTTCATATGAGGCTTTTGTAGATTTTTCTGATAGTAGGGGTGTTTCGGCTCTAAAGGAAGTTCTTTGGGCAATTTGCGCGATTATGGAAAGTCTGGGGGCTTTGATCAAAGCGCCGCAATTGTGCACAAGCGGCAAGGAGGCGACAGAAACCCCTCAGAGTTGCCATGGTTGAAGTGTCGCGTTTGATCAACCGCGGCAAGGAGGCGACATAAACCTTCTAAGCCTGCCGCGGTTGTCCAACCGTGAAAATGCCAACCGCAGCAGTGTGACCCTTCGTCTTCCAGAGGGCAGTTTGGTCATTTTTGGGTCCATTATAAATATCCCTTTTAGGTCTTTCAGCCAGACACCATCTCCTAGCTCGAAATATTTCACAAAGTTTCCATCTTGGCTCATCTCTTCACACAACACCATCCCATCCTTTACAACCCACCAAGATCCCACATCTCCCTAACATCCAAACACACTAATCCCACCTCTTTTCCACAGCCATTATCACTTCACCTTTTGAGCAAGAAGAAGGATAGAAAGAGAAGAAGATTCAAAGAAGAATAGGAAGCTCTCCACATAGTTTTCTCTAAGCTCTTTCTATTTTATTCTTTATTATAGCCATGTACTCATTATTGCATATTTCTTGTATGGCTACTAGTTGTAATATGATGAAACCCCACCTTTGACTATACATTTAAATGAATTGATTCTTGTTTATCTCCTATGTGCAATATTGTAGTTTGTATGGGTATTTTAATGTACTTAATGCTTTCAATTGATTGATCTCCTTTTGAATGATTTTTGTGGTGTGTTATGTACTAACCAGAGACGCACGCCACGTGTTCGATAAAATGCTCCCCTATGCATTCTTAGAAAAGTAGATCTACTTAGGCTAGTGTATAGGACTCGTTTAGTATACCAATATCCTTAATGAACTCATTCGTACATTCCGGGTAATCAAAAGATAAGCTTGGGTATGTTTTGGGTGTGACTTACTCTACTTGACCAAGATTGTGGGTTAATATAAGGGTGTACGGGTATATGAATTGCATGAGCACGTTTGGGGATGAATAACCGAGTGTAAATAGGAAGTCAATATAAGGGTAGGGTGTAGTCAAGTCCTAGCATATTTCTCTCCATTATCACATTCGAGTTTAATTTCGTGTTACTTCTTTCATTGCTTTAGCATTAGTCTTAAATCAAGTTAGTTTACCTTGTTTATTTTGATAACTATCATTATTGATTGTTTGAATAGAAAATGAGCTAGTTAATTTCGGTAATCGATCACTCGATTCCTTGGGAACAAACTTTACTTTCTATTGTGCTACTTTCCGACCTCGTTCTATTTCGAGTGTCACTTGAGTGATAGCCAACTCTCTCACTTGGTTTTAGTTTCTTAGCATTTTTTTTCATCAATCTTTATAGGTTCGACCTTGTATTCGTAAATCTATACTCCAATAGATTCGTGCTTTATGCACTTGCTAGTATTTCCTCGTATTTGCAAATCTATACTCCAATAGATTCATGCTTCGTGCACTTGCAAGTATTTAAATACTTGTAAAAGTGCACAGATCTATTGGAGTATAAGATATGTGAATACGAGGTCGAACCCACATAGAATGATAAAAAACTAATATAATTCTAAATTTAAATTATCATAGCCTAAGATTTTGAGGCTTCAAAATGGAATAACAAGGCAATGCATGCCATTCGTTGTGCCATAGATGACAATCAATACAAGCTCATCCAAATTACCAAGAATGCTCATGAGGCATGGGAGATTTTTAAGATGGCACATGAGGGAACCGATGTTGTGAATGACTCAAAGCTTCGAATCTATCAAGATGGAAGAGCATGAATACTTTAATGACTTCCAAATTAAGTTAATGGATATTATCAACCAACCCATCGACGTGGAGATCCATACTCCGATAGGAGAATTGTTCAAAAGATTATGAGCTCTCTTCCAAAATGGTTTGAGTCTAAAGTAACGGCTATTGAAGAAAATAGTGATTAAAAGATAATGAAGTCGAGTGAAGTAATTGGAAGATTACTGGCATATAAGTCAAGAATTGACATTACCTCTCCACCAAAGAAGTAAAAAAGGTTTGCTTTAAAGACCTTCAAGCATGAAAAGGAGGATAGTGATTCAGATGATGACATGATCTTAAAGATGAAGAACTTCAAGAGATTCCTAAAGCTAGAGAAGAGGGATATAGCTATTGAGGAAATGACTTTAAGAAGTTAGAGCCGACACAAGACAAGCCTTCAAGGAAAGACATTCAATGCTATGAATGTGGGGGATTCGGACACATTTCTACTGAATGCGAGAATTTGAAGAACAAGAGGAAAGGTAAGGCTATGGCCACCTCTTGGAGTGATAATGATGATTTGGAAGATAGAGAAGGATCTTCTGATGATGAAGACCATTTTGCTAACTTCATTGTTTTTCCATCCTTCCACAAAAGTAATAAAAATTGTGTGAAAAAGAGGAAGAAATTCAAATTGATGATGATTCTAATGATGAGAGTACTTCGTCTCACTCCAACAAAGGTTTTTGTGAAGATATGGACCTTGAAGACTATATTGAAAAATTTGAAAGCTCCAGAATAAAGAGTAAAAAAGAAGATTCAAAGATTAAAGGAAGAAAATCTTAAGCTTACAACCAAGGTGACTCACTTGAGTGAGAAAGTAGTAAGAGCCAAGGAGATTGAAGACATGTTGAGAGAAGAGGTAGCTAAAGTAAGAAATCTACTTGTCAATATGACTCTAAGTAAGGAGAAGCTAGATACTATGATAAGTAATATGAAGAAATTTCCAAATGACAAGAGGGGTATCAGATTTGAAAGTATCAAGGATAATCCCTATTTGGGAAAAGTGGTTTTTGTAAATGGAAATGACATCAAGGAACCTCCACCTCCTCAAGAACCGAGGAGGAAGCTTGAAATGGGAAATTGCTCCAAAAGTACAAATTTGAAGTTGCCTACCAAGACTCAAACTCAACCAATAAGACCATTGCAACCAACATTCCCTCAACCGAATTTCCATCATGCTAGAAGGCAAGCTATGCATGCTCAACCGATGCAATACCAAAGACAACCTCAACGGTATAGTAAGTCTCCCATGAGATCACAAGGATATGGTATGATTTCTCATTTTGTACCTACATGCCATTTTTGTGGTATTGTTGGCCATATTAGGCATAATTGCTTTAAATATATAAAGAAATGTAGGATTGAAAGGATGATAGAAAGAAATAGAAGTGCCAATATGCATGTTCTTAGAGAATCTAGAGACAATGAATGACCATTAGAAATAAAAATGTGTTACCTAGGTGGATTAAGAAAGAGGGGCACTTGTGCCATTATGTTCATATGGAACCCTTATATGCTATTGGGTCAAATAGACTTGGTATGTCTAATGGAACTTGTCGCTTGCCCTGATACGGTAAGTTTTTGGATTGACCCCATAAGGGGATGAGCTCAAGCAAGGAGAGCAATCTCTCAATTTTTTTTTAATTGCTTGAGAATCTTGGTTACTATATGGTTATTATGTTTATATATATATGCACTATCTTGTGGTTAACTTTTTTTGCCTTTGCCTATCTTATGACAAAAAAGGGGAGTAGTTTTTATGAAAAAATAAAGAGAGTTTTTCATTGAGGGGGAGCAATTTGCACTGATTATTCTTTTGTGAAAATGCTATTATATTTTTGTTCACTCCGCATATACTTGTATCTTGGAAAGTGTAGTTGCTATGTTTTAACAGGGCGTAATTATTTTACAAGAGATTGAAGATTTGAAGATTTAGTTTGTTTTAATAACTCTTGTAATGTAGAAAATATTTATGTTGACCATAGCTTATTTTCTTATATGAGGATTATTTGTGAGTGGTGATTTTGTCATAAAATAGTCAAAAAGGGAGATTGTAAGTTCCTCAATTTTTGGTTGGCTTCTTTCATTGTCAAAACTTCATTGGGATTGTTATGTAACTGGTAGCTTAGGTGATCGTGATTGGCAAGCTTCTGGCAATCCCAAAGTGCTTCAAGAAGGTAATCTCTTGTACCTGATTAAATGCTTTGTATTCATTTCTTGTGATATATATTGTTGAATACATGTTGATTATATGTTAAATACTTCTATAATATACTCTATAATGGAAGAATGGTGGTGCCACATGTCGGTGTGAGAAGCTTTTAGCTTTAAATTGAGAAGCTTTTGGATTTAAATTCTCCTATAAATACTCTATAATGGAATAATGGCGGTGCCACATGTCGGTGTGAGAAGCTTTTGGCTTTAAATTCTCCTATAATTCTAATTTCTCAATTTATATCAATTACATATTTATTTGAAGTAAAATGAAAGATCTCATACACCTATTTATTTTTGGCTTTAAATTGAGAAGCTTTTGGCTTTAAATTCTTCTATAATTCTAATTTCTCAATTTATATCAATTACCTATTTATTTGAAGTAAAATGAAAGGTCTCATACACCTATTTATTTGAAATTGAAAATAAATATATGACGAGTCCTAATATAATCTTGAACGGGGGGGGGGGGGGGGGGGGGGGGGGGGTGGGGGTGGTGTGGGGGGTGTGGGTTTGAATAGATTTTAATCCCTTTTTACCAATTTTCAAGATTAATCAAGATAACAAAAACAACCCCAACTAGTCAACAATTAAAATTAAGTGTAGAGAATGCGGAAAGTAAATAACACGTGATTTTTACGTGGAAACCCATACAGGGAAAAACCACGGGTTGTTTTGTGCGCCACACTAGAACCTTAATCCACTACTTGCAAATACGATTACAATCTAAGTTGACCGCATCACACCTAAGATTACTAATCCGTCTTTACTACCCATGGGCCTTTAGAAGTAAATCTAGTTCATGCTTGCAAACTACCAAAAGGCAAAAACAAGACTTGACTCTAATTGAAGAGATAAAAACAACCTAGTGTGAATATGTGCAATATTCAAGATGCTCAAAATGCAAGGTTAGACATTTTAGCTTATCTAGGCATGGATGAACATGTTAGACATTCCTAGATATCATTTTACTAAGTGGCATGCATAATACACATCAAAATAGGCAACAAAGTTCTATATGCAATATCTACCACAATACAACTCACAAAACACAATAACACAATCTTGAACCTAAGTCAAGTCATAAAGAAGCAATCTTGAACTTAGTCAAGTAATAAATGATCAATCTTATAGAGAGAGAACATGTGAAATGATGCAAGTGATGTTCTAACTACAAGTCATATGAACAAGTATGAAAACCCTATGAGAATCAAACTAGAACATGCTAGATGATGAATGAAGCATACAAGTATGATGGGCTTTGGTGTTTTGAGTAATAAAAGAGTGATTTTGATACCTTGGCTTTGAAGACACTTAGAAGCTCTCAAAAAGATGTAATTTTTGCTCTGAAAAACGAGCAAAGGCAAATAAGACATATATATATGAGATCCAAGCGAAGTGACATCGTTTTGGAAAAATTGCCTGAAAGCACGTGATCGGTGGTCCGCCGATCTCAAACCACCGAATGCGAAACGACACCATTGGAATGGATCGGCGGTTGAGTGTGAGCCGCCGATCTAACCGCTGAACTGGGACAGAGAACCCAAGTTACAAACAGCAGTTAATTCGACGGTCAGGCCGCCGAATACAAACCGTCGATTTCTGACCTGTTTAAAATTCAATCAGGTACAATCGACGGTTTCTAACAGTGGTCAGGCCGCCGATCGTAACCGCAGAACAAGTCTAGAACTCTCTAGACTAAAACGGCGGTTTTAATTTGGTGGTCAAGGCCGCTGATCAAACCACCATTTCACCACTGATGGTGAAACCAAAGGAGAAGCCAAGGGCATTCTCCGAAGGCTATCTTCGCGCAACAATAAGCACACCAACATGCACGCGCGGACATTTCCAAAATAACTTTGGCAAACGAATTCCAACACACAAAGAAAACAAACATGAAGCAACAATATAATGCATCATAATGCCTAATATGACATGACTTAAAACAACTAAAGATGCAATCAATAAACCAAGTAAGCACACAAGAAAATACACACAATAACAAGTAACAATAACAAGCAAGGGTTGTGAGTGTGTGCAACTACATCTCTTCATGTAAGGATTCCCGGTTTTTGATTGGCTTATTTCGTGTGCAAACCACATATTGGGGTTGTTTGTAAAGGGTAGCTTAAGTGATAGGTGTTCATGCTCAATGACCCTTCTCAAGACCTCAAGGTGGACAAGCACTCAAAGGTATATCTTGTGCTTACTTTCTTATTGAAGAGATTTAGTTGCACACACTCACTTGTAACGTTTGCATATGTATGCTTTACTTTAGTCTGCATTCTCTTCAAATGTCACTTTTCACACTAGCACATTGTTTGTCATATCTTGGTGTGTGTTTTGTGTCGTGTAATTCGTTTCCCGAATATGTTCGGAAACGTCCGCGCTTGCACGATAATGTGCTTGGTTTTGTGCGAAGATCGCCTTCAGAGAATGCCCTTGGCTTCTCCTTTGGTTTCACCATCATTGGTGAAACGGCGGTTTGATAAGCGGCCATGACCGCCGAATGAAACCGCCGTTTGATTCCAGAAAGCTCTAGACTGAATCTGCGGTTACGATCGGCGGTCAGGCCGTCGAATTGAAACTGCCGAATAGACCTGATGCATTTATTTTTTCTCGGGTTCTGTTCGGTGGTTTAATCGGTGGCCTTGCCGCCGAATTGAAACCGCCGAATTAGATATTTTAGGTCGGTTTCTTTTTGGGTTTTGATCGGCGGTTTCGATTGACCGCCGAATCTGGTCGCCGAATGATCCCCTGCTTCTCGGGTTCAATTCGGCTGTTACATTCTGCGGCCACGACCGCAGAATAAAACCGCCGATCGGTGATTTCAAGGGCAAAATTGTCTTTTCACTTGCCCTATTCTTGATGTCTATAAATATCACACTTTCTCATTTCTCTAACTTAGTTCTCTGACTCAAAAGAACCGTAAACTTGAAAGAGAGATTTTTGAGAGAAAATCAAATCAAGAACTCATTTTTATACACTCAAAGTATACACATATGCATCAAAGATCATCTAAGCATTTTCTAGCATAGTTAGTTTGCTTATTTGAGTGAGTATTGGTCATCACACTTCCCTTGGTATGTTCTTCACTTTTATCATTGATATTTAGTGTTTTATTTATCAATGCATCTCTTTTATTATTTGAATGATCTTAGATTAATATCTTATATTCAAAATAGAGATTGTTTGTGATGACATGATTGAGTGTTGTATTGTGATAGCTATCTAGGTTTTTATAATCTATTGTTAGCTAAGCTATTTGACATGTCATTTAGCCATTGATATCTAGGATTGCATTTATTGCCATCTTATCATCCTAGATAAGCATATAGGGTTGCCTAGCTCTTATATGCATGTATTGAGTATTTCTATATATTCTCACATAGGTTGTATTATCTCTTCATTGAGAATTTAAGTCTTGTTGGCTAAAGTTGCTTAGGCCACAAGCAATATGGACTAGAGCCACTTTTAAAGGCCCGCGTGGTAGAAGTGGGGGGTTACAGACCGGAGTGTTAGACGAGGTCTACATAGGTTGTAAACTTCATTTCAATCAGTGGATTTCGAGGTTCAAGTGTGGCGCACTAAACAGCCCGTGGTTTTTTCCTAGTGATTGGGTTTTCCACGTATACATCAAGTGTCATTTATAATTCCGCACCATTTTACACTTGTTGTTTTCATATTGACTATTAGGGGCATTTTCGGAATATTGACCTTAAACGAAAATTGGGTGAAAATTAGTTAAAATCTATTCACCTCCCCCCCCCCCCCCCCTTCAGATTGATATTGTATACACACCGTGTTTATTTGTGAACTTTCAATTGGTATCAGAGCGGGTTCCTAGATATACTTAGGTGATCCTTGCTCACTTTTGGTGTGTATTGCATTGTGTGTGATTGTTTGATTTCTTCATACATTTTGCATTCATCTCATTTGCATTCATCCAAACACTATGAGTGATATTGGGATGAGCAAAGAGGGAGCGTCGAGCGTGAGGCCACCGTTGCTCACCGGCGTGAATTATGCCTCATGGAAAGGCAAGATGGAGGCATACTTGTGTCAAATCCATGATAGGGCATAGATGGCAATTGAGGATGGGTATGCACCTCCTATGATAACTCCCACTGGTGGAGGAGAACAAGTTCTCAAGCCTAAGGCCGATTGGACAAATGGAGAGTTTGAGACTTCGAAGTGGAATAGGAAGGCATGGCACGCCCTTCTATGTGCAATGGACGAAAATTAGTACAAACTGATACAAAACACTAAGATAGCCAATGAGGCATGGGATATCTTAGAGGTTGCGATGTTGTCAAGGATTCCAAGCTACAAGTCCTTCAAACGCAATTTGAGTTGCTCAAGATGGAGGAGGACGAGTGCTTCAGTGACTTTGAAGTCAAGTTGATGGATATTGTCAATCAAAGCTATCAACTAGGTGATCCATACTCGGATAGGAGACTTAAGCAGAAAATAATGAGGTCTCTCCCCGCTAGGTTTGAATCAAAAGTTACGGCTTTAGAAGAAAATTATAGTTATAAGGACATGAAGCCGAGCGAGATTATTGGAAGACTCCTCGCCTATGAGTCTAGGAAAGGTCCTAGTACTTCACCTCCTAAAAAGCAAAAAGGGATTGCTTTGAAAGCTTCCAAGATTGAGAAGGAGGAAAAAGATGACTCAGACGAAGACACGGTTTTGTTGCTTAGAAGATTCAAAAAGTTTGTCAAGTTCGAGAAGAAGGGTTATGGATCCAAAGGCCAAGAATTGAAGAAAAAGGCTCATTTCAAGAGATTTGAGCCTAGGCAAGAGAATAGTGAAACGAAAGGGATCCAATGCTATGAGTGTGGAGGTATAGGTCACATCTCACCCTGAAATTCCCTTTAAAGTGATAGTGTTTTATACCTAGAGGGGGGGGGGGGGGGGGGTGAATAGGTATAGTCCCAAATTCTTCCAATATTCAAAAATGCGGAATATAAGAATGAAATGAATACTTGAAATGATATAACAATTGTATAATATGAATCAATTCATGTAAGCATCAATATACAATAGAATCAATACAAGTGAACATATGGAAGATAAGGAAATATAAAGTGAAAATGAGACACAATGTTTTTACGTGATAAAACCTCAAAGAGGAAACATCCACGGGTTGAATCCACAACCACCGGCAAAGCAAATCCACTATACGAAAAGGCCTTACACACTCAAAGCTATCAACACTAGGATATCCACTTCAAGCTATCAAAACCTAATCAACCCTCGGGCTAGTGATTCACAAAGCCTACTCTCTATCCAAGATGTGTCCTACACCTCTAGAGAGCAACTTCCTATCCAAGACTAAAAAGCCTCTAGGAAGATTTCCTTGCTTAGCAATCTAGATCACTAGGATCCTAATTAAGCTACCCTAGCTCAACCATCCGGAGTACGCAACTCCTTGCTAAGACTTTTGCTTAGTTATCTGGATCCTCTTGATCCTAACTAAGACTTCTTGCTTGGCTATCCGGAATCCTTTCCTAGCCAAGTCTTCTTGCTCAAGACAAAGCTTCACTCACTTTGCAAGAGACTTCAACCTTTCACAAGGCAATGATCTAAGTGAAGTGCACACAAGCAATATGATGCAATCACAAACAAATAGAGCAAGTTGATCAAACACACTCCATGAACATGCAATTAGAGAATCTAGAATAAAGCTATCACAACTCAATCACAAAATGTATCTAGAAACCTAAGCATGTGAATTAACATCATTCATATTACTTTTCATCAATCAAATAAGACAATTAAAGAGATGATCAATAATGAAAGTAAGAAGAAGATGAATCACTTACAAACAAATAAAGCTAGATAATCAATCAAGCTCTATGAACATGCTTACATACATTCTAGGATATGCTTTCAACAATCAATCACAAAAATACCTAGAAATCAAAGCATGTTTATCAATAAGAACAAGGTATGAATATTCAATATATCACACTAAAAACCTAGTTCTTAGATCATGAAATTAAACCTAGAAAATGTCATAAAGCACATCACATATATTATTTCTAGAATCAATTTCAAGATTAATCAAGTTTAGCAAATATTTGTTCAAGTAAAATCACAAAGCTAAAACTCAATTACCAAATGATCAACCACCCCTAGAATATGTTCTAACATCATTCTAAACACAAATCATCTATCAAATTGAAAGATTAAAGTGCAGATCAAAAGATGAAGTGAGAAGAAGAAGTTTAACATACAACAATGAAACTCGGACTGAAGAACAGCATGCTGCGACCAATCACGAATTCAAATGACTCTGAAAATGCTTGGGGTTTGTAGCTCTCTTCAAGACCAACAATTTTGGTTTTTGAATCACTCAATTTCGAGTTCGTATGAGAGAGTTATGATCAAAATAAGAAATCAAAAATCAAGAACAATTCTGCAGATTTTTCCGATTTGGTGTTATTCAAGTTATAGAAAATGGAGGGAAGAGAGGTCATTTGAATGAAAAGGAAGAGGGGCATTTTTGTCCAAAAATTAGAGGAGCTTCAGCCATCCCACGTGTGGTCAGCGTGTGCCACACGTGGCCAGAGAGCTGGCTGGGCCGTGTGGCACACGTGGTGGCCTTTGGCCAGCTTGCTCCTCTCGCGCACCTCACACGTTCTTCGACCGTATTCGGTCATCCGAACTCCGAATTCGAATCCGTTTTCAGATTACGAACCGTGACTCCCTCACGCACGACGAAGACTATGAAACTTTGACAAATGGTTGAGAATTCATCTCGGAAAATGACGACGAACACAACTCAACGAATGAGAATGCAAAGTAGCATAACTACGTCGTATGGACTCGAAACTTAACGAATGAGTAACCGAAATGATCGGAACTCAATAAGGAATCAAATAAGGTCATGTTCAAGTCCAAAACACAAGAAACACAAACAAATAAACACTATTCAACACAAGCATGCCATATCTAAGCGATAGTGAGAAAACATGCAATTCTACAAGATTGTCAACAATGAGATAAATGCATGTGCATGCTAAATGTGTGTGAAAGTGTTATACCAAATGTTTGAACTACGATGCAGGGACACACATGTATGAATTGTGTGTGTGTGCGCTTACGCCTTGCAAGAGGAAGAAGAATCTTGATACCTTAGCATCCAAGTATGCGATGTTCCCCTTGAAGACGATATTTGCACAAGATGTTGCTTCTTCACCTTTGAGGCTCCTTTCTTCCAAGAAACACTTAAGCAACTACTAATACAAATATAGAGCGTTTTGCAATGGAATCAAGCCAATACAAATAACGGATCTTACACACCCGATTGTGGGAATTTGAAGAACAAGACGGGAAAAGTGATGGCCGCCACATGGAGTGATAGTGATAGTGATAACTCCGGAGAGGGAGATAAGTCATCAAGTGATGATGAGCTTACCATTAATTATACAGCTTTTGGAGCCACTTTTGTAGAAGATAAAATTGATGGTAAGAATGTTGTGACAAGTGATCCCATAGAAGAAAGAGATGAAGAAGTAGCTCTAGAAGTGGTTGGTGTAGCTACTTATTAGGATATGTCCATTACTTCATCAAGAGACAAATTTGATGATCTTGATGAAGAAGATGACTCCATTGGTGAGTTGGAGAACATTGAAGATGACTCAAGTTTTGAGAATTTATTACCTAACTCTACAAAAGGAAATGTAGAGAAAATGGATGTTCATGACTTTATAGTCAAGTGTGAAAGTTTTATGATGAAGGATAAAAGAAAGATAAAGATTTTAGAGGAAGAAAATCTAGAACTTTCATCACACAATGACCACTTAAGTAAGCAAGTGGAGATAATGGGTCTTAAAGAAAATGTTGAAAGCTCTAGGTTAGAGAATAAAAAAGAGATTCAAAGTTTAAAGGAAGAGAATCTTAGGCTTTCAACACTTGTTGACCACTTGAGTAGTGAAGAGGTAAGATCCATGAAGGATGAAGACAAGCTAAAAGATGAACTAGCTTTGTCTAAGAGGAATGAAGAATGGTTGAAAAGAGAGCTTAGGAATGCTAGAGAATTGATCACTAAGTTGACCTCTAGCACAGAAAAACTCAACCACTTGTTGAGTGTTGGAAAAGGCCCTAGTGACAAAAGAGGTCTTGGCTTTGAAGAAGACAAGGAGAGTCTCACTCCTAACAAGACCATATTTGTCAAGAGCTTAGGCAAGAAAGAGACTTCACCAGTGCAAACTCCTAGGAAGAAGATTGATCTAGGACAATGCTCTCATAGTGCATAAGTGAAGGTAGTTTCAAGGAGACAACCTCAAGCTCAAAGAGTTCCTCATGATAACTTCCCTCAACCTAATATCCACAAAGGGAAGACACCTATCATGCAAGCTCAATTGAATGAGCAACCGTGTCTTGGTCAACAACAAAGAAGGAGAGATCCTATTCAACAACCAAGACAACCACAACGACAATGGAATGCACTAAAGCATGCACAAGGGAATGGTATGATTCCTAACTTTATTCCCACTTGTCATTTTTGTGGTACTGATGGTCATATAAGACCAAGTTGCTTTTGTTACATTAAAATGTGTAGAGTTAAAAGCAAGATAGAAAAGAAAAAAGGCTAGAGCTAGAATGCATGTTGACATAAAGGAAGAAACTCATTTGCATGATCCTTTAACTTCTAAAGCTCTAGAACCTTTGTCCACTAGGAAGAAATCTATATCACCTAAGTGGATAAGAAAAAATAATGAACCCGCTTGCTACGAGACTAACAAGTCTCATATAGGTTCAACCGAGTCTAATGGACTTGGAAGGTCCATAGGACCTAATGACCTTCATTGTTGAAGGGTGGTTTTTGACCCTATATGGGGAACTCAAGCAAATAGAGTTTTTGCATACTTGACACATGCAAAATATTTTAAAGATCTTATGCTTCTTTGTTGATTGCTTGAGTAAGCTTGGTTGCATATATGTATATATGTTTTCTATTCAATAAGTGTGAACCTTGCTTTGTTTTCAATGCATGTCATATTTATATTCAAACATGCATTTTTGGACTAGGAAATCAACATAGGAAGTATGATTTGAATGACCTAGAGTTATTTCCATGACATGATGATTCTTAATTGACATGCTAAATGCCATATGAAAAGCATGAAATTCAAACGACATGTGAAACAAATAACACGGTGTGTTCTAATATGAATCTAGAGGGGGAGTGAATAGATTTTACCAAAATTACCCAATTTTCGCGTTTAGTCAAATTACGAAAATGCCCCAAACTAGTCAAAACAATAACAAGTGTAATATGGTGCGGAATTATAAAAGACACTTGATATTTACGTGGAAACCCTCACGGGAAAAACCACGGGCTATATAGTGCGCCACACTCGAACCTCGAATCCACTAAATGTGAAATGATTACAACCTAATCCCGATCAATAATCAACACACCTACCTAATCCCGGTATAAGTGGACCTAGTCCAATTGCTTGCAATCTAAGCAACCTAATCCCGGAAGCTACATGCAAGACTTACTTCTCAATGAAGAGATTACAACCTATGTGAATATTAAATGATATTCAATGAGCAAATAAAGCTAGGTAACCTTAGATGCTTATCTAGGATGAATAGATAACAATAAATGCAATCCTAGATGTCAATAGCTAAATGACATGTCATAAAGCTTAGCAAATCATAGATAAAAATAACCTAGATGTTGCTATCAAAATACATCACTCAAACATGTCAACATAACAATCTCTATTTTGTATCGAGAATATATTCTAAGAGCATACAAATGATATAAGAGATTTCTTTGATAAATAAAACACTAAGCTTAGATGAGATTAGTGAAGAACATACCAAAGCAAGTGTGTTGAGCAAAACCCATGCAAGCAAGCATCCTAACTATGCTAGAAAATGCTAGATGATCTTTTGATGCATATGAGAATGCTTTTGTCTGTATAAAAATGAGTTCTTGATTTCTTTTCTCTAAAGTTTCTCTTTTTGAACTTTAGGGTTCTTTAGAATCAGAGAACTAAGTTAGAGAAATGAGAAAGTATGATATATATAGTCATCAAGAAACAGGGCATGTGAAAAGACAAGATTGCCCTTGAAACGCTCAAACAGCGGTTTCGTTCTACGGTCGGGGCCGCAGAATCTGACCGCAGAATTGAACCCGAGAAAGAAACCGACCTAAAATATCTAATTCAGCGGTTTCATTCGGTGGCCAGGCCACCGATCATGACCGTAGAATTCATCCCGAGAACAGGGGAGAAAACAGCGGTTTCATTCGGCGGTTTCGAAACCGCCGAGTAAACCGCAGAACACAACCCGAGAATAATAAATGCATCAGGTGTGAAACGGCGGTTTCAAATCGGTGGCCAGACCGCCGATCTAACCGCAGAATCAGACCAGAGACCTCTGGTCCAAAACGACGGTTTCATTCGGCGGCCAGGGCCGCCGATTAAACCGCCGATTCACCAAAAGTGGTGAATCCAAGGAGAAAGCCAAGGCTATCACCAAGAGCGGTCTTCGCGCAAAACCAAGCACATAATCGTGCAAGCGCGGATGTTTCCGAACATATTCGGGAAACGAATTACACGACACAAACAAACACACAACAAGATATAATCAAACAAAGTGCAAGTGTGTAATGTGACATGTGAAGAGAATGCAACACAAATGCAAGTATGCTAAGTGTGTGTGTGCTTCTAGATCTCTTCAAAGAAAACTAAGCACTAGAAATATACCTTTGAGTGCTTGTCACCTTGAGGTCTTGAATAGGGCCTTTGATGTTGGTCTTCCATAACCTAATCTACCCTTACAATTCAAACCCCAACTTGTGGTTTGTTCACGAAATAAGCCAATCAATAATGGGAATCCTTACAATCTCACCATTTGGCTATTTCGTGACAAAACCACCACTCACATTGATCCTCACAAGATAATTGAAACTACGGGAAATTCTACATTACAAAGTACAAAGAGATAAGAAAATAAAGCTTCAAGTCTTCAATCTCTTGTAGAATTACCAAACCTTCAAAACAATTAGATTACACTTCCAAAGCAAGTGTATGTGAGTTGATCAAGTGAAAATAAAACAAGCATTTGCATATTAAACTTTTAACCACAATATCATGCAAAGTATGAGTATGCAATGCTCCCTCTCAAAGGGTTACTCCCCCTCAATATGAAATCTCCCCAAATGCACAATAACTACTACAATATGCAACTCCCCTTAATCACATCCTACTCCCCCTTTTTGTCATGATATAGGCAAAGGAGTAGTCCCCAACCGGGTCACTCATAGCAAAGAGAGATAGTAGCATACAAGATAATGCATAGTCAAATAAGCCACTTTATGCACTCATTTAATTGGAGAGAATCAAGGAGATTTATTTTATGAAAATGTGTGAAAAAAAATGCTTTGCAAACAAGACATGTTGCATTCAAGTCCAAAATACAATGGTATTTGGCAAAGCAAATGACAAAGGTTTCAAATAGAAGTCAAACCAATTTTACCATTTGTTATGAGAGAAGCAAAGATATAGAGAATTTATTGAATTTGATTTTTAACAACAACTATATCCAACTTTATAAGCGAAACATGGCATGAGCGACTTTGCACCCTATTTGATTTTTCCGGGTATAAAACCCGTATGATAGTAACCATGTTCAACAAATAAAGAAAGAGAGACATTTGGATAGAAACATCCTTTGAATGGATACATGATCCTTTATCAATTTTAGTTTCACTAGCTTTTTCACACATTGTTTTGCATTTAAGAATATGCAATCATCAATTCATGCTTTTCAAGTTTTAAGCATGTCAATTAAGAATCATCATGTCATGGAAATAACTATAGGTCATTCAAATCATACTTCCTATGAAAATTTCCTAGTCCAAAAATGCATATTTGAACATAACTATGACATGGATTGAAAACAAAGCAAGGTTCACACTTATGAGATAAAAGCATATATACATATGTCCAACCAAGCTTACTTCAAGCAATTAAAAGAGAAGCACAAGATCTTTCAAATATTTTGCATGCATCTAGTATACAAAAAGCTCTCTTTGCTTGAGTTCCCCTTATGGGGTCAATCACAAAAACTCATCACTCCACAAGACATATCCCAATAGATCTACTAAGAGTTTTAAATCGAGTAGTATCTAGAGGTTTTGTAAACAAGTCCGCTAGTTGATCATTTGTACCTACATGCTCAAGTACAATGCATTTATTTTCAACTAGTTCTCTAATGAAATGATGACGGATGTCAATATGCTTAGTTCTAGAGTGTTGAACCGGATTCTTGGAAATATTAATAGCACTCATGTTATCACAAAAGAGAGTGAGTGTACCTTGGTTGAATCCGTAGTCTACTAGCATTTGCTTCATCCATAGGAGTTGTGTGCTTCCACTCCCCGCAGCTATGTATTCGGCCTCCGCCGTGGACAAGGAAATTGAGTTTTGCTTCTTGCAAAACCAAAAAACAAGATTGTTTCCAAGGAAAAAGCAACCGCCCGATGTGCTTTTCCTATCATCACAATTTCCCGCCCAATCCACATCACTAAAGCCTACAAGACTAGCATTAGTGTCAAACGAGTACCAAATCCCATAATTAGAAGTCCCATTCACATATCGAATGATTCTCTTGACGGAAGAGAGATGAGACTCCTTGGGATCGGATTGGTACCTAGCACACACACCCACACTAAAGGATATATCGAGCCTACTTGCGGTCAAATAAAGCAAGCTTCCTATCATGACCCTATATAGTGTTTGTTCCACACTTTTACCACTAGCATCTTTGCTTAGCTTCAAAGTGGTACTCATGGGTGTATCACAATGCTTGGCTTTTTCAAGACCAAACCTCTTCATTAGGGTTTTGGCATATTTGGCTTGGGTTATGAAGATCTCATCATTCATTTGCCTAATTTGCAAACCTAGGAAGTAACTAAGCTCACCAACAAGACTCATCTCAAATTCATGAGACATAACATCAACAAATTGTTGGACTTTGATGTTGTTGGTGGAGCCAAACACTATATCATCAACATATATTTGAGCTATAAAAAGCTCATCATTGTCTTTCTTGATGAATATTGTCTTGTCAACACTACCTCTTGTGTAGTCATTGTTGACAAGGAATTGAGTGAGGCGCTCATACCAAGCTCTCGGTGCTTGTTTCAACCCATAAAGAGCCTTCTTGAGGCGATAGACATGATTGGGGTGGTGTGCATCCACAAACCCCTTGGGTTGCTCAACAAACACTTCTTCTTGCAAGAAGCCATTGATGAAGGCACTCTTTACGTCCATTTGGTGCAATTTGAACTTGTGCACACAAGAGATGGACAAGAGAAGCCTAATGGACTCTAAGCGGGCAACGGGAGCAAAAGTCTCCTCAAAATCGATACCCTCAATTTGAGAGTACCCTTGTGCAACAAGTCTTGCCTTGTTACGCACAATGTTGCCATCCTCATCGGATTTGTTCCTATATATCCACTTAGTGCCTATGACATTTGTGGTCTTAGGCCTAGGAACTAGAGTCCAAACCTCATTCCTTTCGAATTGGTTTAGCTCTTCTTGCATAGCAAGAACCCAAAATTCATCATTTAAAGCTTCATCAATCTTTTTGGGTTCTATTTGAGAGGTGTAGCAAGTGAAGCTAATAAGATTAGCTATTTGCCTTCTAGTCCTAACACCCTCATTCACATCTCCAATAACATCATCTTTGTTATGGAGTCTTCTAACCCATGGAGCGGGTTCATTAGAGTCCAAGTTAGGAACTCTATTAATAGGTTGTGTGTCATTATCAACAACATTGGACGTCCCCACATTAGGAGTCACATCAACCTTCTCCAAATGAGAGTCATTACTAAAAATTACCTCCTCCTCATGATTACTAGACTTGAGCCTTTCATCATCAAATACGACATTGGATGATTCCATGACACTTAGAGTTTTCTTATTGAAAACTCTATAGGCTCTACTATTTAAGGCATAGCCAATAAAGATACCCTCATCACTCTTGACATCAAATTTGCCAAGTTGATCTCGGTCATTTAAAATGTAGCATTTGCTTCCAAATGTGTGGAAGTAGCTAACATTTGGCCTTTTACCTTTCCATAACTCATAGGAGGTATTCCTAGTACCGGGCCTTAGGAAAACTCTATTTCCTATATAGCAAGCCGTGTTGACGGCTTCGGCCCATAGATTCCTAGGTACATTGTTGCTAAGCAATATCACACGGGCCATCTCTTGAAGGACCCTATTTTTCCTCTCAACAACTCCATTTTGTTGAGGTGTCCTAGGAGCCGAAAACTCATGGGAGATACCTATACTATCACAATAGGTTTCAAATGATGGATTCTCAAATTCCCTCTCATGATCACTTCTTATCCGTTTTATGCTTTTAATGTTAGAGTTCATTTCATTTTGAAGTTTAGTACAAAGCATTTTAAACTTATCAAAAGTTTCGGATTTTTCTCTAAGAAAATATGTCCATGTGAACCTAGAGAAATCATCTACACAAACAAAAATGTATCTCTTTCCACCCAAGCTCTCGGTTTGCATAGGACCCATAAGATCCATGTGGAGAAGCTCTAGGGACTCCTTGGTGGAGAGATACTTGCCCTTTTTGTGCATGCCTTTAGTTTGTTTTCCTTGTTGACAAGGTCCACAAATACCATTGGCTTTCTTCCCAAGCTTAGGGAGGCCACGCACACATTCAAACTTTCCAAGGGTCCGTAGATCCCGAAAGTTCATGTGGCCAAGTCTTTCATGCCACAACTCAATTTGCTCATCCTTGGGCACATTGTTTGAGACTATTCTAGCTTCAAGACAATAGCAATTGTCGCTAGATCTCATACCTTTCAATAAGGTTTGCCCATTGGGCTTTAGGATAGAGCAATTATCTTTGCTAAACAAGACGGAATATCCTTCATCACTAAGATGAGAAATGCTAATCAAATTGGCTTTCAAGCCATCAACAAGTAAAGCATTAGATAAGGAGGGTAATCCGGGAACGGAAATGGTTCCTTTCCCTATGACTTTCTTTTTGGATCCATCACCAAAGGTGACATTTCCTCCTTCCTCCATAACAAGAGTCTTAAAGAAACTCTTGTTTCCCGTCATGTGCCTAGAGCACCCACTATCAAGATACCAAAGATTAGAAGAATTTGCCTTTAAGGCAATTTGTGCAACATGGCAAACATTTTCATTCTTTCTAACCCACTTAAGAACAACATTTTCTTTCTTAATGGTCTTTGGTACATGGGCTCTAGTAATCCTAGGATCATGCAAATTAGTCTTATTATTCCTAGGAACATGCATATTGACTCTATTCTTTCTCTTTTCAATCATGCTTCGAGTTCTACACATTTTTATATAACGAAAACAATTTGGTCGAATGTGACCATTAAAACCACAAAAATGACAAATTGGAATGAAATGAGAAATCATACCATTGCCTTGAGCATTTATGGGAGCCTTCCCTTGTTTTTGTGGTTGAGTGGGTTCAATCCATCTCCTTTGTTGAACCGGTCTATCTTGCTTCCAATGTTGGACTTGCATGATTGTCTTCTTCCCTTTTTGAGCCAAATGATGAGGAATGTTGGTTTGAGGTTGCCTTCTTGACACCACCTTCACTTGTGCACTTTTGGAACATTGTCCTAGATCTATCTTCTTCCTAGGAGTGTGCACCGGTGAAGCTTCTATGTTGCTCAAGCCCTTAACAAACACAGTCTTCTTAGAGGAGGAGGTCTCTTGACTATCTTCAAACCCTAGACCTCTCTTGTCACATGGACTCTTTCTAACACCAAGCATGTGGTCTAACCTTTTGGTGCTAGAATCCATCCTATTAAGTGACTTCTTAGCTTCATCAAGCTCCCTCTTCAAACCTTCTTCATTCCTCCTAGATAAAGCTAACTCCTCTCTTAGCTTATCTTCTCTCTTCTTAAGTCTTTCCACTTCTTCACTTAAGTGGTCATTGTGAGATGAGAGCTCAAGATTTTCTTCTCTCAACATCTTGATTTTCTTAGTGGTTTTCATCTCTAAGCTCCTAAACTCCTTAAGATATTCAACTAACACTTCTTTCTCCATATATCCATTAGTGGAGTTAGCATCGGAGTCATCTTCACTAGAGTCACTTTCCCTTTGACTCTCTTCCTCTTTTTCACTACCATTTTTGCTCTTGTGAGAGGAGGCAAATGCTAGGAAGTTAGCCATGATGTCTTCATCATCCGAAGACTCATCTTCTTCATTGGAGTCATCACTACTTCCACTCCAAGTGGCGGCCATCACTTTTCCCTTCTTCTTTTCCTTGTGATTTGCACAATCGGGAGCAAAGTGACCAATTCTACCACACTCAAAGCAATGGACCCCTTTTCTTTCGGTCTTCTCTTGCCTTGGTTCAAACTTCTTGAAGAGACCCTTCTTCTTCAAGTCTTGGCCTCTCATACCAAATCCTCTCTTCCCAAACTTCATAACCTTATTGAATATTTTCACAAATAAGGCCATGTCTTCATCCGAGTCATTCTTCACCTCCTTTTCATCCTTTAATGCTTTCAAAGCAATTCCCTTTTGCTTTTTAGGAGGAGTAGAGATAGGAGCTTTCCTAGACTTGTAAGCGAGAAGTCTTCCAATGACTTCGCTCGGCTTCATATCCTTATAGCCACTATTTTCCTCTAAAGCCGTCACCTTAGACTCGAATCTATCGGGGAGAGATCTCATAATTTTCTGCTTGATTCTCCTATCCGAATACGGGTCTCCTAGTTGATGACTTTGATTCACAATGTCCATCAACTTTACTTGGAAGTCATTGAAGTGCTCATGCTCTTCCATCCTAATGGTCTCAAAACTAGTTTGGAGGACTTGTAGTTTTGAATCCTTGACCACTTCGGTTCCTTCATGAGCCGTCTCTAGGATTTCCCATGCCTCTTTGGCAATCCTAGTAATTTGAACCAACTTGTATTGGTTCTCATACATGGCACATAGGATGGCATGCATTGCCTTCCTATTCCACTTAGAAGTCTCAAACTCTCTATTAGTCCATTGTGCCTTAGGCTTGAGAACTTCTTCTCCACCACCCGTGGGAGTCATCATGGGAGGAGCGTATCCGTCTTCAATGGCCATCCATGCCCTATCATGGATTTGGCATAAGTACGCCTCCATCTTCCCCTTCCATGAGGAGTAGTTATCACCGGTGAGGAGAGGAGGACGCGTGCTAGAAGCACCCTCGTTGTTGCCACCGTTTCCACTCATTGTGAATATGAATGAAATAAAATGAATGCAAAATGTATGAATGAACAAAAAATCACACAAATGCAAAACACACCAAAATGAGCAAGGATCACCTATGTATGTTTAGGAACCCGCTCTGATACCAATTGAAACAAATAACACGGTGTGTTCTAATATGAATCTAGAGGGGGGGTGAATAGATTTTACCAAAATTACCCAATTTTCGCGTTTAGTCAAATTACGAAAATGCCCCAAACTAGTCAAAACAATAACAAGTGTAATATGGTGCGGAATTATAAAAGACACTTGATATTTACGTGGAAACCCTCACGGGAAAAACCACGGGCTGTATAGTGCGCCACACTCGAACCTCGAATCCACTAAATGTGAAATGATTACAACCTAATCCCGATCAATAATCAACACACCTACCTAATCCCGGTATAAGTGGACCTAGTCCAATTGCTTGCAATCTAAGCAACCTAATCCCGGAAGCTACATGCAAGACTTACTTCTCAATGAAGAGATTACAACCTATGTGAATATTAAATGATATTCAATGAGCAAATAAAGCTAGGTAACCTTAGATGCTTATCTAGAATGAATAGATAACAATAAATGAAATCCTAGATGTCAATAGCTAAATGACATATCATAAAACTTAGCAAATCATAGATAAAAATAACCTAGATGTTGCTATCAAAATACATCACTCAAACATGTCAACACAACAATCTCTATTTTGTATCTAGAATATATTCTAAGAGCATACAAATAATATAAGAGATTTCTTTGATAAATAAAACACTAAGCTTAGATGAGATTAGTGAATAACATACCAAAGCAAGTGTGTTGAGCAAAACCCATGCAAGCAAGCATCCTAACTATGCTAGAAAATGCTAGATGATCTTTTGATGCATATGAGAATGCTTTTGTCTGTATAAAAATGAGTTCTTGATTTCTTTTCTCTCAAGTTTCTCTTTTTGAACTTTAGGGTTCTTTAGAATCAGAGAACTAAGTTAGAAAAATGAGAAAGTATGATATATATAGTCATCAAGAAACAGGGCATGTGAAAAGACAAGATTGCCCTTGAAACGCTCAAACGGCGGTTTCGTTCTGCGGTCGGGGCCGCAGAATCTGACCGCAAAATTGAACCCGAGAAAGAAACCGACCTAAAATATCTAATTTGATGGTTTCATTCGGCGGCTAGGCCGCCGATCATGACCGCAGAATTCATCCCGAGAACAGGGGAGAAAACGACGGTTTCATTTGGCGGTTTCGAAACCACCGAGTAAACCGCAGAACACAACCCGAGAATAATAAATGCATCAGGTGTGAAACGACGGTTTCAAATCGGCGGCTAACCGCAGAATCATACCAGAGACCTCTGGTCCAAAACAGCGGTTTCATTCGGCGGCCAGGGCCGCCGATTAAACCGCCGATTCACCAAAAGTGGTGAATCCAAGGAGAAAGCCAAGGCTATCACCAAGAGCGGTCTTCATGCAAAACCAAGCACATAATCGTGCAAGCGCGGACGTTTCCGAACATATTCGGGAAACGAATTACACGACACAAACAAACACACAACAAGATATAATCAAACAAAGTGCAAGTGTGTAATGTGACATGTGAAGAGAATGCAACACAAATGCAAGTATGCTAAGTATGTGTGTGCTTCTAGATCTCTTCAAAGAAAACTAAGCACTAGAAATATACCTTTGAGTGCTTGTCACCTTGAGGTCTTGAATAGGGCCTTTGATGTTGGTCTTCCATAACCTAATCTACCCTTACAATTCAAACCCCAACTTGTGGTTTGTTCATGAAATAAGCCAATCAGTAATGGGAATCCTTACAACATGCTCAAATGAAAAAGCATGAATTGATGATTGCATAATTCTTAAATGCAAAACTTGTGTGAAAAAGCTAATGAGACTCAAATTGATTAAAGGATCTTGTATCCGGTCAAAGGATTTTACAATCCAAATGTCTCTCTTTCTTTATTTGTTGAACATGGCTACCATCATACGGGTTTCATATCCGGAAAAATCAAATAGGGTGCAAAGTCGCTCATGCCATGTTTCGTTTATAAAGTTGGATATAGTGTTTATTAAATTGAAAATCAATGATTGCTCTATATCTTTGCTTCTCTCATGACATTGGTAAAATTGGTTTGAATGCTTATTAGAAACCTTTGTCATTTGCTTTGCCAAATACCATTGTATTTTGGACTTGAATGCTACATGTCTTGTATGCAAAGCATTTTTGATTCACACATTTTATGAAAATAAATCTCCTTATTTCTCTCCAATTATTTGAGTAGCATAAGTGACTAACATGAATATGCAAATATCTTGTATGCTACTATCTCTCTTTGCTATGAGTGACTTTGTTGGGGACTACTCCTTTGCCTATATCATGACAAAAAGGGGGAGTAGAATGTGGTAAGGGGAGTTGCTAAATTGTTGTGGCAATTTGTGCATGTTGGGGAGATTACATATTGAGGGGGAGTAACCCATTGAGGGGGAGCATTGCATTCACATACATTGCATTATGTTGTGCTTAACTTTCATAAATGCAAATGCTTGGTTTATCTCACATGATTAATCTCACATGTATGTGTATTGGAAAATATAGAAAACTTGTTTTCAGGGATTGATTATTCTACAAGAGATTGAAAACTTCAAGATTTTATTTTCTTATATCTCTTTGTATTGTAGAAAATCATTGTAGACCCTTAGTTTCTATTTTTGTTGTGAGGAATTAATGTGAGTGGTGGTTTTGTCATGAAATAACCAAAGGGGGAGATTGTAAGGATTCCTGGTTTTTGATTGGCTTATTTCGTGTGCAAACCACATATTGGGGTTGTTTGTAAAGGGTAGCTTAAGTGATATGTATTCATGCTCAATGACCCTTCTCAAGACCTCAAGGTGGACAAGCACTCAAAGGTATATCTTGTGCTTACTTTCTTATTGAAGAGATTTAGTTGCACACACTCACTTGTAACGTTTGCATATGTATGCTTTACTTTAGTCTGCATTCTCTTCAAATGTCACTTTTCACACTAGCACATTGTTTGTCATATCTTGGTGTGTGTTTTGTGTCGTGTAATTCGTTTCCCGAATATGTTCGGAAACGTCCGCGCTTGCACGATAATGTGCTTGGTTTTGTGCGAAGATCGCCTTCGGAGAATGCCCTTGGCTTCTCCTTTGGTTTCACCATCATTGGTGAAACGACAGTTTGATCGACGGCCATTACCGCCGAATGAAACCGCCGTTTGATTGCAAAAAGCTCTGGACTGAATCTGCGGTTACGATCGGTAGTCAGGCCGCCAAATCGAAACCGCCGAATAGACCTGATGCATTTATTTTTTCTCGGGTTCTGTTCGGCAGTTTAATTGGTGGCCTGGCCGCCGAATTGAAACCGCCGAATTAGATATTTTAGGTCGGTTTCTTTTTGGGTTTTGATCGGCGGTTTCGATTGACCGCTGAATCTGGTCGCTGAATGATCCCCTGCTTCTCGGGTTCAATTCGGCTGTTACATTCTGCGGCCACGACCGCAGAATAAAACCGCCGATCGGTGATTTCAAGGGCAAAATTGTCTTTTCACTTGCCCTATTCTTGATGTCTATAAATATCACACTTTCTCATTTCTCTAACTTAGTTCTCTGACTCAAAAGAACCGTAAACTTGAAAGAGAGATTTTTGAGAGAAAATCAAATCAAGAACTCATTTTTATACACTCAAAGTATACACATATGCATCAAAGATCATCTAAACATTTTCTAGCATAGTTAGTTTGCTTATTTGAGTGAGTATTGGTCATCACACTTCCCTTGGTATGTTCTTCACTTTTATCATTGATATTTAGTGTTTTATTTATCAATGCATCTCTTTTATTATTTGAATGATCTTAGATTAATATCTTATATTCAAAATAGAGATTGTTTGTGATGACATGATTGAGTGTTGTATTGTGATAGCTATCTAGGTTTTTATAATCTATTGTTAGTTAAGCTATTTGACATGTCATTTAGCCATTGATACCTAGGATTGCATTTGTTGCCATCTTATCATCCTAGATAAGCATATAGGGTTGCCTAGCTCTTATATGCATGTATTGAGTATTTCTATATATTCTCACATAGGTTGTATTATATCTTCATTGAGAATTTAAGTCTTGTTGGCTAAGGTTGCTTAGGCCACAAGCAATATGGACTAGAGCCACTTTTAAAGGCCCGCATGGTAGAAGTGGTGGGTTACAGACCGGAGTGTTAGACGAGGTCTACATAGGTTGTAAACTTCATTTCAATTAGTGGATTTCGAGGTTCAAGTGTGACGCACTAAACAGCCCGTGGTTTTTTCCCAGTGGTTGGGTTTTCCACGTATACATCAAGTGTCATTTATAATTCCGCACCATTTTACACTTGTTGTTTTTATCTTAAACGAAAATTGGGTGAAAATTAGTTAAAATCTATTCAACCCCCCCCCCCCCCCCCCCCCCCCCCCCAGATTGATATTGTATACACACCGTGTTTATTTGTGAACTTTCATTTCAAATAAGAAGTCAAGATCAAGTAGCTACCTTCCATGAAGATCTTCAAGTCCACAATGAGGTCCTTAAGCATTTGAGAAGAAAATCTTCAATCCTAAGCTACCCTTACAAGATTGAACCCCATTGTGATTTTGTCAACAAAATAAGCCAATTAAAAAGTGAGGCACTTATAGAAATAAAATGAAAGGCCACTCTTTCTCTCTCTATATATATATTTATTGAATTTATATAATAACAATTCAATTCAATCCTTATTAATTATTGTAAAACATGTCATGCATGCACCATTTCAATTTGTTGGCATTAATTTTTTTTTTTTTTTTTTTTTTTTGGTTTTAAAAACTTAACCATTAAATAGTTTTCTTTAAATATTATATGAACCTGAACGTTTTAATGAACCAAAAGTTTTATTAATTAGTATATAAAAATCAAGAGTCAATCCCATAATTAATGGGATAATGAACCAATTCTCTAACAAAAAATAAATCAATTAATGCAATAAATAATTTTCAATTAACCTATTTAATTTTGAGGTATGGAGTCTGTATGGTGGAGCTAGGAAGACAGGAAGTGGAAGGGTTGTTTTCAAGTTATTTTTGAAATCTTAAACTTTATTTTAATTTATTATTTATTACTTTTAATTATTAATCATTTCCACATGATAAAAGCAGACTTAGTTTTTAACTTTCACATTTCCATTTCATTTTTTGTTCACAATCTACTTTGTCCAGCTCTGGTTTTTAGTTTCTCTCCGAATTTACTGGTAATAATTCATGCTATATCTTCTTTGATTGTCACCTATTTTCCTATTTTACTATTATTCATACATCTTTTTGTTTATGAAATTTAAAATATTACCATTCAATTACTATCTCATATTTGTTCTATCTTGAATCGTATTTGTTTGATTTCATTCTCAAAATTTCAGATTTATGTCAGTCAGAGCAATCGAAGAAATGGTTTTGGGATATTCATTGCCGCAAAATCACCTCAGTAATATTTTTTCCATATATATATATAATTGTAGTGTTGTTTATGTATTTATTCAATAGACCCAGGTGATTGGTCAGTCAATCTTTAAGATTATGTCATGATGTGAAGTGATCGAGCAAAAGGAGGTAATATTAATTATCTGTGTTTTTTAATTTAATTATTTTATAATGGAATCTAAATTTTAATGTTTATTTTGGCATTGAAATCTATACATGCTACACTTGCTACCATTGTTTTTCAGGTATGTTCATCAAATAATATAGTTTTTAATATATACAACTTTGATGTATTTATTATTTATTACTTATTATTATTATTTTTAAGGTGTGATTGATTTGTTTAACTTGATTTGTATTGCAGTATTATTTCGTTAAAGACTTGAGACTGAATTTAAAATTCGTGCAGATTGTAAAATTTGTGGTTCAAAGCTTTATTTTGTATATTTCAAAAGTACCCGTAGAAATATGTAGTCAATTGGTTTTTTAGTGTCTTTTTCTTTCTAATTTATGTTAATTCCAATTGTAAGATAGTATCTATTATATTTTATTTTATTTTATTAGTAGTTTAGTAAAACAATTGTTTTTTTTTATTTTTTTATTTTTTATGTTTCTTTTTTGTTAATTTCTCTTACACAAAATCATACAATTTATATCATAAATTGTAAACAAAAAGATGATCAAAACTGTCACAATTCAAGTTAAAATTAGAGCATTTAAATTGAAATAGAAGAATATATGCGAAAAAATGTTAAAATATAAATTCGTTAATGATTATGTTATATGTTTACAACGCCCGCACACCCGCACATCGTGCGGGCTACAAACTTGTTGTTAAGTATTTTTGTTGATTAAATGATGAAAATATAATGAGTAATTTTGTGGGTCTCTATTATTAATTGATTGAGGTTGTTTTGTGATAGGAATAACTCTAGGTTTATATTTATTACATGATTAAATGTTTGTCTCTACAAATGAATATATGTTAGAATATATATTGAGTACATTGTGAGACTTTGTTTTGATTGATTGAGGTTGACTGTGTTTGATTGTGATAGCTAGCATTCTAGGTTCTATAAGGTTCTATATTATTTAGCTAAGTCATCTCATTGATTGATTGAGTTTGTTTGTGATAGTTGTTATACTAGGTTTTGCATTTATTAAATAATTAAATGCTTTGTCTCTACTATGTGGATATATGTTAAGTATAAGTTGAATACTTTGTATAACATTTCATTGATTGATTGTGTGAAATTTCCTTAAGTAATATAGTGTAATATATACCTGGGGGGTGGTGGTGTGTGAATAGGTATAGCCCCAAATTCTTCCAAATTCGATTTTACGAAATACAACAATGAAACGCACACTTAATGTGTCTTAACAAATGAATTGTATTAACCAACACATGAGGAAATCAATATACAAGTGATGCAAACGATACAAGATATAGAAGATAATGAAAGACAAAATGAAACTTGACACAAGTATTTTTACGTGGTAAAACCTTAAAGAGGAAACATCCATGGGTTGATACCACAACCACTGGCAAGCAATTCACTATGATGAAAATGACTTACACACTCAAGTCAATCAACATATGATATCCACTCTAAAATATCAACTCCTAGTCTACCCTCAGGCCTAATGAATTACCTAGCCTACTTCCTATCCAAAATGTGTCCTACACTTCTAGGAAGAAACTTCATATCTAGACTCTCAAGTCTCTAGGAAGGTTTCTTGCTTAACTATCTGGATCACAAAGATCCTAGTCAAGCTTCCCTAGCTCAACCATCCGGAGTACCACACTCATAACTAAATCTTTTGCTTGACTATCCAGACCACATGTCATAGTCAAGACTTCTTGCTCTAAACAAAGCTTCACTCACTTTGAAAGAGACTTCCACATATTACAAGGCTTTGATCTAGGTGATGCAAAACACAATCAAATAAAGCAAGATGATCAATCAATTTCTATGAACATGCTTAGTGATAATTTATAATATGCTTTCAACAAATAGTCACAAATGTATCTAGAAATCAAAGCATGTGAATCAATAATATACAGTATATCACTAAAAAATCCTAGTTCTTATATCATGAAATTAAACCTAGAAATCATCATGAAGCACATCATACAAGTCTTTTCTAGAATCAATTTCAAGTTAATCAAGTTTAACTAAAATGTGTTCAAATGAGATAACCAAGCTAAAACTCAACAATCAATCGATCAAACAAACCTAGAATATGAACTAACATAATTCTTAACACATTTCATCTAACAAATAGGAAAATTAAATGAGATGATTAAAAGAGAAAGTAAGAAGAAGATGTTTCACCTACAAATGATGAACCACGGACTAAGATTTGCTCACTGCAAAAAATCACGACATCATTTGGTTCTAAAAATGCTTGGGGTTTGTTCCTCTCTTTCAAGACCAATATTTTTGGCTTTTGAATCACTTGATTCAAAGTTCAAATGAGAGAGATATGATCAAAACAAGAAATCAAAAACTTGAAGAAATTTTTGCACTGTTTCTTTTTCAATTTTTTCTTCACACATATTTGGAGGGGAGAAGGAGAATATTTAAAAGAGAGAAGGAGGGAGATTCGGTGGCCAACCAAAAAAGGCCACATCACCCATCCCTGTGAGAGGCACGTGAGCCTCATAGGGTAGAGAGGTGTTGAGGCTGTGAGCCTCATACGCCCCTCACGGGAGGTCCCTCCAATGGCCTTTGGCCTTGCTCACCTCTCTCACACTCCTCTCGCGTTCTTCAGCCGTATTCGGGCATCTGAACTCCAAATTCAAATCCGTTTTCTGATTACAAACCATGACTCCCTCACACACAAGGAAGACTATGAAATTTTGATAAAAGGTTAAGAATTTGACTCGGTATACGACAACGAAGACAACACAACGTTTGAGAACGTAAAGTAGCATAGTTTCTTAGTTTAGACTCGAAACCTAATGAATGAGTAACCGAAATGACTGAGACTTAATAAGGAATCATATGAGATTATGTTCAAGTCTAAAAACAATAAAATATAAACAAATAAATACAAAGTCACACAAGTATGCTATTTCTTAGAGATAGTCCTAGAATATGCAATTCTACAATGTTTGTCAATTTAAAACTAATGCATGTGCATACTTTGTCAAGTGTGTAAATGTGTTATACTAATGTAGCACAATGATGTAGGGACACACATGAATGAATTGTGTGTGTGTGTGTGTGCTTACGACTTGTAAGAGGAAGAAGTATCTTGATATCTTAGCATCCAAGTACACGTTTTTCCTTTTGAAGACGATATTTGCATGAGAAGTTGCTCTTCTCCTTTGAAGCTTATTTTCACTAAGAACCACCTAAGCAACTAAATATTATAAATAAAGAGAGTTTTGTAATGGAATCAAACCAAAACAAATCTAGGATCTTATATTGTGGTTATTTGTGATAGCTAGCATGTTGTGGCATATTGTGGTCTTTTTAGTCTTCAAGCTCCTCTCCTCCTCATAAGTGTGGAATTCAAGCTCTTTAAATGGGTGTGTGGTTTAGAGTGAAATTGAAGGGTAAAGAATGGTGTAGGAAGTGATTGGTGAGGAAATTGGGTAGGAAATATTGTGGGATGGTTTGGATATGTGGGGGACGATTCCTAGATCTAGATAAGGTAAGAAATCGTGTGAATTCGAGTGAAGCCTGGTCAGGGCGTGTGTGTAAAATCATAAAAGAATATATTTATAGTGTTGCCAAAAATAGGTCTAAAACTGATGACGTCACCGAATCTAGGCAAGTTCAGTGGTGAACCTGACTCTTGATCCACAAGTGGGTTCCCTGGTGTAGATCCGCGAAGTAGACCAGCAAAGTCTGATTGGGGAATCTCAAGCTCTCAGTCTACGAGTGGTTGTACCGGTGTGCATCCGTGAAATCTCCTTGGCGATGTCAGTTTGGGCAGGAATTGATCCCAGTTCGCAAGTAACCCCTTGCTGGTGTAGACTAGCAAACTCTTTTGGGCAAAGACATCTTTGGGAAAAATTGGTCCCAGTTCATGGGTATGCACTAGTGAACTAGGCATTCTTCTTTGAAATTCTGACTCGTCCTGTGCCTGAAAGTCTCGGTTTTAATCTCCAATGCCTAAAATACACTGTATGCTTAAAATGACAAGAATAGAGCCATTAAATACAAGAATTCACTCGGAATTGAGCCAAAGGATGAGGAAGTAGGGGCCAAAATATAACACAATATTGGCTCGATCAAATACCCATAAACCAAACATTTACTTGTCCTCAAGCAAACTCTAAACAAATGAACAAAAACACAAGACTCACAAACATGACACAACCTAAAAATTTCCTAGACAACAAAAAAGACATCAAACAAACTAGTCGTATTGCCAAATAATGGTCAAATACATAGAAGTGTGATAATGAGGAGTAAGCTCATGCAAAACATTTTGAAGCAACTCAAAAACACTTCAAGGGAAACTCGTACAATCACGAATCGCACACTTAAAAGTGCCCTCGAATTG
This sequence comes from Acer campestre, assembly GCA_954870605.1. NCBI lineage: Eukaryota > Viridiplantae > Streptophyta > Magnoliopsida > Sapindales > Sapindaceae > Acer > Acer campestre. Next base: position 17,149,477 of record OX940811.1, on the reverse strand, counting down.
GGAACTACTCACTCTCACACCTTGAGCGTAATTCGCTTCGTAACTAAGTCCTCACGTGGATTCTCTCTTTTCTTTCCACTCAGAATCTTAAGTTCACACACATGCAATGTATGCAAAGATAGAATTTATGCATAGGAATCAAATGCATTGCATACAATTAATCATTGAAAAAATGCTAATCTTTAGTGAACTATCCTAGAAAGGAATCATATGCCATTAACATGGAAAGAAAGTGGAAAGAACATGCTTCAACAAACATTCCCAAGCTAGATTTCTTTGAATATCAAATAAGTCTTTCCCTATGTTGTAATAGGGCCATAGGGTGAGATGTGGTGAAAGAAAGAATATGAATGGAATTCAAAAGTCACCAATCATGTTAAGAATCAACACATTACACCACCATAATCCAACTTTACTCGCTTGCTATTACTTTGAACAATGAGCGTCTAGGCTAAACTTTAAATTACACTTGTGCTTTCACATTTGTACTCTAATTTCTTGAGTACTTTACCTTAAGAACATATAGGCTTTTTGTGCCACTTTCTTTTCTTCCTTTTTTTTTTCTCATAACTTTGATCAAGAACCCAATTAAAAAAAAAAAAAAAACACACACACACACACAATTTTGATATTAAAAAGTCAAATGAGCCTTAGTGCATGAACTCGGAATGCATTGACAAAATCACTCAATGTCTTCACAAAATAAAAACAAAAACAAAAACCCACTTGGAAACAAAAGCCAACTTGCAGATACAGTGAAAATCACAGCCTTGAAAATGCATACAAAATCATTAACTTAGAATGATCAAGAACCCAATTGGAAAAATAGAAGAAAAAATCACTATTTATCTTGTCAAAATCAAAACAAAAACAAAAATCCACTTTGAATACAAAAGCCGAAAATACATACCACACTACCAACAACTGAAACAAAACCTACTTTGATATGGTTTTTTAGAGACAACCCAAATAGATAGTGCTTTGAAAATGGATAGATAAGTGAAAGTGACGTGAAAATGCTTAACACTCTTTTCCCCATTTAATGCCCAAATTTATATCATTACCCGTCGTCATCGATTTTGTAACCACTCTCATCTCATTTTCTAGAGCATTGGAGTGTCCACATTTGTCAACATTTTGAACGGCTACTAATTGACTTATTCAAAAATATTTTTGGATTCTTACAACTGGTTTCTGCTTTCTAATTTGAGCTTGACAGCAGTCCAAATAACTTTCAAACATAATTCCTAGTCTTCCACATATTACAAAAATATAATAAAAAGAAAATGAAATAACAAACCAATCAAAAAGAGAAGAGAAAAAGTTATATACAAAAGCTTGAAACCGACTTAAATTATTATTATTATTATTATTATTATTTTGCTTTCTTGGCTCCAACTTCTAATCGGATATTCGGATCATAGTAAAGAAACAAATGCTAAAAAGGGGACAATTGGCAAGGGAAAATATTTACAAGAACAACAAACTCTCTCTCACTTTGGCTTTCTTTATAATACTACTCATGAGCAAGGCCATCTTTAGACATTTCGGAGCCCGATCTATTTAATCTATTTAATGATATTAATAAAAATTGGGGTCCCATAAAACAACTAAGAGAGAGAGAGAGAGAGAAGGTGTTGTTTTTGATTTTTCTGCTGTTTGTTTTTGTTGTATTAGATAGGGTATTTTCACACTTTGACTACTCAATTGGACCATGACTTTAAATTGAATGGGTAGTTTGTTTTTGTTGAATTAAATTGTTCAATTGGACCTAACTTTCAAAAAGAAAATAAATAAAAAAGCAAAGAAGGAAAAAGATTGGACCTATTTTAAACTTTGAAAGATTGGATCCCTGATTTTACAAAACTACAAATAAAATAAACTAAAATATATAATGGGCCAGCTGCTAGCAAAATGCTTGGTTTGCTGCCCCCATGGGTCGGCCTTGCTCATGTGTAATGGACATGTTTTTAAAAGGAACCTAGTTGGAGATTCTTGTGATGATCATTTCCTAGGAATATGATCTAACCAAGCCAAAATTGAGGAATGATTGGGATTTGAAGAGACCTCCAAAAAAGAACCTAGTTAGAGACTCCTATGATGATGGCTTTAAGTCTTCAAGGCTGCCCTTCACTTTAAGTATAGTTTGGCCAATCGTTTGCCAGATATCAATTGGTTTGGCATCAACCGAATACCCTGATGCATCACCAACATAGAATGTGTTTAGAGCTTTCCCTGATTTAGTTGCAACTTTTGCTCTAGTAACAATGAGGCTATTCTCACGGAAAATGCGAGTAACATCAGATAGCAGCCCAACTCTGTCTATAGTGCACAATTCTAGCTTCAAACCCCGAACGATGTACAAATTAACCAACAGGCTGAATAATGTATTTGTAAAACGAAAAAGAAATCTCATATATAAAGGGGCATGAATGAATATGAACATCGTTTCAAGTAAATTTGAATTTCCATGAAATAATTCTGACTACATGCTTAGATTTGTTTGTCTCCGTATTATCTACTAATCAATGTGGAATTGTTAGTAAATCATTAGATATCATAGGTTAAACTGATAGGAAAATGCCCAAATAGAAAGTGATCAATTAAAACTAAGCAAATAAAGAATTAAGAGCAAATAAAACTAAAAACAATTGATTAACGAATACTAGAGTATCAAAATCCACCACTGTTTCACTCTCTAACTTCTTGATAATTTATTAATTCCCCAAATTAGAGTGACGAATTAAAACTCAATTTATTGTCATCCCATGAATTTAACAATAAGCACATTAATAAAAATCTTATGTTGGTTTCTTCAAAAAAAAAAAAAAAAAAAAAACTTTATGTTGGTTTTTCTTCACTCAAAAATATAATCCCAAAGCATTTTATTTATTAAATTTAATGAAAAACAAAGAATCAAAAAAATTATAACTAACGTTACAAAACCAAACATTGAATAATTAAATATGCATAACTATCAATCATACGTGATATTAAAGATGAAAGAGTTTATATTCACTTATCAATTGAAACAAAAACCATAAACATCACAAATCAATCTTTGGGAATTAATAAAAATATCTTAAAAGTATTTCATCTCACATGGTTTCATTATCTACCCTAATACATAGAAAATTATAAAGCCAAAGAAAGTAAAATAACAATGGAACCCAGAAATTGCATTGAAACATTGACTTCAAAAGTGCAACTCTTTTTCTTCCTTCACAAGCCGCCGCTTCAATCCACAAACCCCCTCCTTTTCTCTATGCAGCTGCCTTATATACTACACCCCTAAGGCCCTAATGCTAATCAACTCAAAAATCAACCCAAATGATATGGCTAATGATTTGTCCTTACTATATCATTCACCATATCACCATGTGATTTGTGTGGTGATGTCAACTTATTTACCACATCATTTGGGTTGAATTTTTGGTTAATATTTTGGGCTGTATTATATTACTCATATTACACACCAAACGGCTTGGTATAAACCCTTCGTTTTGCATCTCCTAATAGAAAAAGGACAGCTCAATTATGTGTTATGATTGATCCACATGTCATGATATTTACGTAGAGCCCATTACAATATAAATGTGGGTCAAATGCCATGCCACTACTAGAATCGGGCCTTTGAATTTTGGGATTGTATCTTCAAATATTCAAACACTTTAAATAGGCCCATGTGACTTTACTTAATCTTATAGGTGTCCCATTCTCTAAAATTGTTATATACTTACTTTTTGAGGGCTCTCTAAATATGCTCCTTAGTCAAAAAAGGCTAGTGATTATGGTTTTTTTGCACTCCAACCACTTCCTAACATGGCTATCTATTTTGAAGAAATAGCAAGACACTCTCCAAATGTGGAGATCCATTTTATGCTAGTCAAATTCTCTTTCCTATTATTTTATTATTTTTAAACTAATTTTTTTATTAAAAAAAATGATGTTAACATTCAATTTTTTGTTGTTGACAATGGTCAAAATAAATTTAGAAAGCCCTCATGAAAATTTTAGAGGGGATGGTAGAAGTGACCCCATGAAAAGTTACTAATTAAAATAACCTTTTAGCTAGTCAAAATTTAGATAGCCTCATTGAAGATGCTCTAAGAGCATCTCCAATGCAAAAGTGGCTTGCATACCAATAATTGTTGACATGGCAACAATGTCAAGAGACTTGCTTCCTATGTTGCATAAAAATAGACTTAATAGACAATCAACTCAAAATTTGGTCTCTAATGCTTCCGTCTTTTTTTTTAATAACGTGTTCATCTTTTTTTTCCTGTTTTATTTTTACCAAAAATACATGAAAAATTAATGTCAGTTTTAAATGTTTGCTGAATCAACCTAAAAAATAGCTGTACAATAGACCGTCTAAAAGTGGACGGTCATGTTGACAATGTTTAATACTTTTTTTGCCACGTCAGCTTGAGGTTGAATATGCACGGTTGCATTGGAGACACAATTGTTAACATAACGTCTATTTATCTTACGTGGCATCTTTTTTTTTTTTCACAAGCCACGCTTGCATTGGAGATGCTCTAAGTTCCACATGATTTCACCTAAAACGCATAAATAACTCTAATTAAACAAAAATATATAAATCAAGTAGTTAATAAATCTAAATTAAGGGTTATAAATATGATATGAAATATATCCATAAAAAAAAAAAAAAAATGCTCCATCTATGAGAGATGAATCCCCGTTCCATTTGTGAAGAAGAGATAGAGCTTCATCTCTCATTAGAGATGGAGAAGATTTTTATTTTGTTTATTTATTTATTTTATGAAGATGATTGTGGTAATTGTTTTGCTATGGATGGAAAGAGATGGAGAAATGGAAAATTTGTTTTTTAGAATTGATGAAGATGAAGAAGATATGGTGCAGAAATTGAAAATAATTTAATTTGTTTTTGTGGATTGATAAATGAATGACTTTAGTAATAGATATACATATTTAGATATAACATTAACGGGGTTCAGCTACATAGGATTGTATGGTTGCTGGGTCAATTTTTAACCTTTAGATTTTAATCCAAATGTGTATATAAATTAAAGATTTAAAAATTAAAATAAATTAAAATAAATTAAAACAAAAAGAAACTAACTCTCCCTCACATAACTGTCAATTAACAATGTAGTTCCTATAACTAAACCCAACATTAACATTGTAGTTCCTATAACTAAACCCAACATTAACATTATCTTTAATTACTATTGTTATTGTTGACATAATTATTAATAAATATAGTTTTTTTTTTTTTTGACAATATTAATAAATACAATTTTGTCGCATGGAGAATAAGTTAAAATTTATGAAGAAAATTGAATTAAACCTGATAGAATGTTTGATTCTAAGATTACAATTAGTTGTAAATGGTTGATGTGTTTTCACCATTTTTCCATTTCAAAGTATTACCGGTTAACTACCGTTTGCATTTTTTATGTTTTCATTATTAGAATATCGGTTTCAATAATTACTACCTAACATGCGTTCATATCTGAAAAATATTAAATCAATTTCTCATTTTCAAGAAAACAAAAAACGTTATTTTGTCCAAAAAAAAAAAAATGTAGGATAATTTATCCTGTTCCCTATAAATAAATAAATAAATAAACGACGTTGTCCTTATCCTGTTATCCACGACAATTTAAGAAAAGAATAGTGGTATTGGCGGCCCTTTATTGAGCAAATAGCACCAGTCTTTTAGTAAAAATTATGTAGCCATTATTAAAAAAAAGAGGGATAATTACAAATTACTCCCAAAGTTCGATGAATTACAAACAATACCCTATAATTTAAAAATCAGCAAAAAAATAAAATAAAATTCATACTATTGATGATTATTAGTTGACTTTGTTTAAATAACAAAATATAGTTATTAAGTCCCTGTTCTATATAACTAAATAAAAAAATAGAAAAAAAAATAAAATATATATTAATTTAAAAATTAAATAAATTTCTTACGAATTATGAATAAAAAAATAAAATAAAAGCTTTAATATAAAAACAAAATCTATGAAGAACACATATGGGTTTTAAAGATGTATATATGAACATCTTCTCCATAAGCTATTTATATTTTAAATTAATTTTGTTTATATTTTAAATTCTTTTTATAATTTTATTGTTTAAATATAATATAATTTTTAAATATATATTTAAAAGTTTTTTTTTTCCTAATATATATTTTTTTGTCATTTAAAACTTTTATTCGTTTTTAATTCATTTTAATAGAAAGTCGTTCAAATAATCATAATAGGTTTATAGTCAAATTCAACTTACAACCTCTTTATATATATATATATATATAATTTTCAAGTAAGAGATCCCTTACTTTAATTTCGGTAAGAGCCTTAATGAAATTCCATCAATTTTTATGAATTTTGATATGAATTTTTGTGTGGATGATAAGTTCATTGAAATCTACCTATAAATAAATTTGAGATTTTTTCAAGTACTAGAATTATTTTTTGAATTTTCTTGTATTTCTCCCATTTTTTTTCGATACCTTCGTATTTAATAAAATTGGGATAAATAGTTCTAATGCTTGAAAATTTTTCAAATTTTATTCATAGGTAGATTTCATTAAACTTATTATCTATAAAAAAAACTTTATGTCAAAATTCATAAAAATAAAAAAATGGAGCACCTAACAACGTATCTTCATAGACCAAGAACTACGAGATCGACCATTTTATTTCATTCTGGGGTCACGAAGGGATCGCACCATTCGAGCCTTTTTTTCGTGCTTTTCCTGGAGGTCTGGAGAAAGCTGCAATCAAAGAATTTCCTGAAAGGAAGAACGTCAAATTCTTTTTCCATTTCCTTTCCGCAGGGACCAGGGGATTGGATCTAGCTGTAAGAAGAAAGCTTGGCTAATAAATAACTCACTTCTTGGTCTTCGACCTCCTCAGTCACTATGAATGCCCCCGATCGGTGCAATGAGATGTGTCTATTTATCTATCTCTTGACTTGAAATGGGAGCAAGTTTGAAAAAGGATGCAAGTTTGAAAAAGGATCTTAGAGTGTCTAGGGTTGGCCGGGAGGGTCATTAAAGTCCTTACTGAATGAAATTAAAGTAAATGATCTCTTACTTGAAAGTTAACATATATAAATATATATATATATACAGTTTTTCTGTTGTCAGTTCGTCATAACAATAAATATATCAGGACGAAGAATGTGGACCATAGATTATGGAGAAGTTTTGAAAAGTGCATACACTTTGAGTCAAAGTATGTAAATCTAGTAGTTCACATTCTTCGTACTGATATATTTATTGTCAGGACGAACTGATAATATAAAATTTGTATATATATGTTATTTTTTTAATAGGGGTGTGATTTTGATATTTTATCGAAAGTCGGGATTTATTTACAATTGTCCATAAAAAAAAAAAAATATCATCAAGTGGAAACATAACCAAGATGTGTTTCTCTTTCTCTCTCCCTGTGGCCAGAGCATCTGTACTCTGAAGACTTAAAAAAAGTTGGATATAAAGTGATTACAATAATTTATATCTTTAATGCATTATGTTTAAAAAGCAAAGAGACCCATTAAGCAAAGTAGTGGGATTCTAATTCTCATTCCAATTCCAACACCACCAACAACAAGCAGTAGAGTGTGTAGACTGTAGAGTGTAGACTACGAGGCTCTCAGAGTCTCACTCACATATAAACATATTCTCTGCTATTGCCTCCTTTTCTTTTATCAAATGCTTGGTGGGTCCCTGACACTAACCATTCAACTTCAATCAATTCCCATGAAAATGATCGCATTATTCAATTTGTTTCTTCTACTTCTGGTGCCACTCCCACCACCTTTTCTTTGTTTCATGCTGTGTTTGCAGCAGCCATGGCTAAATCAGGTTTGTTTGCATTTGTTTAAGTTATCTTTCTGGTTTTGGCGTTTTACAACTTTTTGATATGACGTAACGCACATATTTTCAAGTTCGTCTTCTTATTTGACACAACTGCTTTTCAACGAAAATTTCTCTGTGGCGTTTTGACAAACACCTGGTGTGCTTTGAAGACATGTTTTGGTGGTTTCTAGAGTTATTTATAATCATATATGATAAACAGCTGATGGAAGGGTTTAATTTTAGTCTTTAACTGCTGGATGTGAATATGATGTTCTATTTTGTTGCAGATAACAACTAGGAAAAGAGAAGAATTTTGAGTCACTAAATATTAGCATAGGACCAAGAAAAAATTTCTCTTTTTTGATGGAGCCTATTGTATTTTGTAAGCTCCTTAAAGGATTTTGATGGAATGGAGTTAACTTTTAAGTTTCAGGAATCATGTACTATTGCTGGTTATATAGTCTTCTTTACTTTGGATATTGCAGCTAAAACACATGTTTCAAAATACAAACAAAAGAATTGAATAGTATATTATGAAAATAAGACCTTACTTTTTATTTGATGATTGTTTAGAATCATATAGTTGTAAAACAGCAGTGGTCTTTATTTGCGAATTGTTGTAATAACAAATCAAATAGAGTTCTCTCGTATACATGTTTTGATCCAGAGATGGAGCCAAAAGTTTTCATTTTGTGAAAGGTGGAAATAATTGGGCACAAGAGGTATAAAATTGATGTAGAACTGACACAAATAAAGTAAATAGATATAGAAATAGGGTTTAGAGAAAGATAGAAATTAGAGGAAATGGGGGAAACAATAGAGGAAAGGAGAAAAAATTAGAGGAAAAATAATGGAGAAAAAATAAAGAGGGAAATCAAAACTCATTTTAATTCATCATCCAGAGTCTCCTTTAACAATAAAACGTATGCCTCAATTTATAGAGACCAAATCCACACCAACTAATTTTATCATACTTATATTTTATGAATAGATGATCATGGTAATTGGAATCAGAAGCTATGCAGAGCTGAGAATCCTATTTTCCGTTAGATAGAATTGGAAAAACTCCTCACCATACAAAAACAGTAAATTTTATAGACAAATGAAAGACTAAGATTATGGTATGTTTACTGGAAAGCATAATATATTCTAACTTACACCCTATTTTATTGTTAGGATACTCTGATTCATTTTCTCTAATTCTGTCGAATTTCACTCCTATGCCTGGTAAATAGATATAATTCTTTTTGTAAACATGCATCATGCTACAATCTCTTAACAATGTTTTCATGATTTCTCTTTTGTGATTGAAATGTTAAATTTTTCATCCTTCAATTCATTTAACAGTCATTTGTTAGATAATTGTAGCCGAAAACTCTATTTGTATTTTTTTTTTTGCATTTTTGTAACTTGCCATGATATTCATTTTTTGCTCTCAATTCCCAAAGGTGGCAAGAAATTGGCATGTGAATCTTTCTTGGACATTCAAGGTTGTTATGTGTTTGGAGCATTCCTCAACTGTTCTCGAAAATTAATGATAAAATGGTTGATCCTCCTCATCTTTTTAAATTTCTGTCTTTCATCCAAGGAGCCTGATGTTGAAGGTACCATAAATTATAATTATATTCTGTCTGTAATTTTTATTATTTTATTATTATTTTTATTTAGCCAAACTGTCTTGTAGGTATTTCAATTTTGGTATGTAGGCGATCTAGACAATGTGTAGGGGAGGCAGCCTTTAATGTTTTTTCTCCATTTTACTTTATAACCAAAAAAAATCGGATTAAGGTTAATTTTATATATTTATGTTTATTACATACTCAACTAATCTATATTTTTTCACTTTTTTTGTATGATCATCTTTGACAAAATTTATACTTGTTACATTTTGGCCCCTCCTGCTGACTATCTTTTCTTCATGTCTATACATTTTTTTTTTGTTGATTGTCTTCCTTTCAAGATAAATACAATGGTTCTAAGCGTGGTATGTACTAGCTTTTTGCCTTTTTGAAGTTGCCTCTTATATTGTAGTTGAGCAGGAGATGGTAAGTGATAGTGATTTTTTTGATGCTTTACTGGTTAATATTGACATAGTAATCCTTATATAAATTAGCCTGTAGTTGTGCTCAAAACAATAATAACAAAAATGAACACAATAAATGCATTCCAAAAATTTGGTTCAATTACCGATATATATCTAGAAGTGTAACCATTAGTAAGTCAACTAGAATACTAATGGAAAAAATTATATAGGTTACTGATTGTTTCTGTCAGCCATTACTTGCCATCTTTAGGGTTGCTTTGATGATTAACAACTAGGTTGTACACTTCTGCTAATTGTCAGGTGAAGCATTGACTGAAATTTTAACGGCTCTCAATAATACTGGTGGTCGAATAACAGACTGGAATGATCATTTTGTGAGCCCATGCTTTAGCTGGTCTCATGTCAGTTGCAGAGATGGATATGTTATATCCCTGTAAGTTCAATCATTAGCAATTAAAGATGATGAATTACAATAATTTGTCTGATTAGTGCATTTTGCAATTATATTCCATAATTTCAACGGTCAAATTTGTTAGTTTTTGCATTATGTTCAATTTGTATTAACTTGCAGGACCCTGGGTTCAAATGGATTTTCAGGAAATCTTTCACCATCTATTACCAAATTGAAGTTTTTGGTTAGCTTGTAAGTTATCCTCTTTATGCTTAATGTCAACTATTTGCAGTAAGATTCATCTTGTAGATTGAAGGAGTGCTTCATTGGCAGATTCAATCAAACACAAGATGATGACAATTGACACACACAACCTCTTAATGTTAATTTGTGGTTTACTGTATTTATTATCTGGCAATAGTTTCTCAATTGATCTGCACTTTGTTAGTCAAATAAAAAGGAGTAGAAAGAGAAATTATATTGTCAAAACCTATTTTAACAGTTAAATTAAAACAGCATCCAGAACTTTTCTAACCTTAAGGAAGGCACCTTGGAGTCTTGGACTATAGGAGTTGTGTTGACCAATCTATCTCTATCTTAGAGAAAGTACCTTAGCAAATATATTCTTTTGTATGATATATATATATATATTTTTGCATTACCAACAAAGAGCCTATTTATCGGCTCGCAGAACTTTAGAATATAAAGTGCAAAATATCTAATATGGTAATATATCAAATATAATTAAACATATAAGGTAATCTGTTAGATGAAAGTATCACATATAATAACATCCCCCTCAAACTCAAGAAGATGAAGAAGAACCAACACTAGTTCAAAAGAGAAGCTTATGTGATATGGACTGACTTGACCGAAATATCAAATATCAAATTGATTGAGAGGTTGTGAAACCCTTGATTGACATACTAAGGAGTTGGTTTGAGAGACTTAGTAGCCAGCTTCATTGAGATATTGAGAACCTGACTTGATTGAAATTTGAGATTAAAAGTAGAAAAGAAAATTGTATATCACTAGAAGAAAATTACATGGTTTATGGAGACCTAGAATTAGGCTAGGAAAGGAATGAAATAAATCTTTCAGCCAAACATAGCTAATACATGACTAATGCCCAACCATACTTTCCTAATCTAGTTTTAACAGTGCCAAATTAGTCTTTGTATGTTTTGAAATACATAAAACCCCACCAACGTTTTCAAAAATAAACAAAAACAACCCTATTGTTAGTTTTGCGGTGTTAAATCTAATAGATTAAAATCTAATAGATTAAGGGTATAAGAGACATTTAAATTTAAAAACTGATTACTTTTGAAAGATAAACATAAGAGTAGTCTAAGGCATGATAAATGTCCAACCCATATTTTAAAAAGCCAAAAAGAAAGCATGACAAATATCCAAACCATATTGAAAAAAGTTAAAAAGAAAAATATATATATATTTTTTAAAAGGAAAATAAGAGGAGGCACAGAAAATAATTTTACCTCTCTGTACTTTAATATATCTCCATCGCTCATTTACCTAAATTTAGTATTAATCAATAACATGCAGTATATTTCTTGTTTCATCAATAGATTCTTAGTTTCGTATAAAAGAGAGATAGAAAGAAGGAAAGAGAGAGTGAAGAAAAGAAATGCAGTATATAAATTTGTAATTTATGTTACTTATGAGTGAGGTGTTTTATTCACGGTAGTAAATTGTAGTCGTGCTCTGTTGTAATACTGTACTTCATGCAGGGAATTACAGAACAATGAATTATCAGGTGCATTACCAGACTTCCTTGGCAGCATGGTTCACCTACAGAGTCTGAATCTTGCAAATAATAAATTCAATGGTTCTATACCTTTGGCTTGGGGTCAGCTATCCAATTTAAAGAACATGTAAAGATCCATTTCTAATTTTTTGAATATTCAATTCTTCTTATTTTTCACATTTGTATGAAGAATGATAAATGTGCTTGGAACGATCTAACATGAATAATGAATTGCTTGCAACCTGTTTATACCTTAGGTCAACTATAAGAAGCCTCTATCTAAGGCTCCTTTTTGTTGTCTTTATTGCTTTGGTTTAATCACTTATACAACTTATAAGCTTTTATGCTTTTGAACACTAATTTTTTCTTATGCATCTCTTGTTTGACAGTGATCTTTCATCCAACGATTTAACTGGAAGAATTCCAATGCAACTCTTTTCAGTTGCAAAATTCAAGTAAACTACTTCGAAAACTTTATCTCTTTATAACAGTATTGAAATATGATGCTGCAATTGGTTCTTTATCTGTTTTCAGTAAGCGCATAAACCTTTTTCAATGGTGGACATCTGTTTACATCAATTTAGTCAAATCGGTTTCCAATTAGGTTACAAAGAAAATTCTAATGATTTTTGGTGATAATGAGTATTCCTAAGGTTTTCGAGTGAATAGATTTGTTGCCACATCTAGCATCTAAAATTGCTTGGGCATTTGCTTGTGTTCAATACTGCGTATATTTTTTAACAGTTTTGTAAAATGATCCAAAAGTAGTAGAATTTTTGAATAACCGAATGCAATTACTGAAAAATGATGCTACACTTCATTGATAATCAGCAATTTAAAGCTATACATATTCAATCTTGTAGTAACAAATTTGTCATGTGATTATGTTCCTTCAACCTCATTCCCATTTTTGAAATGTACCAAGTTCCAAATTTCTAATTTTATTGGGCAATTTGCTTATGTAATCCAAAGTGTCTTCTGCATATCATTTTATGTTTCTGTTTATCTACACTTGAATGTTATGCTTGCATCATACACCTTTCAATCATATCATTGTCATTTGCTTTGCTTCAAATACTCAAGGGATTGTTATTGACTGTGTTATATTGTCAGCTTCACAGAAACACGTCTCATTTGTGGCTCTAACTTGGAGCATCCTTGTGTGTCAAGCTCTCCTCTCCCAGGTTCAAATTATTTTTGTTTTCTACTTCTTAAAAACTTTAGTACCATTGTCAGGTTTTTTCTTTAAAGCATAGACTTTTAGGATCAATGATAATTTAATATGAAATCATAGCCCATTTGATTGAGTTTCTGTGTCCAAATCCAGAAAACTTAAATATCATTCTTTTTTTTTTTTTTTTTTTTTTGAAGGGAACTTAAATATCATTCTATTAATCAATACATAAAGCAATATGAGCCAGCGTTTGGATCTACTTGACAATAGCCTGTTGATTAAATCTAGAGTTACTCATGAGAGGGTTGTATTAGAAACTGAATATTATTATAATCATTTCTATAAGCTCATGCTTTTGGGATTAATTTGTAGATCAAACACCACTCCTGTCTGAAACTTTGACAAAAGTTGAACTTTGATATTTTGACAGTTTCAACCAGCAGATCAAAACTTAGAGTTGTTATAACTTCTGCAAGTTGTGTTGCTTTTGCACTTTTGTCCCTTGGAGCTATCTTTGCATACCGATATCATCAATTGCACAAACTCAAACATGATATGTTTGTTGATGTTCCAGGTAACTCCATTTTACCTTTATTGTTTTCAATTGCTCTAACGAAATGATGTGCACCGATCTTGGTGATTGCATTTTCAGGTAGCAAATCCTTATATGTGATTCTGAAAAAAACAATATCTGACATTTTCTTTTTCTGATTTCAGGTGAAGATGACCGCAAAGTTTCTCTTGGGCAGCTTAGAAGATTTTCTTGGCGTGAATTGCAACTTGCAACTGATAATTTTAGTGAAAGAAACATAATTGGACAAGGAGGTTTTGGAAAAGTTTATAAAGGTGTCCTCTTAGACAACACAAAGGTTGCGGTAAAACGCCTCGCAGAATATTATAGTCCTGGTGGAGAGGCTGCATTCCAGAGGGAAGTCCAACTTATAAGTGTTGCTGTTCATAGGAATCTTCTACAGTTGATTGGGTTTTGTACAACCTCATCAGAGAGAATCCTAGTTTATCCTTTCATGCAAAATCTTAGTGTTGCATACCGCTTGAGAGGTATTTTCCTTTTATAATACTTTGGTCTTCAGTTATTCTGTTCTACTTCACCTTTCCCATTATAAACTAGACTAGCTTACTCTGCCAGCATGTTTATCTCTCTTCATTCTATTTTCATTTTATATATTCCATAGATTTAAAACCTGGTGAGAAAGGCTTGGACTGGCCAACAAGGAAACGTGTGGCATTTGGTGCTGCCCATGGTTTGGAGTATCTACATGAGCACTGCAATCCTAAGATAATACATCGTGATTTAAAAGCTGCAAATATCCTCTTAGATGAAAAATTTGAAGCTGTTCTTGGTGATTTTGGGCTAGCAAAACTAGTTGATACAAAACTGACTCATGTTACCACTCAATTACGGGGTACCATGGGATATATTGCCCCAGAATATTTGTCCACAGGAAGATCTTCAGAGAAGACGGATGTGTTTGGATATGGTATAACACTACTTGAACTTGTAACTGGTCAACGTGCTATAGATTTTTCTCGCCTTGAAGAGGAAGAGGATGTTCTTCTGCTTGATCATGTAAGATTATCGACCAACTTTGCTCACTCCTATATAGTCTTTGAAGTTACCTATATTTTGATATGCTTTCTACATTTTCAATCTTGGAGTTTTATGGTTTTATGTTCTTCCTCTTTTGCTTTTGAAATATTTTATGTTAACTCATTCTTCTCTTTATTTGTTATATAATAATTGTTCTTTTAAATTGATACTATAGTTATAATTAAAATTCTTATTCAAATACCTTCTTGTATTTTGTAATAATTCCAAATTCCACCTAATTGCAAGAATTAGGATTTATTTAAATCTTTTTAACTCTAAATATTGGGGTAGGACTTATTTGTGGCTTAATTTTTTTGTTATTGCTATAAAATTTTAGTGTTTAGATGAGGTTCAATCGTTCAAGTATATTTTTTTCTTTTATTTTAGATTGGGTAGGTTTGGGGAGTTGCAGTCAATTTGCATTGAATTATAGTATCTTAACCTTAAAACACGGAGAATGCCAAAATTCATGAGAAGCTGTGGCTCATTTTTTTTTTTTAATTTCTTTTTTTAATTTTTAATTTTTTTTATTGATTGCTTTGATTTCACATTTTCAATATATCAAGAAACTTTTTAAAAATAAAAAAAAGTGTTGTAACTTCTAAACATTAAATTCTATTGTTTGCCCTAGTTATTCAGATGATGTTGATTCCATGGAGTGTACAAAATTCATAAAGAAAATAGAGAAAATTAGAAAATGACAAGGAAATCATCTTCACAGCTATCAAATGACAAAAAGTTTTGAAATTGTCAACAAAATAGTGTATCCCTTAAAAGTTTGTTTTCTAATTTCAGTAGGTTTATTGTAGAGATTGGAATTCTGTCAAAAATAGTCCTTGCAGTATGAAGTAGCTTGTTGAATGTTTATTAATAATTTTTTTTGATGAATTGTGCTTTTGTGATATGTAGAATAACATCATATGTTTACAGATTAAGAAGTTACTAAGGGAAAATAGACTCGTCGACATTGTGGATAGAAACTTGTTTACTTATGATTCAAAAGAGGTTGAGACTATAATCCAAGTTGCATTGCTATGCACTCAAAGCTCGCCTGAAGATCGGCCACCAATGGCAGAAGTGGTCAAAATGCTGCAAGGAGATGGTCTAGCTGAGAGATGGGCTGAGTGGGAGCAGCTTGAAGAAGTAAGGCATCAAGAATTCTCACTCATTTCTCACAACTTTGCTTGGGGAGAAGAATCAAGCATCGACCAAGAAGCCATACAGTTGTCGAGAGCAAGATAAGATCATTTTCCATGTTAAATCAGTTTTGAGATGACATTAACCCATCACTCTAATTATATATGTTGTTGTATATGAAAAAAGGGAACAAAAACATAGAAAAAAAAAAAATTATAGGATTGGCATATAATAGACAGAGGACATATCTTGTTTGTATTTATTACTATTCTGCCTACTGTAAATTTGTAATAGTATAGTTTGATGTGCTCATGAAATTTTGCATTAGTGTGAATATTCTGCATATTTAAATTTTGAATTCAATTCCCAAATCAATGATTGAATTTTGAATTCAATTGCCTCAATTCGGTAACTGCAGTATTAATGGGAATTAATGTGAGATTAATTCAGTAAATCTCGGATTAATGGCAGCCATTGACTGAAATCCATAACTTTCCTTGTTTAAAGAACATTAATTTTCTTTATATTGCCTCCTCCATTCACTCTTCAAATACATGAAAATTAGGGCAAACGAGTGTTGTTCTCTCTGTGTACGAAATTCCTAGTTTTCATGTGATTAGTTCAGACCAAAATTTAGTTCGCCGGAGTAGTTGTCTTTGGTACACTATCTACCTATAAAAACCGTTGTATCTTGCGAGACAGACGCCTAACGCATAAGGTGCGGGATGAATATGTTTTAAGGACACTATGTGAAATACGGGTCTTGGTTTTGGTTTAATTTTCCTCGTTTCTGGTTTCGATTTACTAGTATAATTCATATCGTAATCTTCATTTCTTCTGCATTTCATTTTTGTTTATATTTGTAATTCGTATAACAATCTTAAAACGGATTAATAGTCCTTAAGGACGAACTGAAACTGAAATACTAAAGTGTCAAAAAGAAAAAGAAACTGAAATACTATATATATATATATATAATTGTGGTTCTAAAAGCTTCATTTGGTTTTTAGATATGACAACCCAATTGAACTCTACTTCTAACCCGATTGTGAACTCGAGTGTGGCTCAAGGGACTACCTTGGTGGTGAACCCGTTTGTGGCTCAAGTGACTTCACTGACGGTACCGGTTTTGGTTCCTATGATCCAAGGAGAGAAACCGGAGAAATTCAGTGGGTTGAATTTCAAGAGGTGGCAGCAAAAAATGCTGTTTTACCTTACCACCTTGAATCTTGCGAGATTTTTGACTGAGGAGGCTCCTAAGCCCAACAGTGATGAGCTTGATGTGCAAGTCATTAGTGCGATTGATGCTTGGAAACATTCTGACTTTCTGTGCCGAAATTATGTCATGAATGGTTTGACAGATTCGTTGTACAATGTGTACAGTACAAAGAAAACGGCCAAGGAATTGTGGGAGTCTCTAGTTCAGAAATACAAAACTGAGGATGCCGGGTCTAAGAAATTTGTGGTGGGCCGGTTTCTTGATTATAAGATGGTGGACTCTAAAACGGTGATCAGTCAAGTGAAAGAGATCCAAGTGATCTTACATGAGATTCATGCGGAGGGCATGGTCTTGAGTGAAACCTTCCAAGTGGCTGCTATCATTGAGAAGTTGCCTCCTACATGGAAGGATTTCAAAAATTACCTTAAGCACAAGCGAAAGGAAATGAATATTGAAGAACTGATTGTTAGACTTAGTATCAAAGAAGACAATGTGGAGCTTGGTCAAAATTCCGAGTTCAAGAAGAACAAGTCGGGGGAAGGGTCCAAGTTGGGTCCAAAAGGAGGAATTTCCAAGAAGCAGAATTTCCGGTTTCAAGGCAAGTGCTTCAATTGTGACAAGATAAGTCACAAATCTTTAGAGTGTAGGTTGTCGAAGAAGAAAAACCACGAGGCAAACTCGGTGGACAACATCTCTAAAGATGTTTCCGAAATTATTCTCTCTACAGTAGTTTCTGAAGTGAATCTGGTCAGGTCTAACTCGAAGGAATGGTGGATTGACATCGGTGCTACTCGGCACATTTGCTCAAACCGAGAATTATTCACTTCCTTCGAACCAATTCAGAATGGGGAGAAACTGTTCATAGGAAACTCGGCTACTTCTGATATTGAGGGTCAAGGCCAAGTGATCCTGAAGATGACATCTGGGAAAGAGTTGACGCTGAACAATGTACTATACGTGCCAGAGATTCGCAAAAACTTAGTGTCTGGTTTGCTGCTCAACAAGCATGGTTTCCGTATGGTGTTTGAGTCCGACAATGTTGTTTTGTCTAAAAATGGAATGTATGTTGGTCGGGGCTATGTAACTGATGGTGGTAAATATATATATATAACCGATAATTATTTAGGTGGTGATAAATCTATATTATCACAATGATAAAGATATTATATGAACTTCAAAATTCTTTCAACTGGGTATGTGAATGTGAATGGCACCACTCTTTTATTTTTCTTTAGTCTTAGCTCTCATCTTTGTTCATAGAGCACTTTTATTGAAAATATTTGTGATATATTTTTGGTTTTTATTTAATGGCCTGGATAATATATATATATATATATATGTCATAGTTTATTTAACAACTAATCAGCTAGATGCAAATAAGATAATTAAAATTGATTCTAAAAGGAAAAAAAAAAAAAAAATTCATTTTTTATTGAAAGAAGTCTATGAAATCATAATATTAATTGATTTTCAAAGTAACCAAACACATACACAGACAATCGATACAAATCCATATGATGAATCACAACTGATCACATTGTGTAGGAAGAAAAGATATGGTTTCCTTGTTGAGATCATGCAACACCAAAATGTTTTGTTGTTGTACATTACCAAATATTGACATACCACTTGAACTCCCAATTGCCAAGCAAACCACTCCCATACTTGAATCACCAACCATATAATTCTCACTTGGCAATTCCAAATCAGCTCCTTCAAAATGGAACACCAACTTTGGCACATCTATATTCTCTGAATTATCTGATGGTAATTGGAAGCAAAGATCAAGCCCCGTTGAACCCGAATTGTCAACAGAAAGTTTTATTTGAGAAATAAACTCCTTTTTGACCTTATCAAAAGCAGACTTTTCTAGATAAGTTATTGTTGTCCCAGAGTCTATGATCAACCCACCAGTACCATCATCTTGGAGTGCAAAAGTAGATTTCTTGATTGACAAGCGACTGCCACCCACTGAGATTCCTTCAAGAGAAAGATAATAGAAAGATGGTTGCAATGAGTTTTTGATTAATGGGGTTGTTTTGATTTCTTGATCACCACTTGATGATGATGAATTCACACTTGCTAGAGACCCCATTAGAAGTGAACTAGTTTTTGTGTCATCAATTGAAGTCAAACAATAAGAGAATTTAGGCTCTTTGAGTTGTGAAACTAGAGACAGAGGTCCTCTGCCGAGCCCCACCAGGCCTCCACCTTGACTGAACCCGTCACCTGTTAGAGAACCCACATGTGAAGCTTAAGAAGATCTGGGATGGATCCCATATTAAAAACAAATATAACAAGAGAAGGGTATATATACTAATGGATCCTATAACCCAAGCTATCGAAATTTAATATCACCTTCATTGTCGTCTCCACAACCGAACCCGATATTCGGAACGGAAACCTTTCCAAACGTGAACGTCTCAGTGGCCATAACACCTTGTGTTGAAGAATAATCACCATAAGTGTAGAGATACTCACAACCATTACTACAAGTTGATTGAGGCAGAGCTTGACATAGAGAGTGAGAACATGATAACTTGGAGAAAGAGGAAGACTTTTTGGGGTCGAAAATCGGTGTAGGCTGATTAAAACACTCAGTGCAAGGTTTGCACTGAGTCCAAATCAAATCACTTCCTGTATCCAAGATTGCGTTGTAAGTTTCAGGTGGTGTACCGATTGATAATTGCATCAGAAACTCGCCGCTCCCCGGATGGATAGGGGATTGAACAAGTTGTTCATCTGAAGTAGCTGCCAAAACCATAGAATTGAGCTTTTTCAACCTGTGTTGGCCTCTCTTCATTCCACGTTGGAGACGCTCGAATAAGGTCAAGTTCTTGCTAGAGTCGACATGTTTGAGCATTATCCTGAACCCATTTTGAGAATTAATCTGATCATGCTCTAATAAAGCTCGCTGACGCGACGTGGACTGTACCAGAGGAACGTTGAAACATAGTGCAAATAATATTGCCAGTGCTACTAATAATATCACTGAAGATGAAGAAAACATTGATGAAGCCATAATAGGTGAAGAAGAAGAAGAGACAAAGGTAGAGGTGAAGATATATAGAGTAAGGAGAAAGAAGAGAGAGATGGTGGGCACTTGAGTGAGATATCAAGCAAAAAGCAAGTAGTGTTTGAAACTAAAGGCCGGCCGACTCTTGCGTGGTTGTTGAGGAAATATTGCTAATGCAACATAATTGTGAACCAGGAATTAGATTCACACGTATAATTTTGCTTCTTGGACACCTTTTTAATTAGGAATCAAATCAAACGTCTAAAAATGGCTATGTAGCACGGATACGGATACGGATACGGGATACGAATACGGCACGATACGGGGATACGGTAAATCTTCAAAAACTAGGATACAGATATGGTAGGATACGTCAATTAAAATAATATATATTTATATTTAAATATATATATATATATAAACATATTTGATAATTCATTCAAAATCAAAACATATTCAGAATCCAAATAAAACATGTCACATCACTACATAAGTCATAACAATATAACATATTATAGGATCCAAATAAAACATGTTATATAAGTCGAACATATTATAAAATCCAAATAAAACATACATCACATAAGCCATGACATATTACAAAATCCAAATAATACATATAAAAAACTCATAAAGCATATTTTAAATTCCTAATTAACTTCATTATTATCATTCACATTGATAAAGGATCTAAATAATTCGGCATTTAACTCTGGTTCATCAAGTGAAAGGTTTGCAATCTCAAGTATCCCGTTATTCTCCATGTCAATGGAATTAAAGCCAAAATTTCTTTACAGTTTCATTTTGACCCATAATATTTTGAAATTATAATTTGACCCCGTTTTATACTAAAATAATTATAATATTGCCTCAAACGTATCCTCCAAGTATCCCCAAGTATCCCTCAAGTATCCCTCAAGTATCCTCCAGTCAAACTTGTGAAAAAGTCAACGGATACGCCATTTGGCGTATCAGATATGTATCCTGAAGTATTCGGGAAGTATTGGAACTGGATACGAGTTCGATAAGAGTTACCTCTACCAAATGAAGTATCCGTGATTCCTAGAAAAATGGTGTCCCAATTTGTGTCTAACCAACCAAATTAGGACACGTATCTACATTTATGGAAAATGTTGAAAAAAAAAATTAAATGTAGACATGTGTCCCGATTTGGTTGGTTAGACACAAATTGGGACACCATTTTTGAACAGTTAATTTGAGTCCTTTTAATTATGTGACAAACATGTTCATGATATAGGTCATAATATATACTAACCGGTGATAAATACCGCTCATCTAGTCCGTCAATGTCTTAGATTTGAATTGTTATACTCGCATATGGTATAAAAAAATGGATATATATATGCACACACATAAATTATCAGGTCAGGTATACCTGAGGATATTATTGTATGGTTTTACTAATTCTCGCTACCGAGAAATAGTGTGAATTTTTTAAAACTAATTCTCCGTAACGAGAATTAGTGGAACTGCACGATAATATCCTCGAATATACCTAACCTGATAAGTACTGCTGATATATATATATATATTTATATGTGTGTGTGTGTGTGTTATTTAAAGACTAACAAATTTTATTTTTGATATATCACTTACAATTGTACTAAATGAACGCTCTTATCATTTAGCAACCTTCGATAGTGGTAAAGGCTAACATACGAGTAGGGGTGTTTAAGAAAAATAAAATTGAAAATAAATTTATATGTTATAACTTATAAAACACTAATAATGAAAAGAAATACACACTGTATATAATTTATTTATTTATTTTTATTAATGAAGACTTTAATATGCATTTAGACTTTGACTAATAAGATATCATGATTTTACTCGATTACAAAAATAGTGTTTGGGTATCAATGAAGAAATAGTTCAAGTCCATATATATATGAGTACTTAATACATTTTTAGTTTTTAATTTTTAGGGAAGAAAAAAAAAAAAAAAAAACAAAATGTGATCATGATCTATGAGGGGAGCCTGTATTTGTTTATATTAAACACTATAATCGCAATCTGAATAACTACCTCTAGGCTCTAGACTTGAATGATTTCTCCGCCCTTTTTTATAAGGGTTAGGTGAGATCAATATGGGGAAAAGGTACATAACCATTCAAGCAAGAGGTGATTTACTATTTGAGTACTAGAGTTATTAAATTATTTATAATAATTATATAAATGTGGTGAACTATATTAGAATTTAGAAGTATAAATAAGGGTTGGTGGGCTAACTAGTTTACTATCTAAATAATAGGTAATAGGTTTGGTTTGATGTTCCTATTATAGTTAGGTGTGATGCATTGACATTTTACTCATTTTTTAAAATTATTTTCATTATTTATCCTTTTAGGTACTGACTAGTGAGTTAGATTAACTATTTAACTGTATTAGCATACCATTTTCCCATCCATTTTTTCTTTTTCTTTTTTCTATTCCATACAACTTTATAAATTATAATAAATGTAATAGTTCAAAAAAAAAAAAAAAAATTAAGAATAGTTAATATTTGATAGGTCTAATGAGACTTTAGTGTAATTTATTTGATTCACAAATCACACCCAAAATGCTTTCTAGGGTTTGTTAGAATGTTAATAGGTGACAGTGACCACACGCCTTTAAATTAATGTCAAATTAGGTTTTGGTTAACATGACATTTCCAAAACAACTCAACATCCAAATCAATACAATACCCCTAAAAAAAATGAAAAAAAAAATAAAAAAATCCAAATCGATTAAAAATATTAAAACTATAATTAGACGGAACCTAGATACGCTGATTTTAGGTCACACAATTCTACATGCTCAATGTTTTCTACTTTATACATTAAATTGGCTTATTGCATGTGCACTGTTAATAGCAATATTACATGACTAATGTAAAAGAATATACACTACCGTCCAATGTGATTTAGTAGCAATTAAAAAAAAAAATGATAATTTAACCTGATAATGTCAAGGTTCAAGTCATTGGACTGCGGGTGGTATATCAAATAAACAAAAAATGAATATATTGAAGAAATTTTAATGACAATGTAAAAGTATTTTGAGAACTAGAAGGATAATATTTATAGCTAATTATACTTTTTTTTTCTTTTTTTTTTACGAAGTACAAGTATTACAATAGGACTGACAAGACCCGCCAAGATAAGACAATATATGTGCGGCCAGATAACTACTCCCACAAACCGGGAGAAAACTACCTACATATGCTTGTAAAATATACATTGTGGAACTCAAACCCCTCACCGCTACTATGGAAGAGAGGTGCACTATCATCTTGCTAAGAATTGATGTGCTATAGCTAATTATACTTAAATCATTTTAGAGGAAATAGAGAGAAATAGCACCAAATTGGATTGGTTTTGTGGTAATATCACCAACTTAATAAGTTTTGTAGAAATAGCACCAATTAAGGTGATCTACCAAAATTGCCCCTAATCTCTCTTTGCCTCTCTCTTTCTTCCTTTCTCTCTTTCTTCCTCTCTCTTTTTTTTTTTTCTTTCAAAAACCTCCATTGATCCATCAATGGAGGTCGGACAGACCTCAAATGGAGGTCGAATGGAGGGCGAAAGACCTCCATTGGAGTCGAAATGACCTCGACCTCCATTGGTGGTCGATGAAGAAGAAGATTAAAAAAAAAAAAATTTTGGAAATAAGTCTCGGGTAGTTGAAATAAATCTCGGGTAGGTCACCTGAGACTTATTTCAAGCTATTTCCAGCTACCCGAGACTTATTTCAAAATACCCGAGACTTATTTCCAGATTTTTTTTTAATCTTCTTCTTCATTGACCACCAATGGAGGTCGAGGTCATTTCGACTCCAATGGAGGTCTTTCGCCCTCCATTCGACCTCCATTTGAGGTCTGTACGACCTCCATTGATGGATCAATGGAGGTTTTTGAAAAAAAAAAAGAGGAGAGAGGAAGAAAGAGAGAAAGGAAGAATGAGAGAGACAAAGAGAGATTAGGGGCAATTTTGGTAGATCACCTTAATTGGTGCTATTTCTACAAAACTTATTAAGTGAGTGACTTTTTCATAAATGACTTTGGAAAAAGTGCTAGAAATTTTAAGAACTCTTCATTTTATCAACGTTAATATATAAATAAATTTATCATTATACTATAATACTTTATACTATAAGGTTTATAGTCATATTTCATAAATGGTACGGTATAGACTAAAAAAATTGTGAAGAATGGAAACTATAAAAATCTTGCAGGCAAAACAAAGGAAAACTTGTGTTGGAGGAATGCTGTTGTCAGTTGTCACATTCAAATAATTGATTTTCTGGAGTGTAACAAAAACAACATTGAACTTTAGAAGCTGGCCAATTAGTATATCTTGCTTTCTTTAGGATATTCCTTTCTTTAATATATATATATATATATATAAGATTGATTTTGAAATTGAGAGGCCCCAATTATGAGTGAAGATACACCTTCCTCCTCAAACCTCCTTGATCCAATAAATGCCTACTTGCCTTGCTACTTGCTACTTAATCATTACATTACAAAGAAAATGTCATCTTCATAAGTTCACATCAAAAGTTGTACATCATTTCTACACTATTGCTCCTACCAACTCAGAAGTCAGAACATATACGAGCAAGAGTTCTTGAACTACCCAATTCAGACAACTCATGCCATCAGTTTTGGTGGATCTCATAAAAAACCTTTAACAATTCAATAACCAAAGATAAATAATATCACGGGACATGGGTTTTCTTCAGCTAACAAAAGCTTTCTGGTTTTTCAGAATATATAACAATAACTCATATTAGTCATATGCCATGCCCAAAGGGTGTCTTGGACCAATTTTTATTTTTACCTGACGACTTCATTTGATTTGCATGTTGTTCTTCTTCCTCTTCAAGCTTTTTTCTCCGTGCAGCCTCTTCTTTTTGTCTCTGAATCAGCTCTAACTCACGGTGCCTTTCTTCCTCTTTCCTCTGCTGCTCTAAAGCCTCTCTTCGCTGAGCCTCTTCCACTCTCCTCTTATTCTCTTCTAGCATCTTATCCAGCTCTTCTCTCTCTCTCCGAGCTTGTTCCTGTGGGAGGTAATCATAATGCTCATCAAACCCAAATGCAAAATGAGGACAAATGAAATACTAGTAAATAATTAGACAATAACTCCAGCTTCAACTGTAGTAAAATTCATTAATCAATTATCAATTATTACATTATGCAAGGCAGAATAAGCATCCATTACAAATCACAATAATTGGTGATGTCAACTTGGTAACTGACATTATAGCACAAACAAACTAGTTAATATTACATCTTTATTGGGAAGAAAAAAAAAGGAGAAAAAGGGAAAACACATGAAATTGTATGTAAATTTGCAGCCTTAATATGGATGTTGAAGAAAGATAATTCAACATTGGTATGTTTGACAGCTTGACAATGTCCTCAGGGAATTTAGTGGAAAGATGAACGTTCCCACACCATTAAACTGTACAAACATAATTGTTAGCAATACTGAATCAAAGCATCATCAGCTCATCAGTTTTAATCAAGTGATTATGCTTTGATCAAACCAGCTTCAGTGCTGAAGCGATCTAGCTCAGGGTAAGTATCAAGAGGTTGAGAACTGGTGATTGGAGCTATCAGAAGTGTGAGGTTTGTTAAGAGTCTGGTGAGGTTGTTACAGCCATTTCAGCATTAGCCGCATTAGATACATCGAGAACAAATCAGAGAATGCCTAGTCAGAGTCCTACTCTAGTCCTGAGTCCTAGTCAGCAATTCTGTTAGGATTCTATTAGAGCTTCTTTTATGCAATTGCTTAATGAACACATATATATAGCTCAACTGTTGATCCATGTAATTATGTGTGAATCAAAGTTTGTTATCAATAAAAGTTTCAAGTAATTTCATTTTTAAGACAGATTACTGCATGTTTGGTGGAAAACCATGCTCTACCAACAGTTTGCAGCAAAAAGCATCATCAGAATTCCATTTTGTGTTATTCAGCTTTCTAATGTAAATTAGGTAAGAGGTCAGTACGTTTACTACCAGGCCTAAGATTGCAACTCTTACCTCTTTCTGCCGGGCCTCCATAAGAGCAGCTTCCTTTTCCTTCTCAAGTTGAGTCACAATATCATTAAACAATTTCTCACGGCCTTCTTCAATTCGCCTCACTACTTCTAACTTAGCTTCCTCAGAGTTCAACCTCTGCTCAACATTTCTACGAATAGCCTCCTCCAATCTCCTTGCAGTCTCTTCCTCTAATAATTTTAGTTCAACCTCAAGTTGGTGCCTGATATTACATGCAAAAAGTCTATCATGGAAATAGTCATTGATGAAGTATATAAACAAAGAATCATGTATATTCCACTACTGCAATGGTGGTCCACTACATCATGGCAAATTTCGAAAAAAAGATCGTCACAAGAATTACTGGGCATAAATTATAATATCATCAAAAATGGTAATATTACACGGACAACATAAATAGCCCATATAAATATTAATCTATCTCCCTCTCTCACTCTCTCTCTGGCATGTCGTTAAATGCTCAAGCATAACACAATTTTTACAGTCTTATTCAATTGAAAATAAAACTCTAAAAATTGAAATTTGGCTTATTCAGTAAACTATGTCATCAACTATTCCCAATTGATACTACAAATTAAATGAGCTATCTAGCAGTCTACAGCAGGAAAGCAGAAATGAGATGAGATGTTAAGAGATGTAATTCTCATCAAGCCATAACTTGATCCTCTCTCTTCCTTCCCATAATATTTCAATTCACATTAGAAAGGAAGGAACAAATTCTTCTAGAGGGGAGTTCAATTTAGTCCCCAAGTTATTGTGAAATATCCCTTTTTTACTTACATTTCGTGTTTTAGTTTGTTTGGCTTTTATGATTTCAAAAATAAATCAAAATGGTCTCTCTAAGCAAATTTTTGACAGTCAGAACTAACATCAATAGTGACAATATTATTTTTCCCTTGTAATTGTTTACATAATTACGATGTCCTTTTACTCAATGTTTTAAAATGTGAGGCAGTTATGTCCTCGCAAGGCAGGAAGGTCGACTCAATTCGAAAACGAAAAATAATGCAAAAAAAAAAAAAAAATTTGCTAAAATAGAAAATCATCCATAACATTTAATAAATAATCCACAATCAACATGAATAGAATAAAATCCATCCAAAAAAAGGTGCATGACAAAAAAATTTGTTTAATGGCTTGAAATATGGATCCAAAATGTCATCCTAGTGATAAATGAACACTAAATATTGAAGAGACTATCATTTGTGTCCGGTGGCTTAAAATATGGATCCAAGGTTCCATCCTCTTCATCATTTTCTGTAGTGTCATCCTCTAAGGAAAAGCCATGATATCTGATTCAACTATCATCCTTCGTATCACTCGGGATGTCCTCCCACTCTGGTTTCATCCACCAGTTGTATAGCCTTTCCTTTATCTTAACAAATATCATAAAATAATATATTAATTAATTATTTAATTCTATCTCCATAAAACAATTATCTATAGTGTACCTAAATTTAATTAGATAATAACTTACTTGTATTTCTCTTTCTCTTTTGTCCTACTTGTCTATTTCCACTCGGTTGACTCATGTCCACACCCTCCGGTATGTCATCGGTCACTCCTGATAATACATTCGTGGACTTTTGGCCAGAAGAATCTTCCTCAACCACCCACTCATCATCAGAAGGCAAAACATCACTAACCAAAGGATCCTCATCATCCTTCCGTCCCTGTTTCCGAAAGAATTTGTGTTGCAACTTTTTATTGTACATGATGTACACCAAAGAACTCAATTTCGTTGTGGCCAAACGATTTCTCTTCTTTGTATGAATCTACATAATTTTTGTAGGAAAATGATCATTATGTATAACCTAATTTAGTAAATCTAGTGATGAGAATTCTAAGTAAACTCATACTGTATTAAATGTATTCCAATTCCTCTCGCAAGCTAAGGATGAGCAAGTGAGACTTAAAACCCTCACAGCAAAACTTGTAAGTTCTGGAGTTTCGTCTCCATATTGAATCCACCAATCGGCTATAATGAAAATAATAAACACGTATGATAATGTTACAAATTTCAAAAAGAAATGAGGAACACCTAGATAATAACTTTACATACCAGGGCTACGATCATAGATTAAAGTTTTTGCCTGTCCAAAGGAAAACATCCCTCTCTTATCCTTGAAGTTATGGATTTGCAAATGAGCCTTAACTCTATCGGGTTCATTAGGAATAAGTTTCAACAAGCATGTAAACAACCCAAGCTTAATCTCTGAAATTGGATAAGTGGAAAGATTTTCTGAATATTGAAATCGAGGATTCAGAAAATAAGCAGCTGCATGCAAATGACGTTGCGATTGAAACTCCCACTTATCATCAATGATTTTCCATATTTCCTTATAAGCTCTTTCCTTATCTCCTAAATTTTTGGCTATCTCCTCCTTAGCCTTATCCATGGCACCATATATGAAACCCATTCCAGGCATTTTTTCTGAAGCCGTCATCCTCAACACACTTACAAGAGGTTCAGTTGTCTTCAATGCATAAGACATGCTACCCCAAAATGTCTGGTCCCTTAGGATGATTTTCTTAATTTCCTTACCATCGGCCTTCTTTGCCCAACCACAATTCGCCCATTCTTCTGAAGTAAACATTTGTTTCAAAGGTTGTTTAAGACTATACATACTTTGCAATGTCAAGTATGCAGTAGCAAATCTTGTAGCTGCGGGACGGATCAAGTCTTTCTTAGTGTGGGTCCTCATCAAAGCTAATACCCATTCATGATTGTATATGAAGTTACTTACCTATAATAGCACAATAACAAAGACATAAGAAATCGTATTTGATTTATATTAAAATAAACATACAATAATAATTGGCAGTTACCTTTTTTGCTTTCCTCAATGCATTTTTGTGTTGAGGTAACTCTCCAATTTTTTCAAGTATTAAGTCAATACAATAGGCAGCACACGGTGTCCACCATAAACGTGGCCTCTTCTCCATCAACATTTCACCCGCTGCCTTATAGTTGGATGTATTATCTGTCACCACTTGAACCACAACTTCTTCTCCAACTTCTTCAACTACTTCATTAAGTAGCTTAAACAACAATTTGGCATCTTTTATTACATCACTTGCATCTACCGACCTCAAAAAAATAGTGCCATGTGGATTGTTTACGAGAAAATTTATCAAATGTGTTCCTCTCATATCCTTCCACCCATCAAATATTATCGACACCCCTGTTTGAGTCCATGTTTTTTTCACCTCAGCAATAGTAGCTTGTGTATTGCTCTCTTCCTCTTTCAATATCGTTGTGCTAAGCTCACATGATGTAGGTGGTTTTAGATCACGGCCGTAATTTCCAACTGAACGACACATATTGATGAACGAAGGACTACTGGCAACATTAAATGCTATGCCATTCTCAAAGAAGAATTTTGCTATGTCCATGGAAGTTCGATCACGTGCCTCCTCCTCACTTCCTCGTTTGTTATTTCCCCCCAACTCCGCCTCATCTTCATCAATATTCGTAACAAACCTATCCATTGGTCCACCGATTCTCCAATGAGACACGCTGCCTGAACTTGAACCTCCTTTTGTTTGACTAGTAAAGTTGACTAACAGTGCCGTATTTTTTGCATTATCATTTTTGGTCATATAACTATTTATTTCATCTCTTACTTCATCGGAAACCCTTGTACACGGGGCAACATTACGGCGTATACCCGCAAGGTGTTGTTTCATCCTAAACACTCCTCCTTTGATAATTTTTTCACAAAAAGTACATCGAATGTACTTATATGCCTTCCCTCCATCCATTTCAACCTCAACCCCATACTTCCAAGCCGGATCTTTTCTATTTGACATCTTACACACAAGTCTGCAACAAAAGTTGCAAAACAAACAATAACAAGATATATTAGATCATAAACTAATACTTCATGATTCATAAGCTAATACTTTATGATTCATAAGCTAACATAAGTTTCTAACAAATACTTTGTAACATAATTAGGGATGACAAAATTATCTACGGATACGGATATTCATAAGAATCTGTTCCATTTAAAATGGGGATGGATAATATTATTTCAGGGATGGAGCGGGGATTGATGTCATCCTAATATCCATTTTAATTTCGGGGATATCCATCCCCATCCGGATCTATTATAGATTTTAATATTTTAAAAGTATAAAAAATTTATTATGTTATTATTAATTTTCATATTTGAACTTTTTTGGATGTATTTATTTCTCTTTAACTAAGATAAAATGTACCGTATCATATATTAGTTACATTTTTCTCTTGTAAACTATAAAAATATAAAGTTTTTTCTTCGGATACGGATATATAAACGGAACAGGGATGGATGTATATCTCTATCTTAATTAAAGGATTATCCGAATCCGCCCCGCTCACTAAGAAATGAGGATGGATGCGGGGGTGGAGATATATATCTCAAACGGATACCGAGATGGATATTGGGGTATCCATCCCCAATCTGATCCATTGCCATCCCTAAACATAATAGAAACAAAAAACTTGTTGAGACAGCCATTGAAACTTGGAGACTTGGAGAAGAACATAGAGTTTGATGGTCTTGGTTCTTGGAGTCTTGGATATGTGAGAGTTTGGACATAAAGTATCGACTTTCTGTTCTAAATAGGAAGTTAGGGTTTTTTTGTTTAAAAAATCAAATATTTTTGAAAGGGAGAGGCAGCCGCATTATTCGATTTTTAAAACATTGCTTGTACTCTAATTTTTTAACTTCTTTTGATTAATAATTTTATTTTGAAATTGAAGATTTTGTAATATATTATAATTTGTTAACAAATTATTTTTAACTGAAAATATTCATTTCTTATTTATTTATTTATTTTTAAATATTTTTATAATATATAAAATATAATTAGGTTATTTCATTTGTATTTATCATTTTATATATCTTTTGGGTTTTTAGAAGCTTTTTTTATTTCAACACGAAAATATAAATGTCAATGGGGCACCTTAAGGCATCGTCCAGGCACGCCTATACCAGCCAGGCACCTAGGCACGCCTGAATGAAGTAACCCTATTTTTTTTTTTTTTTTTTTTTTTTTTGAGGTCATTGTCAAGATCGGACAGCTGTCAACCAGTCACCGGCAACCGGTGAGGCCTGGGTCCGATCAGTATGTCACCGGAGCATGGGATGGTGGTGCTAGGGCAGGGTTGGTGGTGGCTGCTATGGATTTTATTCGTTAAGGATGGTGACTACTAGGGTTTTTATTTTTTTGAAGAGTAAAAATTCTGATAGAGAAAAAAGAGAGGAAGGGAGAATTTGAGAATAATGGGAAATTCAATAAAACCTATTAGGTTGCACCTTGCTTTAATTAGGCATCTGCCTTAGGCTCTGGGGGACCTTTGCGCCTAATGCCTTTGACAGCTATGCTTGATGCTATTAATTTTGACTAGGAAGGAAGAAAGTGATGTACTTATAAAAAAATAGGGACCAAAAAACTAATAAACGAAAAATATATAAAAAAGTGATATCTCACAATAACTTAGAAACTAGAATGAAAATCCCCCTTTGTAGTATTATAGAAGAAGACTTCTTAATTTGTATATATCTCTATGCGGTGTGATGTGGGTTTTATAATAAACTTGTTCTATCTCTTTATTAAAAATGTTGAAGCTTTTACAGGTGGAAAGGGAGAAAAGTTGTGCATTTGTGATGCGTTAATTGCAACTAAGATCAATGAACAAATTCTACATACAAAAAGGCTAGTGGAAGCATTTCAAATGAGTAAACTTAAGGGCCTAATTTATCATTTATTTCATTCATGAAAGTTTATCATATTTTATATCGGTATACTTTAGTAGTTAGATGTAAATCTGAATGTGTATCAGATTCAATGGGTTTTCCTAAAGGTTTTAGGTTGGAACAAAATTTTAAATATAAAATTCCAAGTAGGCAACATATGTGGGAGCTAACGAGTCAATGAACTGCCGTCATCATACGGTTGAGGATCAAGTTTGCTAAAATTGTTTTCATGTGTGCTGCATCTGTAGTTTGTATAAGATCATGGTGAAAGTGTGAAACAAAAATCAAATCTGAAAGTTTCCCTGGTTCCATACTCTATTTATATTTATTTATTTATTTATTATTATTATTATTATAGCTCTCTAGGAGATACACTATAGCCTAAGGAGATTATGAATTTCAATCCGAAGTTGCGGACAATTCAACAAATCAAATCTGCAAGGCTTTCTAGTTATTAACCTTGATCTGAGATCGACCATACCTAACCAAGATTCCACAGTTGCACTTAAGATAGACTACAGAACAAAAAGACCAGCTATTTGGGTAACTAGATGAGTAATCAGGCATAGTGGCAATGAGTTAGAAAATTAGAAACCATTGAGACATGCACGAAAATAAAAAAGGTCAACCGGCATAATTAATTTAACAATGACATGAGATGAATTGTTCTAAATAAGAAAATAACTTATTGTCAGTGTTTCAAAAAACAAGTAATAGCACCACAAAAAATGCTTCAGTCCAACATACAAGCCTTCTTGTGTTACATTCAGGTTGACTGTTAACATGAGCTTCCCTGCTTATGCAATCTATTTGAGAATATATTCTTAGACAAGTCATCATAACAAAGTCATTATATGAACTGTCATTATATTCTTAGACAGATCAAACAATTTCAGTGAACAAATACATACATTTATATCACATGTTATTTTGGCATGTAAAGTAAAGCACATTTATGAAATTACCGTTTCTTTTCTTCCTCCTCTTTCTTCAGTTTCTCAATAGCATTTTTGCGTTCAGAAGATGTAGAACTTGGACCAGAAGACTTGGACAACGGAGACAATGACCTGCTGCTACTTCCTTGTCTCTTATTATGCTTCCTAGGTGTAGGAGACCTACTTTTGCGTCTTCTATAAGATGGCGAACGGTTTCTTCGGCGGCGTGGTGAACTTGAATGACTTCTTCGCCTATTTCACAAATCACAATTAGATCTTAATATTAAATTTCCGTGAGTTCAATGATACCTAAGAAAATGAATAAAAAGGATATCCCCAAATATATTCAACTTATATACTCTGCTGTCACAAATAACATTTAAATTCTTTAACAAAAACCAAATAAAGTCACATGTCCCATAGTCTAAAAGCAAAGTACAATTATCAGTACCAATCAAAATCATCTTATAGTGAATTACTGTTCAGCAATATACACCGAAATATTCATATGGTTCTTTCTCCTTCATTATTAAAATTTTCAAAAAGTACTCTAGATATCAATTCATATCACAGTTAAAAAAGCTAAAACCTTGAACATAAAAAATAAAAACAGTAGACAAGTTATATGGTAAAATGAAAACATAAAGCAGAGAAAGTATTGTTATAGGATACTCAATAGCAATGAGCGAAGCAGCAATGGCGAGAGAAAACAAAAATGCAAAAGGGATCAAGTGGAGTTGTTAAAATGACCTGCTGTGAGAATTGGAAACGGGTGAGCGTGAGCGTGAGCGGCTTCGTTCCCTTTTGCTTCGTCTGCTGTGGCGGTGAGCGACAGGTGACGGAGAGTACCTTCTCCTGTACGACGGCGATCGAGATAAGCTTCTAGGCATTGTTTTCAATTCTCATCTCCAAAATGCCCTACACAAACAAACTCATTCTCACCGCTCTCTCAATGGGCTGCCCTGGGATGGGAACAGATCGGAAACCCGACCCGAACTAACCTAATACTCCACTTGAACCAATAGGATATATTAATAATGGGTACGGATATTGACATCCATAAAATTTATTAGTACTCTCATTTTTATAAGTATATCAATGTCTAAAATTTTAAAAATAAATATTACTATAAGCACTCATCATAATACCCAATAGTACCCTCATTGAAATAAATATATTCATTTTAATATATATTATTTATAAACACTCTTAAATTATTATCACACCAAATTTATAAAAAATAAAAAAAAAAATCATATTATTTTTGGAATAAAATCCTCTTTTAATGATAATCCAATTTATTTATAGAAATATCTCGAATGTAAGAGCCTTATAAAAGGGAATATCTATATATAGGGTCAATAGATTTTCAATTTGTAAAACTTATTGATATCTACGACTATCTTAAGAAAAAAAAAAAAAAAAAAAACTTGTTGATATTTACCGTAGTTGTTAAAAAATATATTTTTTGTTTATTGATAGAGTTCATAACTATACATAAAAGAAAGACAAAAATAATATGATAATCATGTGATTATGAGAAAATTTGATACTTGAAATAAAATTAGAGTTTAATTATGATTTATCATAATTTTTTTTTTTTTAAATATGAGTGTAATTAATGAGTGTATATAATATTTGGTTTATTTTTAATTAAAGTCATTTGTCCTTATTAGTAAATTTCTGTTGAGATATTATTGTAATTAAAATTTTTAATAAAATATGGGTGTACTAATAAGTTTTATAGGTGTCAATATATACACCTATTAATAATGGGGTAAGATCCATGACCCCATTTTTTTTTACATAGGATTTGACATACTTTTATGTCCATTAGATCCTAGGTGTTTGAATGGTCCAGATTTAAAAACTCCCTAATCTTCTTTCTCTTTCTTCCATTAATGTTTTTATTTATTACCTATTTTCTCTATCCTCTCTATTCTCTCCTAAATTTTAATGTTATTTTTCCTTATTTATTTTTTATCTTTTTTTTTTCCTCCCTCATTTCACTCTAAATTTAATTGGAATATTGATTTTAGTTAATGTAAGCTTTTTTATCAATTAAATTTATCATTTAAGAATCTTCATTTATTTTCGTTATAATTAAATTTTAATATAATATTACGGAATATTTCTATTAGAAATTTAGATAACATAATCAATTGATAAAAAGATAAAATGAGAAATGGAAATACTTGTACATAAAAAAAAGAAAAAAAAAATGAGAAAAAAATAATGGAAATACTTGGGGAAATCATCACCAAATTGAACCCATCCCCATTTCCTCATTTCTCCTAAACATATATAAATATAATTATAATATATATATTTTAATTTTTTTTATTCTTTGAAAACCCTAACTATATATACCCATTTACTCTTTTTAAAGACAAAATATAAAACCTAAATCTAAAATCTCCTCTCAAGATTTGTAATGGAATGTTTTTTATTTTATTTTATTTTTTTAACTTAATTTGTAATTTTTATTTAAATAGGGAAATGAGGGAATGAGAAAATGGGGAAAACCGGGGAAAATATGGAACTGGGGTTAGGGATGGATATGCCTCCCCCCAAAATTCCTCATCCCCCATTTCCTCATGATGGACGAAGGGTCTAGGAAGTGGGGATGGGGATGGAGGGACCTATATCCATCCTCATTCCCCAAATATGCATCTCTAGTTTTCTATTGAGACTTGAGATGTAAATATATATATATATATATATAAGAGGATAGAGGAAATTTAAATGAGCGGAGAAAATGAAATGAAATATTAAAATTTAGGTGAGAGAAAAATACAAATATTAATAAAAAATAGGAAGTGAATTAATAACCATTAAATATGGACCATTTAAACACCTAGGATTTAATGGACACAAAAGTGTGTCAAATCATGCATAAAAAAATGGGGTTAT
Source organism: Acer campestre (assembly GCA_954870605.1). Taxonomy (NCBI): domain Eukaryota; kingdom Viridiplantae; phylum Streptophyta; class Magnoliopsida; order Sapindales; family Sapindaceae; genus Acer; species Acer campestre. Next base: position 17,113,590 of record OX940811.1, on the reverse strand, counting down.
GGATCTTACTCCATTAATAACTTCGATAAATTGATAAGATAATAATTTTCAAAGAAGGATTAGGCTAAACCAACTTAAATTTGTGACTTCAACATCTCAACCACATATGTTATCTTAATCTAACAGTTGTAAAATAATTCAAATCTCAATAATTGGATTAAAAGCACCTGAGTGGTTGAGATGTTAAAGTCACAAATTTAAGTTGATTTAGATTACCTTTAAAAAAAAAAAAAAACCCCTTTATAAATTTGCGGTCTTATTTATATCATAAATTAATAATTTGCTGAAATTACAAATATAATTTACTATCATATTTTCTTCAACAATAATGCTACACGCATACACTTCCCACCCAGTATCCCTCTTCTCCCATCCCACTGCAGGTGTCATCTTATGGGGCATTACTTAGTCAACTGACAACTCACATTCACTTAATGCTTACTTAATTTTCATTAAACCCATGTAATTTTTATAATTTTATTTTCACCCTAACACAAACAATACATTGGTTTTGATCGTAAAAGAGTTTTCATCTCCTGTCCTCCACAATTGTAACTCAAGAACCAAAACTTCACATCTTTCTCCATACCCAGACATCTCCATCATTATTGGTCAAATAATCGAACTAGGTGACTCTTGTTTTTTTATTTATTATTTATTTAAAAATTTCTATCCGTATTCAATAGGTTTTAGTGGTTGAGAAGTATTTTTTTTTTTCAATAACGTGTTTCATGAATAGTTTGAATTTTCGTTTCCTGTTTGGTGGGTTTTTTTTTTTTTTTTTTTGAAACAAAATAGTAAAAATAAAATAGACAAGAAAAGATAAATCTATCACATTTTTTTATCAAATATTTTAGTATTTCAAATTATGTCTATAAGGTGTTTGATGAATTGTTTGAACCAACTTTTTGTTTCTTTTGGTAAAAAATTTGAATAGATTGAGAAAGCAATCAAATTTTATTAAAATTTAGAATCATATTTAGTTTATTTAAAAAAAAAAAAAAGAATCATACTGAAAGTTACATATGCTCATGTTCATATTCCTCCAAAACATGGTTTATGGTTGCAGCCTTTTGCCTTGTTTATTTATTTTTCAATAATATGTTAGATGAATAGTTTGGATGTTTTTTTCCCCTAAATTTACACATCTCAAAGTGAAAGAAATTGCAAACACTGCTCTTGAAAAGTTGTTAGATTTGTTTTTTACAATTACAAAGTATCACTGTTCTAGAAAATTTAATAGAGGTTTTTTTTTTTTTCAATTACAAAATCTGGTTTTTGGTTGCAGCCTCTCACCATCTCGAGTTTCTCTGTTTCGTCATCTCTCTTTGTTTTCAAGGAACAACTTAATCACAGAGATGGGTTGCATTCACACAAAGATTGTGAAAAAGTCATCGCGCTAGGTGATTGAGTAGTAATACTCTCGAATGACGTTGGATTTCCACACCAATAAGAAGAGTTTGGAGGAAGTTGCCATCATCGCGTAAAAAAGGTTGCGTGACAAGATTTCTGGTTTCTCTACTCAGTTGATGAAGAGGTTCAGAAAGGACCGATTCGTGGCATCTCACTAAAGATGCAAGAAGTAGAGCGTGTCGCATGGACTTTATTCTTAAGGAGTCAGCTCTTAGAATTGATGAGATTAAGGTTGATAAGTAAATTAGACAACCAATGTTTCAAACTGGACACGTCTATGCTGACAGTTTGGCTAGGAAGGGCTGCTTGTTGGGTGGGGATAGTGTTGTTTGGGGTGATGGTGTTGCTATTTAGTTGTGTGTGTTCTGGTTGTCTCTTGTCTCTGACTTTTGGGTGGGTTTTGTTTTCGCGCTATCTGGTTGGTGTTGTTGGTGTCTTTGCTGTCTTGTTTCTACTGTGGTGTTTTTTTTTTTTTTTTTTTTGGATTCTTTTGCCTTTTTTTGCTGTTGGCTCTGTTGTTGTTTGCTTTGGTTTGCCTGCTTGGGCGTTTGTTTTTTCTAGCTTGTGGCCTAATACATTTGCTGTTAAAAAAAAAAAAGGTTCCAAATTGGACAAGTTTTTTGCAGTTAATTGATATCATTGTATTACAATAACTTCATATTAATGTACCCATATTTTTTTGGTTGACTGCCATATTTCCATTGTAAATTGGACAAAAAAATCAAACTAAATATAATATTGAAAAGTTTCTGCTAATTGAAGTTATCCAACAAATTCTATATAAACTTGAAAATATGCATATGTTCTGCCAAACTCGATTACCTTCTTAACTTAAATAATTATTGTAATTAAAGTTGTAATTCATCTGGATTAACAGATAAGTTCAATATTGCATCATTTTCAATAAGATGAAAACAAAAAAGAACGACAATGGTTCTACCAAAAACTTTAAAATTGTTCATCATTAACATCATTTTCATGTATTTTGTTTTTTTGAACAGTTTAAAATATTATTGAGGCCATGAAGACCAAACATTGCACACCCCCAAACAGAGGCAAAACCCAGATTGGGCAACAACAACACTTAAGATACTAAGACCTGATACAAACAAAAGCACATACAAAAAACCACACCAGACAACAAGACAACCCACACCAAAGCACAAGACCAGACAACAGGACAACCCACACAAACCAACGAGCTAGAAATCCTCACAAACAAAAATCTCGGCCTTCATTAACCAAAGCAGCCCCCAATCACAAACCAAAACTAGATGCCACCTTACTAGTTCATCTCCTTGTAGGTCCCAACAAATCGTGATTGTCATGTACAAGTTACACAAAAAATTAAGAGAATTATTATGAATGGTGAATTGAAAAGTTATATACTTTTTTTTTTTTTTAAGTAATGAGGTATATGTTTTGTAAAAAGCTTCTAATCTGTAAGACAATGATGAAGTGAATAGCTCAAAGAAATATGAATCAATTATAAAATTATTAATTTATAAATAAACCAACATTAAAGGAAAAAATATTGGTAGACATAAATACCTCAACTGCAGTGCTTTCTTGTGTACCGAAAATATGAGAATCAAGACTAACGGAAGACTCAATATTAATGGTGGCGATTTCAGCACTTTCAACCACTTTCTGATCCTTCAAAAAAGAAAAGGAATAAATTATTCGATATCGAATATAGTAATAAAGTATTCAAAAAGCCTGATAAAGTTTATTATATACCTTTAAACAATTGTTGTCGTTCGGTAACTTCATCTCCCTTTGTTTTTTTTGTTTTTGTTTTTTCCGAATAATTTGCTTAACTTTTGATTGCCTTCGCTTATATGGAGGATGATCTTTACTTCTAACCACTCGTGGAGTAAGGATGTTACTATTAAGTTCCCCATTTCCGATTGCATCTTCAATCAAATTGGCACCACATTGACTACTTCCCCCCATTGCTTGCATCAAGTGTTAATTTTGCTTTCAAGCACTCTTTTGCTTCCATCACCAAACAAAAATTTGTCTCCTTATTTGTTGCTAAATCTGCTACCTCATAGAACGAATTACACATCTTATCAAAGCGTTGCCTTTCAGGTTTGACATCCCAATTGTCATAACTTATTTTCACCTTACTATGACATCTTTTCACATCTTTTCTCCAACGCTTCAAAATATACTTGTCTGGAACACAAAAAATTCCTTGGCGAATAAGAACTGCAATTGCATGCCGGCATAATATACCTTTAGACTCAAACAAGCAACAATTGCAATTTATTTCACAACCAACCTCATTTAAGTGAATTATAAAATCAACGGACCGATGGTTATCCTCTCCAACCTGGAAATATTCCTTTACAATAAAATTTGCACTCAAAATATCATTTGGAAATGGAGATACTTCACAGTATAACTGTTAGGATTATGTTCAGTAGCAAGAGTGTAATGTTGTACTTGATAATCTTTTCATATTAATAAAGTGATTTATGTTTGTTAACAAAATTTTATATAGCATTTATTATTATAATTGTCAAAGTAAATAATCATAAGATCAAAAGACTATGAGAAAAGAAGAATACATCTGGATATGTATGAGGTAGACACAATTCTTTAGTTAGTCTTGAATAACGTTCACGACTTAAGTTAAAGGTTGGACACCTTTATCTTGTTAAAGTTGTAGAATTCTTTTACTAGCATTTGAGTGGGATCAAATGTGTTGTGATGAGTCTAAAATCATCGAAGGGTCATCGAGTAAAAGAATCTAGTGCACTGGGTGCATTGAACTGGATCACAATGAAATACTTTTTCTAGAACCGTCAATAGATAAAAGTCTTTTAATTATCAGGACAATCGGAGAGTCTATCTTAATCTTGAGATAACTGATGGACTTATGGTTGCAAGTGTTATCATTTGAGCTATCAATGAGTACGATTATATAACATAGTCTATCCTCGATAGTTTGGTGGTATTCATTTGTTAATCGATAGAGGACTTCATTTATAGATATGGACATTGTGGCTCCATTTATTAAATGTGAGTAGAATATCATCATATGGATGCTTTGTGGTTTTGGATATGAAATCTTAACGTTGAGTTTTCAATAGTGTCTATTGAAAGATGACTTCTGGACAAGTCATAATATATATCCAAGTTCAAAGTGTGGTCATATGAGTAAATATGGTAACTTTGAGAGCTATATGCGGTCTATGAGCTCTTGGCGATTACTGATATTTTTCACGAGGATTCACTATCTCCCATATGATTGTCTAGGGTATGAATGAGTATCTTAACTTTTTTCATCTTTATTTAAGAGTGCAATTTTAGTTTTTTAGTGGAATGAACTAAAATTAATAGATTGAACATAAGTGAATCATTTGTTGATTGTGATTGAGTTATGTCTATTGGAGCTTAAATTTAAATAGGCCCGCCAAGATCCTTAATCCGCACGGACTTGCATGAATCACTTGATATATTCTACCGGACTATTTGTGGGTCCATTTAGAATTGTATTTAATATATTAAGAATATAATTTGCACATTATTTATTTAATGGGCTGTTTAATTATATTAATATATTAATGAAAGGCATGTGAGCTTGTTTCTTTTAGTAAGAATAGATCTAGTTCACATGTGGGCTTTTTATTAAAGTCCAAATGGATTAAATAAAATAAGAAAACAATATGAAGGCCCAAGTTCTAGTCATGGGCGGCAATGACTAATTTATTAGCCCATTATATTGTTTTATTTTATTATTTAATTAAATGGTATATTAATTAATTATTTAATTAAGAATCAAATCTTTTTCTAATTAGGAAATATGTTTCCAAGTAGTATACTACTATTAGTAGTATATTAAATATAAAAGACTTTATTTGTTTAGTCAAATTAGGAAGTCTTTTATATAGTCACAAATTCACTAAAGAGTTGGATTAGGGTTTGTACTATAGAGTTTTAATGCATGAAGAATTCAAGTGATATAAAATATATATGCATATATGCATATATGCATGCAGAAGATATATAGAATATATATGCATGAATACATGCGGAATATATATAGAATATATATGCATGAATACATGCTAAATATATAGATTATATATGCCTGAAGGCATGCAGTACTATATACTTTATATGGGTAGAGAATTCGCCTATTAAAACATATATATATATATATATATTATTTTAGGCAGAAGGATTCGGCTAACATATATATCCATATATATATTTTCTTTGTATATTGGTCAAACCCTAGTTTTTGCAATTGAGAGCTTTTTCTTTTGCTAGAGAAAAATAAGATCCAACTCTAAAACTAGTGAGTGATTCGGCCTAGAGGTTTGTGAGAAAAGAATTGTTCTTTTTTCGATAGTGTATTAGTGATCTTAACATCAAGAGATTTTGTACACACTTTCGAATTAGGTTCACGCGAATTTCAATCTTACGATTGTGAATTCAAAAGTGACCGGAACGTTCTTAGCAACCTATTGGAATTTTTGTGACTAACAGAAATCAGAAAAGTTTTGTTTGTCCATTCTCAGGTTCACAATTCAAAGAAGGGAGACCACGCTCCTAGGTGATTCACGTTGGTGATCGGATTGGAAGATCTTGCGGATTACCATCGACGCATAGTCAATCGGATCACGCGACAAAAGTATGATATCTTTTGGTATATATTGTTTAATTAATTAAAGGGTTAAGGTTCAATATGAATTTTTTTAAAAAAAAATATACTAAACTCTCTTTTTAGTCTCGCTTCCGCTGCGTGCTCGTATTTTTTTCCCTACAATTGGTATCAGAGCCAGGTTGTACCTTTTAATTAATTAACGTATGTATACGTGAATCTTTTTTTTTTATTGTGATTATGCATGTTTAGAAAGAGATGACACTCTAGGTATTCTCATATATAATTACATTGGAATGTATGGATTTATATATGTTATATTTTGATATAAAGTGAATTGTTATTGCTCGATTTTGATCCTAGAATTTCAATGTATTTTGTTTCGGAATTGTAACAAGAAGGGTGGCCTATTATCGTCACAATTTCCTTCTTGGTAGTTGCTATATTTTTTTTTATGTATTATATTTAACTGCAGTATTTTTTTTTTTAATGTATTAAAAAATAGTGCAGTATTTTTTTTTTTCTGCTGTGATTAAAAAAAAAGAAAAACTGCAGTATTTTTATTTTATAAAAATGTATGTAATATGTTCAAGCATCGAAGATTCGAAGACTTGAAGAATTAATAGCAACCGGAACGAGTTTGGGACCATGTGCACCATAGCAACATGCACGCGCAAAATTGCACGCGGCTGTGCATGTTGGACTGTGGGCTGTGCATGGCAGCCCCATGGAGTCCATGGGCTGCACACGGCAGCCCTTGCTAGGGTTGTGGAGTGTGCACGCCAATTGGGCAGCCGTGGGTGCTCACGTGATCCATGGGCTGCTTGAAGATTTGTTTGCCAAGAAAGGAGATTTTTTGTATTCCAAACAATTGTAATTTACTTGCTTTTCTAGGATGGATCAAAATCGTGGCTATTTATTTTGTGTAAATATTACAATATTTGTTATTGTTTGATAACATGTCATGTAGAATAGGAGTGCCACTCATATATCTCTTTTGGTATGAACATGCATTGAATGATTTAGGTATCTAATTGGCATCTAGATAACTTGGTAAATCATTCTATGAGATTTAATCACATGCCTTAAATAATTGAGTGGGAGAAGGTGTATTGCAAACACCTATGGCCTCCAAGGTTAGTTGAGCTATATTGTTTTTTGGTAATCCCCCCAAGGGGCGTCCATGAATGGAATATAGCAAGATACTTCCTTACAAGGATAGACTAGACAATTGACTCAAACGAGATCTACTCCTCAAGGAGGGATTTTCGTGAGGGAATATATTGAGGGTCGAAATCTTGGTAGTACACTCAATGTGGTTTTATTGATATCCTCCCAAGAGTTCTTGTTAATAAAATCATAAGGCTAAAATTGAAAACGTTGGTTGTTATGTTAACAATTAGGTGGGACCTAGTCCAACTAATAAATGGTGCGAACTCCCAAAGGAGGCGTAACATTTATGGGTGTTGGATCGAACGTTGAATTTTACGATTGAATTATAAATATTTAATTCAAGATAAATATTCGAAAATGCTAAATAATGATTATATACTCATATATATATATTTTTGTTAAGAAATCATGATCCCATCCCTAATGATCATCTTAAAAGATAAAACTTTAAATAATTATGTCACATGGAAAAGGAAAATTGGGTTGTTGCTGCAAGCTGAAAAACATAAATTTGTTCTAACTACTCCTAAACCACTTGCTCCTACTAATGAATCTAATGTGATGCAATGAGATGAGTATGAGCAGTGGAAGACCTCTAATGGATGGCCAAATGGCTACCATCTCCGACGTGTTGCAACAGCAGCATGAAGAAATGGGGTCTGCTGCTGATATGATGATGTCTTTAGAAGAGATTCATATGGTTGGTAAAGTTACTACTATTAAGACCCGTCAGAAGGTCAAGGAATAATAGAAGAAAAAGCAACTTGGGCCTACCAAGATGGAGACTAAGAAAGTAACCAAGATCAAAAGGAAGTGCTTCTTTTGTGGTGAAAAGAGACATTGGAAAAGTAATTGCCCAAAGTCTCAAAATAAGAAGGAACAAGGTAAGGTGAATTATCTTGAAACATGTTTTTCTGGCAGATTCTACAGATTCTTGGATTGTAGACTCTGGAGCCAATAATCATGTTCGTTATTCCTTATGGGGGTTTCAAGAAAGGAGAAGGTTGAATAAGAATGAAATCAATTTGCATTTAAGCAACGGAGCGTTGGTGTCTGCTAGTGCAGTGGGAGATATTAGCGTTAATCTAGATGCTAGTAGGCATTTATATTTGATAGACATTTATTATGTACCTCAATTCAAGAGAAATTAAATTTCAGTTTCTTGTTTAAATAAATTTGAATATTCAATTACTTTTAATAAAATTTTTATTATTAGTAAGGATGACAAATTTGTTTGCAAAGGTACACTGGAAAATGGTCTATTTACATAGAAATATCTCTCACTTGTTAGACACAGAATTAACGCAATCTAATCATAAAAGAGTAAAATTATCATAGATGAAACCTACCTATGCCATTTCCGCATAGGTCGTATTAACCTTAATAGGATTAAAAGATTGGATAGTGATGGACTTTTAAGTGACTTAAAGGTTGATGATCTACCAACTTATGAATCCTGTTTGGAAGGTAAAATGACCAAAAGGTCGTTCAGGACCAAAGGCACAAGAGCCACTGAATGTTTAGGATTAATGCATACTAATGTATGTGATCCTATGAGCATTCAAGCTAGAGGTGGATATGAGTACTTCATCACTTTCACAGATGATTATTCAAGATTTGATTATGTGTATCTCATGAGACACAAGTCAAATGCTTTTGACATATTCAAAGCATTTAAAGCTGAAATGGAAAATCAGCTAGAGAAACACATAAAAATCTTGAGATCTGATCGTAGTGGAAAATATCTATCTGGTGAGTTTCAGCAATATCTTATTGATAATGGGATCATTTCTTAGTTTTCTGCACCAGGTACACCTCAACAGAATGGGGTGGCAGAAAGAAGAAATTTAACTCTTTTGAACATGGTTAGGTCGATGTTGAGTTATTCAACGCTCCATGTTTCTTTTTGGGGATATGCTCTACAAACTGCAATGTACATTCTAAACGATGTACCATCGAAGTCGGTTCCTCAAACACCACATGAGTTGTGGACTGGGTGAAAGCCTAGTTTACAACACTTAAGGATATTTGGTTGTCCTGCGCATGTGTTAAAAGGAAAGATAGAAAAGATGGAGTCTCGTACAAAAACATGCATATTTGTGGGGTATCCAAAAGGAACTAAAGGGTATTATTTCTATAGTCCTTCAGATCTTAAAGTATTTGTTTTGACAAATGCTAAATTTCTGGAAAAGGACTATATGAATGAGTTTATACCTAAAAGTAGAATTGTTCTGAATGAGATGTCAGGAGATACAATTTCACAAGAGGTTTCACAACTAGGCCCAATTGTAAATTCCGAACCATCATAAAATCAACAACCTGCCATTCCTCATCGTAGTGGGAGGGTTGTAAGACAACCCGAGAGATACATCGGTTTGGGAGAATCAGTGGAGAATCTCCCGGACGAACGATGATCCCTACACATATAAGGAAGCAATGAAGGATGTTGATAGTCGCCATTGGCAAAAGGCAATGCAATCTGAGATTGAGTCCATGTTCAATAACAAAGTTTGGTCCCTTGTAGACTTGCCTAAAGGGATAAAACCCATTGGATGCAAGTGGGTATACAAGAGGAAAAGAGGTATGGATGGAAAGGTGGAAATCTTTAAAGCTAGATTAGTAGCTAAAGGTTATACACAGAAAGAAGGTATCGATTACGAGGAAACCTTCTCTCCTGTGGCCATGCTTAAATCCATTAGGATACTCTTATCCATTGTGGCATCTTTAGATTTAGAGATTTGGCAAATGGACGTCAAGACAGCTTTCCTTAATGGAAGTCTAGACGAAAGCATCTATATGATGCAACCAGAAGGATTCATTGAAAAAGGCCAAGTGGAAAAGGTATGCAAGTTGCAAAAATCCATATATGGATTAAAGCAAGCATCCAGATCCTGGAACATAAGGTTCGATCAAGCTGTGAAATGTTTTGGATTTGTTCAGAACCTTGACGAACCTTGTGTATAAAAAAGGATCAAAGGCGACAAGCTGGTTTTCCTAATTCTTTATGTTGATGATATACTACTCATCGGAAACGATGTAGGTGTATTAACATCAGTAAAAGAATGGTTAGCAAAACAATTTGATATGAAGGACTTAGGAGAAGCAAGTTATATTCTTGGTATCCAAGTAATAGGGGATAGAAAGAATAGAACGATTGCACTATCCCAAGCTTCATATATAGATAAAATCTTGTTTAGGTTTTCCATGCAGGATTCCAAGAAAGGTATGTTACCTTTTAGGCATGAAATCAAACTTTCTAAGGAACAAGTTCCTAAGAATGAGCATGAAGAGCAATTTATGAGTAGGGTTCCATATGCCTCGGCAGTTGGAAGTCTCATGTATGCAATGCTCTACACTAGACCAGATATTTGTTTTGCTGTTGGCATAGTTAGCAGGTTTCAATCGAAACCTGGTCCTGATCACTGGAAGGCAGTCAAGCATATTTTCAAGTATCTCAGGAGAACGAGAGACAATATGCTTGTATACTCTGGAGGGATTTGATTCCCGTAGGGTATACAGATTCTGATTTCCAGTTGGATTCTGACTCTAGAAAATCCACATCAGGATATGTGTTTACTCTAGGAGGAGGAGCAGTCATATGGAGGAGTATCAAGCAATCATGTATTGCTGACTCCACCATGGAAGCTGAGTATGTTGCTGCATGCGAAGCTGCCAAAGAGGCTGTTTGGCTCCGCCAATTCTTGATTGACTTAGAGGTGGTTCCTAGTTCAAATAAGCAGATCACTATCTACTGTGACAACAGTGGAGCAGTGACTAATTCGAAAGAACCAAGAAGTCATAAGAGAGGGAAACACATTGAAAGGAAGTATCATCTTCTTAGGGAGATTGTGCATAAGGGTGACGTGACGATTACCAAAATCGCGTCAGCAGAAAATCTAGCGGATCTGTTCACAAAGGCTCTACCACAGAAGAGTTTTGATGGGCACCTAGAGAAAATGGGAATGAGAGATATGACACATTTGCTATAGCGCAAGTGGGAGATTGTTAGGATTATGCTCAATAGTAAGAGTGTAATATTGTACTTGACAATCTTTTCATATTAATAAAGTGATTTATGTTTGTTAACAAAATTTTATATAGCATTAATAATCATAAGGTCAAAAGACTATGAGAAAAGAAGAATTGTTCGTACATCTGGATATGTATGAGGTAGACACAATTCTTTAGTTAGTCTTGAATAACGTTCACAACTTAAGTTAAAGGTTGGACACCTTTATCTTGTTAAAGTTGTAGAATTCTTTTACTAGCATTTGAGTGGGATCAAATGTGTTGTGATGAGTCTAAAATCATCGAAGGGTCTTCGAGTAAAAGAATCTAGTGCACTGGGTGCATTGAACTGGATCACAATGAAATACTTTTTCTAGAACCGTCAATAGATAAAAGTCTTTTAATTATCAGGACAATCGGAGAGTCTATCTTAATCCTGAGATAAATGATGGACTTATGGTTGCAAGTGTTATCATTTGAGCTATCAATGAGTACGATTATATAGCATAGTCTATCTTCGATAGTTTGGTGGTATTCATTTGTTAATCGATAGAGGACTTCATTTATAGATATGGACATCGTGGCTCCATTTATTAAATGTGAGTAGAATATCATCATATGGATGCTTTGTGGTTTTGGATATGAAATCTTAGTGTCTATTGAAAGATGACTTCTGGACAAGTCATAATATATATCCAAGTTCAAAGTGTGGTCATATGAGTAAATATGGTAACTTGGAGAGCTATAGGCAGTCTATGAGCTCTTGGCGATTACTGATATTCTTCACGAGGATTCACTATCTCCCAAATGATTGTCTAGGGTATGAATGAGTATCTTAACTTATTCCATTTTTATTTAAGAGTGCAATTTTAGTTCTTTAGTGGAATGAACTAAAATTAATAGATTGAACCTAAGTGAATCATTTGTTGATTGTGATTGGGTTATGTCTATTGGAGCTTAAATTTAGATAGGTCTGCCAAGATCCTTAATCCTCACGGACTTGCATGAATCACTTGATATATTCTACCGGACTATTTGTGGGTCCATTTAGAATTGTATTTAATATATTAAGAATATAATTTGCACATTATTTATTTAATGGGCTGTTTAATTATATTAATATATTAATGAAAGGCATGTGGGTTTGTTTCTTTTAGTAAGAATAGGTCTAGTTCACATGTGAGCTTTTTATTAAAGTCCAAATGGATTAAATAAAATAAGAAAACAATATGAAGGCCCAAGTTCTAGTCATGGGCGGCAATGGCTAATTTATTAGCCCATTATATTGTTTTATTTTATTATTTAATTAAATGGAAATTAATTAATATGTTAATTAATTATTTAATTAAGAATCAAATCTTTTTCTGATTAGGAAATATGTTTCCAAGTAGTATACTACTATTAGTAGTATATTAAATATAAAAGACTTTATTTGTTTAGTCAAATTAGGAAGTCTTTTATATAGTCACAAATTCACTAAAGAGTTGGATTAGGGTTTGTACTATAGAGTTTTAATGCAAGAAGAATTCAAGTGATATAGAATATATATGCATATATGCATGCAGAAGATATATAGAATATATATGCATGAATACATGCTAAATATATAGATTATATATGCCTGAAGGCATGCAGTACTATATACTTTATATGGGTAGAGAATTCGCCTATTAAAACATATATATTTATATATTATTTCGGGCAGAAGGATTCGGCTAACATATACATCCATATATATATTTTCTTTGTATATTGGTCAAACCCTAGTTTTTGCAATTGAGAGCTTTTTCTTTTGCTAGAGAAAACTAAGATCCAACTCTAAGACTAGTGAGTGATTCGGCCTAGAGGTTTGTGAGAGAAGAATTGTTCTTTTTTCGATAGTGTACTAGTGATCTTAACATCAAGAGATTTTGTACACACTTTCGAATTAGGTTCACGCGAATTTCAATCTTACGATTGTGAATTCAAAAGTGACCGGAACGTTCTTAGTAACCTATTGGAATTTTTGTGACTAACAGAAATCAGAAAAGTTTTGTTTGTCCATTCTCAGGTTCACAATTCAAAGAAGGGAGACCACGCTCCTAGGTGATTCACGTTGGTGATCGGATTGGAAGATCTTGCGGATTACCATCGACGCATAGTCAATCGGATCACGCGACAAAGGTATGATATCTTTTGGTATATATTGTTTAATTAATTAAAGGGTTAAGGTTCAATATGAAAAAAAAAAATTTAAAATATACTAAACTCTCTTTTTAGTCTCGCTTCCGCTGCGTGCACGTATTTTTTTCCCTACAATAACTTACCTGTCACCTCATGTTAAAATTCTCTAAATTTTGCATTTGTATAAACAGCCTGAAATTGTTTCTCCATTGCATAATGAGTAATACATGGAATTTGTATATTTAGAGAATTGAAATCTGCATGTTTTTCCTTTTCCACCTTATCACGCAATGCATTCTCGTATTGTTCCACAAATTGTTTGAAGCTAGTTTTTGAATTAACATACCCATCAAAGAATGCATGCATACTCTTACTACGTTGTGTAGTTGACATTCCCACCCAAAAAGAATTTTTCATAAATGCTGGCACCCAACGTTGCCTTTCAAGATACAATCCATTTAACCATTCATTGTCACTAACATGAAAATTCTCTAGGAACATAGTCCAACGTTCTTCAAATTCATCAGGTATTTTTGAATCATAAACTATATTTTTTCAATGTAAACTTTATATGTTGATATTCTTTGTAACCTCTTAATTTTTCAGGCAATTTCTTCATTATATGCCACAAGCACCACCTATGTCGTGTACTAGGAAAGACAACCTCAATAGCATTTTTCATGGCCTTATCTTGATCAGTAATTATGGATTTTGGAGGACAACCCAACATACATGCAAGCCAAGATTGAAAAAGCCATACATATGTCTTGGTATCTTCATTTGAAACCAACCCACAACCAAGCAATATTGATTGACCGTGATGATTAACCCCTACAAATGTCGCAAATGGCATATCATACTTATTTGTTAAGTATGTTGAGTCAAATGTTATAACATCTCCGAATTCCTTATATGCATTTCTACTCCTTGCCTCTACCCATAATACATTTTTTAACCTACCATCTTCATCTAAATCAATTGTGTAGAAAAAAATTTGAATTTTCACCTTGCATTTTTAAGAAATAATTTTGGATTGCAATAGCATCCCCCTCTCCAAGCCTTAAACGTCTTATCTTATCAATGTAGTTTCTACAATCTTTCTCCAAAAATGGTAAATTATCATGCCCTCCTGCTTCAACCACAAAAGAATTAAAATTTTTATTTAATCTTATCCCAGCTCTATCACCCACTTCTAGCTTTCTTTGAGTAAAAGACTTCATTATTCTATTGCCCTTAAAATACCGAACTTTTCCTAGAGTATTGAGTTCATGATTATGTTCAAAAATAATAGAGGTAATTCTCCACTTCCTATCTGGACAAACAGATGCACCAAGTCTAGCCTTACAACATGTTTTTGTCATTGGTTGTAATTTAAAAGCATTCACTGAGTTAGATTTTGACATCCCATTTCGAGCACAAGAAAATGAGACAAATTTCAACTCCCTGTCATCATTCTTGTTTGAAGTTCTTTTAATAATTTGAAACCCTGTTTCATTTCCATACATCTTATAATATTCAATTAACTCTTCGAGTGAATTAAAAATCATACCAACCTCAAGCTTTACTTTCTGTTCTCCATTAGACATGTTATCTACTTCTTTCTCGTTTATAACCTATTCCAAAGTATTCAAATTAAAAATAAATATCATTCAACAACAATAAATAATAACTTGTGTATAGTAATGAATAAAACTAAAGGAAATATCGAAAATGTTACCTCAACTGTAGGAATGACAGAATCCCCTAAATCTTTTGATTCAAAATCTTTCATATTCATCTTTAAAAAAAATAATAATTAGATGCCGCCTACATAAACAAGAAGTAAACAGAATATAATAACTTATCACAAATAGTTGACACCAAGGATAATTTATAATAAAAATAAAATTAAAAAACAATCTATCAGCTTTTCTATGGCAATGGTTCTTAGTAATTGTAAAAAAAATAAAAAATAAAATAGAATAGTGATACTTTAAAATTGAAAAAAAAAAATCTAATAGTTTTTCTAGAGCCGTTTTTGTAATTTTTTTTCATTTTGAGATGTGCAAATTTAGAAAAGAAAAAAAAAACATTCAAACTATTCATCAAACACGTTATTGAAAAAAAAAAACATCTATCAAATTTTCTAGAGCAATGATACTTTGTAATTTATATAAAAAAAAAAATCTAGCAATTTTTCAAGACTAGTGTTTGCAATTTCTTTCACTTTAAGATGTGTAAATTTAGGAAAAAAACATTCAAACTATTCATCAAATACGTTATTGACAAAAAAAAAAAAAAAAAAACTACTAAAACTATTGAACATAAATAGACTTAAAAAAAAAATTAGAGTATTAGTAAATACCTATTGCACCACACAAAAGTGAATCAGCTCACAACGATGGAGATGTCTGGTGATGGAGAAATATGTGAAGTTTTGGTTATTGAGTTACAATGGTGGAGGACAGGAGATGAAAACTCTTTTACGATCAAAACCAATGTATTGTTTGTGTTGGGGTGAAAATAAAATTATAAAAATTACATGGGTTTAATGAAAATTAAATAGGCATTAAGTGAATGTGAGTTGTCAGTTGACTAAGTAATGCCACATAAGATGACACCTGTAGTGGGATGGGAGAAGTGGGATACTGGGTGGGAAGTGTAACATTATTGTTTCTTGAAATATGACTCTATTGTTGTTTATTTTTCTTTTCTTGAAATTCAAATCTAGTTGAATATCATTTCTAATTTTTCTTAATGCACTTAGAAGTTCTCGAGTTGAATTCTCAAACTGTAACAAAAAATTATGAAGTGTTGTTGATGCTTTGAGTGCTTGTTTGCACAGGCTCCAAAGATGTTGTATCATCTTCAGCTTCGTTATCAACAATTTCTTCTAAACTTGCACCATTTTTAGTTGATTAATGACATTTAATTAAATAGATTTGTTGAATCTTTAGTTAGCTATTTGTATATATATTGAATCATAAATGTACTCTATAAATTAATAAATTATTAATTTATCGATTAATGAATAACTCTAACAATTAATAAATTTTGAATGGCCCAACATTATTAATTTATAGAGGTTTTACTGTACCAATTTTATCATACAATTGAATATTTGGACCGGAACTTAAATTTTAACATTCAATTAAATTTAAAAATATACTTAAATTGAATATATATATATATATACAAATTACAAATAAATAAGACAAGATGAGGTTAGCAAAGTGGTTAAACCCCTCACACCTACACCACGAGGTTACACCCAAAAAAACTACGAACAAATATTAAAATTTATGTTGGGCCAATGATGGACGAATTATCGAAACATCTTTCTAGAGGGATCTTTTGATAATTTGCTCATACAAAAGTTACAAAACTTATAGGGAAATTTAAGTAATTTCCAGTTTTAAAAATTTTAACATTTCACGTTTTCATTAATATTTCATGTTAATAATAATAATAATTATTATTATAACTATTACAATTTGGGATTTAGAGGAAACATAACTTCAACCCATAATCTAATTGATGTGGGTGTGAAGGCATATTCCACTAAGCTGGATGGTTTGTTTTCTTTCAATGATATTTTACTAAGTTATGCTGTGTTAAAATACATCCTTAAGAAAATACATCAATTCTTAGCATAGATGATATTGCACCTCCACATCCACATCCACATTAACGGTGGGTGTTCGAGTCCCGCCATGTGTATTTTGCAAGTATGTGGGGGGACCTTTCTCCCTAGTTTGACAAACCACTAACTTGACCGTTCGGTGTCAAAATTTATTGTAATACTTCAAAAACAAAAACAAAAACAAAAACAAAAACAAAAACAAAAAAAACCTAATCAACGGATGGGATCTTTTACTCATTATCAATGAGAATGCCAAACAAGATAGTCAGTCATCATATACAGCATAAACTTACTTATTCTGCCCAATCAATATCCAATTCTTTCAGTTTCATGACCCATTTTTGTGTATCTTGGGAGACGAAAGGTTTAGAAGAAATTTTCCCTCCACTTCCTACATCAGTAGATTCCGCAAAATCGATTCTTTTATCCCTGGCAATATTTGCATGTCTGTTGGGGTGCCTCACCTTAAGTGACAAAAGTCTAGATACTTCATGAAGGCCTCCCCATTTCTCCAATGCACGCGCAATGTCATAACGCCCTGTAATATTAATATTTGAAAGAAACAAACAAGGTAAGAAGGAAAAAAAATCTCACTGTTTCGAGTGAAAATTTATTAGATTAACTACCATCTATTGGAAATATTGTAAAATGATTTCATACCTGCACGCTCGAAACATTTTCTACTGGGCATAAATGATGGGTCCATTCCCCAGCTCCTCTGAAATCGACTAATCTGAAACATGAAGGGATAAAATATCGCACTTAGCTCTAACTTTACAATGGTCACATTAGGACACATTTCTGAAGTGAACATTACAACAAAACACCTTTAAGGAGGGATTTCATAAAGTAGAACACAAGGACTTCTTATGGAACATAAACTAATTACATGTATGGGAAAAAAAAAACTTCAAATCTCTTTGAATTTCCTTCATAAAAGTATTTCCATCGGTTACCCTTTTCTCTCCTTAATATGCTCCTAGTTTGTTTGATTGACGTTTTGATTTAATCTCTCAATACTTTCTCCATCAAATGCATCGATCAAATTGTTTATCTAAATTAATATATGAGCATAAATATGGGCATAAGACTTTAACAATGAAAGAACAAGAATGCAAAATGAATGGTTGGCCTTCACAACTGAAACAAAATCCACAATGTACCTCATCCTGCATATTCTCAAGGTTGTCCCAATAACCCTTAGGTTTACGGTGCTTGTAAGCTAGGGAGAGATTCATCAATGATGCCAACCTTCGAAATCCACCCATGCGTGTAATGGCCTTTTCAATATCCACCCTACCATGTAAGCGGAGTTGTTTTCTCATGGGCATAAATCCTTCCTGACCATGTTCTGAAATAAATTTTAAGAGCTCAGCTTTGAGGACTTCTATGTCTCTCTGCAAGCCTGGAACTCTGGGTCTTTGTTTAAATGAATTTGGACCACAGGAATCAGAAAGCTGCTCAGCTATATCTGAATAATTGGCTTCATTGTCATCTGAGGTAGCTGGTTCCTCAAACAGTTGTCTGTTATCACATGTTTCAAGGGAGCTTTTTGCTTCCCTTTCCTCCACATAATCTCGAATAGCACATAAATTTGAAGGGAGATCCTCATAAATAACCTACAAGCTCATAAAATTATCTATCAATCTTTTTACAGGCCTTTTTAGTCATTAAACAGTTCAAGTTACTCATACTATACACCAACAGTTGATATTTTAAGTAAGTGGAGTGTAGCAAGGAGCCATTGAGCAAAACCAAAAGCCAGAGTACTGGGATAGTATAATTTACATACCTCTTCCATAATAGCTTCAGAAAGAAGGGCATTTTTGAGCATTTTTGATTCTACAGTGTACTTCAATAGCGTGTGATGACTTCCCAACTGTTCTAGAATCCATTTTCCCTGAAATGAATCAAAGTCTCCTTCCACTTGCTCAAAACTGATCTCCTGCTCAAGATGTTCACATATATCTAGAACAACACGTGCATGAAGTACCATATACAATGAGCCCTTGCATCCTTCCTGCCAAAAAGACAAGTTCATAAGATATAATTGTAAACTTGATAAACTTACAGACATTTTAATTCAAGATTATCCCTAGTTATGCCTACAGAAGTCAGTAATCACCATAATTTTTATAGTACTGCTGATGCTCGGGATAGAAATGGAATGACTACAGCTGCAGTTCTATCATTCTTAACCAAAAACGGTAGTAAACTAAGCATTAGCAAGCAAACAGTGAACATCAACAGGCTTTATTTATCTTCTTATGATTTAATTATTTCAAATGATAAAGATGCAGAATCTTCTAACTATAGGGATTTTGTTATTTTAATAGGATTAGAATTTATGTGGCAGTTCCTTTTTATTTTAGATTTGTAGGGATTTTTACTTCTTTGATTTATATTAGATTTGGTTGGTTTTGAAATTAATTACTTGTTTGAGTTAGATTAGATAATGTGCCTATGAATATAAGCCTTATTGATGAATAAAATCTGAAACTAAAAACCTTTTATCACCCATGAGCCATTAGGGGCTAGCAAAATGGTAAGACCCGTGGTTTGCTCCCACAAGGTCTGGAGTTTGAATCCCCTCATGGATACAATACAAAAAGAGGGCACAATAAACTCCTATCGTCTTGAGGCCTCAAAGATTACAACACCAAGGGTTAGAAATCCAACTGGTGGATAAAGCACAAAAAGAGCCTGCATATGCAAACAAAATAAAATTTCATCTCACATAATTGTGCCTCAAGTTTGTCAAATGTACAGCTAGGCTGGTGCATATCATACAAAGTGGTACCATTTTTGCCAGCATATCTCTTATTGATGCAAATGCCTCTATGAGATCAAGCATAAAAGAAAGGTCAAAAGAGGGTAAAAGAATAAGACCACAGGCTAGGCAGGCACTATAACATGTCAAAAAGAAAAAGAAAAATGAAGTAGAAGATGAAGAGAAAGAAAGTACTTAAGTTTTGAGAACCTTTTCATTTTAGGTAGGGCAGGAATGTCTTGATTTAAGCATATATATAATCTCTGATACCGAGGAAATATTCTGGAGCAGGAATTAACCTCAGGTATATTGTTTTTACATTTTAAACATGCTAATGAATTTAGTTTTATCCAAACATTAGCAAATAAAATATTGATAAGAAGGACCTTGGCCCGCTGTCTGTTTACTTAAAACAGCTTTTGTTATACCTGAAGAATGCGGACTTTGTTGTTTTCACGTGACAAAATCTTGCTGATAGCTAAATTTGGAACTATCCTGCAAAATGGAACTTCATGAGGTAACAAAATCAGAAAATAGTAATTGCTTATTTTTACTTTAAGGTTAGTTTAGCATGCAGACTTTCATGATATTTTCTTCTAATTTAATAAGTTCAAGCATATTATACAACATGCTGACAAATAAAAACCCTTTTCGTCCCTCAGTTATAAATGTAACTGGATATGAATGATGTACCCTTTTTTTTCTTTCTCTGCTGGAAGAGGCAGAAGGACGTAATAAGCTATTGCTGCGAGATGCATATTGATGGAAAGGGATAACCCAAATACATAAGGCTTGCAGCAAAAACACAGTACTTTACACATTTATTGAGAAGAATGGTGGACAAGCCATGAAAAATGAAAAGTTGAACCTTTTTGGAAAGGTTAGACACAGTGATTGTTGCAAGTTGAGTCTCTTTTTAGCTAGGGTAGTACATTTACCGAAACACAGTACTTCCAAGTCAAATGCTCTAGGTCTTTTACATGTTTCAGTAAGCAGTGAAATTTGATAAACAGCCAGTGTCAGCAAGTATAAAGATCATTTTGGGGTCTGTAAAATAGAATAATTAGTCCCCTTCAAACAAAATATGGCTAATATTTAGGTGGAATTCATTGAACACAATCATAAATTACTTACTCAGGAAGACTCTCATAAGCAGTCAAAACATTCCAAACTTCACGCACAGGAGCTTTTACAGTTATGCTAGCAACAACACAGCGATGAACACCTCCATTTTCCTTCAGCCCAAAACTATTTTATCAGCAACTGCTAAAACAAAAGTGGCCTCCCCAGGACAGGAAGGCCTTTTCAGAGTATTCTAAGGTCAATAAGTTACCAATAGACCATCAAATCTACGAAGATGAACTTCATCCACCAAGCATGGCTTATCGAGTTTGCAAAATTTTCCAAATACACCCCATTTACTGTTTAAATCACTCGAAGAAATGGAGCCAAAATTCGAGCTTGAAATACTATTTTTAAACTCCCCCGATGGCATTTTACCCTCCTCAGACAGGGCAATATCCAAGTCCAGGCCAGGTGAAGTATGGACAGGGATGGATACTCCATGCAAGGAACTTTCTATTATCGGTACCTTTTGATTCCCTTCATAGGTCCTTTCAGCTCGACAAGCCAATGCTCGAAGATTCACAGGCATATCTGATCTAATAATCCTCTCCAAAAAAATGGCTGGGAAATTGAATCTAGGTATCACGTTAACTTCATATGATAAAGTGGTTGTTGCAGAACTGCAAAAAAATAAAATAAAATAAAATAAAATAAAATAAAAAATAAAAAGAGAGAGAGAGAAAGAGATCAAGAGAAGAAATAGAAATCAATAGCTTAATCACAAATATGTATGAAATAAGTAATAATATTTTATGAATAAAAACAAAAGAAGAATTAGTTCAATTTTTTATAAATTCAAATTGGTGTTGCCATGTTGGACAGAAAGCTTATATAGAGAGGAAACTATGTTTCATTGCGTACAAGAATGTACAAAAAGGGTGGGGGTTATATAATTAGTAAATCCCTATATCAAGGAATATATTTACTATACATAACTAATCTAAGATCAATGCACAACTACTGATCAGTGATCACAAACAATTAGCCTGTGATTAAGGACCACTAATAATGTTTTAACATAATTATCTATAAAGTCAAGATTTAATTACAACCATATATAATCAGCCTAAAATTCAAGGTCAACTAAAACTCTTTAAGACACTTTACCAACTTGTTTTGTGATAATTTAAACTTAAAAGAGTGTCAAGAAGGAAGAGGAGGTGCACAATGGTGCGTCTTTGTGAAGAAGGCAACTGTGTAGAAACAAGTGGAAATGAAATGGTCACTAGATGGAGATGGTATGAAAAAGTTGCGATCAGTCTCTATGTGTTTTGTTCGCCTATGAAAAACAGTATTATTAAAATGCAAATACTAGGACCAGAAAGAGAAACTCCTAAATGTGCAGCAACCACATCAGGTAACTATCTTCGCTATAGAAATAGTCATGGCTTGATATTTTTCCATGACAGTATAGGAGCACAACTATCCGGTTTTTGACTCTTTATGAAATGAAAGTCTCCCAGAAAATTGAATAATATAGTTGTGGATGCCCCAGAGAGATTTCAAAATACTAAGAACTGCATTTTAATGGGCAACAAGAGAAGAGATAACAAGGCTCAAGGTATCAACCCCATAGGCAATGCCAAGCATTTCTCAGGTAAGTGGCTACAACAGCAACAAAACAACACTAATCATTGCTGCCTTTACCCCACTTTTATCTTCTTCTTTTTTTAATCTTTCCTCTACCTCTACACGTTCCTCAAACGAAACTTCAGACCCTCTTTTTTCCCCTTCAAAACCTGCTTCACTTCCCTCTCCAAATAGACTGGCTCTTGATAAAAACTTCACCAACCTGCCTTTAATCTTCACATTGCCATTCTCACATCTAAACACAAACCTCCCACACAAATATAATGGCAAAGCTTTGTGAACACTACAAATTTCATTTTCTGTTGAAATGTTTGTTTTATTTATATGATCACAACAGAGGTCTAATCTTCAATCTTGTACTTTCATAATGCCTTCTTATATTTCTACAGCTATATTTCTAGTCTTGAAATGTTTTCTTTGAACATTACAAAGTTCACTTTAAGTGCCATGTCTTAGAATTCTCAACCAGCAGAAAGATTTTATAAACTCCGAATCATGACCTACATATCCAGCACTGTAGTCTTGAATAAATAACTGCTATGGAGGTCTTTTTGACATGAAAAATGAAGATAGATCTGCTTAGGCTTGTTTCCTTCTTACACTTGAATCAGTAGTAGACTTCCTCTTAATACAGTCAGCCATGTTTATAACAAAAGATCATGCAAAGTATAAGACAAAGCAGAAGAAAAAAGTCTCGCAGATTGCCTATCTACCTATATTTTTCTAATTGTGAGTTAATATAGTAACAAATAGTACAAAATCAGAAGTAATGAATTAAAGCTTTGTGAAGTCAACTTTAGATAGACTAGCAATAAAGCATCTCCAGTACCAAAAGAAAGCCAAAGGAAAGAGACAGTGAGAAAATGCAAAAAATTAAAATAAAATAAAAAGTACGTTGGCTTTCATAACAGATACATGGATCTACCTTGGCCCAGATTTGATGGACCATTTGCCTTCAAATTTCTTAAAGTCGCCATCAACCATGGAAAAGTGAAGCTCCCTATCATTGGCCTGCATCATTACGAAAATAAGTATGTTCCAAATACAGATAAGCCAAAGCATGTCTAAGAAACAAATAAAACCTCAAACAATGGGTGATAAAAACAAAATGTCAAAGACTTGAGAACAGATGCTTGAGAAAATATTGGAAACTAAAATGACCATAATTAAGCCATAGAAACTACAAGAATAGAAACATGGATCCTCCTCACTGAAAAAAGAAGGACCAAACTATTTTAGTTTGAATGATTATTAGCAAATGATACTGATCAAAAGAATTATTAGCATATGATACAAGGTCAACTTTACTAACATCATAAGCATGTAATCTTAAGAGTTTATGCAATGGAAGTGTAAGACCACAAATAATTCAAATAACATGACAACTTT
The DNA here is from genome assembly GCA_954870605.1 of Acer campestre. Lineage (NCBI taxonomy): Eukaryota > Viridiplantae > Streptophyta > Magnoliopsida > Sapindales > Sapindaceae > Acer > Acer campestre. Next base: position 17,089,719 of record OX940811.1, on the reverse strand, counting down.
AAGAGAGAGGATTTGTATTTGATAATTGATGTATGGCTTTTGTAATAGAGAGGCTTAAAACAAAATACAGAGGTCCACTATTTATACTAGTCTTAAGGAACCTTCATTATAATACTAAATTAATTTGCCTAGGAATTATAATTTCCATAGTCTTGTAGATTTTCTTAAGATTTTTACTAGGAAAAAAAAAAATTCTAACAATACATGCATCATTATGTAAAAGTCATTCAAGAACTAAAATAACATCTAAAAACATTAGGGATCAAATGTAGCAATATCCAGATTTTCAAAATTAATTCTTTAACTTGTAATTAGTACATAAGATGATAAGCACATCATCCAAATCCAAATATAATCAATTTCTAAGAGAAAAGTGCTTGAACAACATACTAGTAAAATGACTGTAGAAACAGATACATTTTGAAGATCACATTCTTGGTAAAGGTACAGCTACAAGACTAGAGAAACTGTAATGGGTTTGAGATGGTTACCGAATGGAGAAATTCCCGGAGATCCAAAACAACACGAGCTTCAATATGCCAATACAACGCTCTTTGCAAGCCTCTCTGCTCCAACCATATCCGACCAGGATGTGGGCAAGGAATTCTCCCACTGAGTATCCAAAAACAGTAAGCATCAATAAAAGAAAAAAAAAATTATCAGGTGCGGGATCCTAGGATCACCGATTACAGTGTAAAAAAACATAATCAGTGTAAATTTACACTGATTATCACCTCCGATAACCAGTGATCCCGCACGAATTTTCTTGGAAAGTTACTGTACAAACATATTCTGTTTTGGTGAGAATAGCAGCGTCATCTCATCTTTGATCAAAGAAATTACCTGCAAACAAGATTTGGTATAAAATCAGCGAGGCGTTCATAGTCAGTGAGAGCGTTCCAGACCGAGTCTATGTCGGCTTGAACCGATATTTCGGCCTTAACTCTTCGTTCCCGCCACGAAACGACATCCACTTCGCAACCTACTTTTCTCTCTTCATCATCATCATCATCGCCATTATCTTCTTTTCGCAGCTTACTGATGTTAAGATTATTGTTCCCGGAGACCGAGGAGCGAATTCTGGCTTTGGTGTAGAGTTTGGGGATGTTAATTGAAGAGTAATAGAGCAAGCATTTGCGCTGAAATATCTGAGAATGAAATGGTAAATAGTGTAAAAGTCTATCCAAGTTGGAGGTGATCGTGATCATGGAGATTAAAGAGAGAGTTGAGGTGGAGAGAAACTGAAATGCATAGTCGACTCCACTGTAAGCCGCCGTTGTTCAGATAACACAACACATTGTCCACCACGTGTTTCGGGGTTTGTCGTTTAATGTAGCCGAATGAGTGGCGCGGTTCGTATGGTTCAAAACAATCTTATGGATCTAGGATGTCAAAATTACCATCTACCCCGAAACCTGTGGGACAATTTACGTTGTTGTGTGGGGCAGGTGATTTTAAGTTCCCCCCCTCCCCTCCCCTCCCCTCCCCTCCAAATCCATCCCCATTATCAATGTAATTATATGTTCAAAAATATATAAGGAAGTTTGAATTAATAGGATCAATGTACATTGTAGTAGTCAAAAATGGTCCTTGGGCCCAGTGCTTAAGGCACAAACCCTATTTCACTGAAATTTGGTTTAAGCCCACATATGATAGGTCGACCTGAAGTTCTAGTCAGCTGAAACTCGACTGGTTGACTCAATCTTGCATCAGTTACAGTTTCGACTGTAACGGCTGTAACGACTGTAATGACCGGGTTGAGAAGAAGTAAATCTCTCTGGAAATCTCTCCCACAATCGACCTGTTCAAAAGGTTCAAATGAAGATGAATGTGAGGAAGAAGGGGCTCCTATAAATAAGAGGGATGAAACCATAGAAAGTCTCTTTGAAAATTATCACGAAGAACAAGCTCTTTAGCATCTTGAAACTCTGCTCATCCACACTCTGATCACCGGAATCTGATCTCTTTCACAATCACATTCAACCATAACAAATGCTTAGCCCAAGCACATCTAAGGCTATAAAGACTCGCCCCCACAATTTCTTTATTTCTTTTTATCGTTTTTCTCTACTCGTATACTCTGTTTTGTAGGATCTTAAAGAAGTCGACACATCCCATTCGATAGGCTAGTCCAAGTTGCTTGGGCCTAACTCAAATCTAACCCGATCTAAATCAACTGTAGGTCGACCCCCTACATTCATGACATTTTAGTGATATGGTGTATGAGCGTATCTCTCTTTCATAGTGGTGGTGTGGAGTTCAACTCTCGCCATACGTATTTTAATCCCCTAATGAGGAATCTCATACTTGCTCATTTTATTTAAGGAAGATATTTATCAAGATTAGGAATGAGATCCTTTGTACAAATTGGAATTGGGGATGGTTATAAAAACCTTGTCCCTTAACCATCCCATGGACATCTACACGGATTGCAAACCCCTCCAATTCTCCAAATGTCAAGTCAGTGGTTTGCTTTGTGGGTTATGGACCAAAAAAATGAGAGCAAATTAAACCCTATGTTATATATATATATATATATTATAATTTACAACTATTACAATAGGATTGTCGGGACCTGCTTGTTAACAATAATTACTATGCGGAAGCATTGTCGGATAGCCATAGAAAAACAATGGTGTTGCTTCTATGCCTTTCTGTTGGTTACATTCAACTTCATTGGTGTTGCTTCTATGCCTTTCTGTTGGTTCTTGCTATATTTATGTCACTTTGGGGTTCCTTTTGATATACTTGATTCATGTGGTTAGTGGTTACTGGTTCATGGTATTGCTGATGGTAATTGCTTTTATGATGTGTAGTATTTAAACTTTTTTTTTTCTTCAGGATCTTATTTATCATTTTATTAAAGTGTAAAATTCCTCCTTTAAAACTTGGCTATACCTGGGTTTGTTATCTCGGTCTAATGTTATGGTTGTTTGCTTGAATTTGGTTGGCATCTATGAATCATTTGTGAGAAGAATGCCTTCTATATGTGCTATACATGTACATTTTCCTTGTGCAAGGGCTGCATCAAAAATGCTGCCATCTTATGTGTAAGAGGTAACAAGGGCTTTCGTGAGACATGTATGAAGACTGTGATGTTAATTGAAAAGAATGAGTAGGGAAACAAGAAAATGGTAAGTGTGCAATTTACATATATGGTTCTTTAAAATAACTTCCGTTTTATTGTTTCTTTTCCTATGGTGGGTCATTCTCAACATCAAGGCTGTAACAAATAAATTATGGTAGTGTTTTGGGATATAAACTTACAGTGTGTCAAATTGTGGCATTTTATGCTGAAATTGCATTTGAGAGTACTTGAGTGTTTCATTATGGAGTTACTCAAACTTTTGCATTGATTCTCCTCCACATTGAGTTACTCAAGCTGAATTTGGTTTAGTTTGGATTTTTGTATGATGGCTCCTTTTGATTCTTTGTATCAGTATTGTATTGATTTCAATTTTGAATAATGTAAACACTTGATTTAGTTTATTGATCAAGTTCTTCAAAACTACTATCAAGTTGGCATAGCCTTAGTGTCCAATTTCTAGCCTGTATTCTACTGTCAAGTTGGTATATGCATCTTTTGGTTTAATTTTGGCATATTGATGTTTGATTTGCTATATTGCTAGGCTTAGTGATGTTTGAATATTTGGATTGGATCTTGTAGTGGTTGTGTACTCTTTGGTTTGGTATTCTCAACTGTATTTTGGTTTCCTAACTGCGTTTGGAAATCGCAACAGCAGTTGGGAATTCCTAACAGCTGTTGCGAATTTCCAACCGCTGTTAGGAAATCCCAACTTCTGTTGGGAATTCCCAACTTCTGTTGGGATTTCCCAACTTATGTTTGGAATTCCTAACTGCTGTTAGGAAATCTCAACAGGTGTTAGGAATTCCCAACAGCAGTTGGGAATTCCAAACTGCATTTAGGAATTCCCAATTGCTGTTGGGAATTCCTAACACCTGTTGGGATTTCCTACCAGCAATTAAGAATTCCCAACTGTTAGGAATTCTGAACTACTGTAACAAATATCACCTTAAATTGTTTATTCGGTTAAAACATGTGTACTGATATAATTTTTTATTTTTATTTTATTTTATAGTTTTATGTTATATTTCTGGATAATTAAATGGGAGAAAAGGTGGATTTGTTACTAAATGTTGCAGGACATTACAGAGAGAGTCTATTCTATATTGGATGTATATACATTCATCTAATTGAATCAAGTATACAAAAAAAAAAAAAAAAATGTATCTTTCCAAGAATCACCCTAATTTCATGTTTTGTAGTTATTACTGTTTTCATGCATGAACATGTAATTATCTTTCCAAATGCATGAACCAATTGCCATTTGTATCATTGTACATCAACAAAGACAAGAGACAGAGACAAATACAAGATGTAGCGGATTCAGTTATGCGAATTACAATTATAAACACAATTGAATAGAATGAACCTCTTTCATAGTGAAACACAATTGTTTCATCTCAAGCAATTCAATCCATTACAACAAGGTAACTTGAAACAATTAATCCCTAAAAAGTTGCATATAAAATTGTTGAATCAATTCAATCCATAACAGTTAACAAGTGTGAAAAACCATTATTACACAAGACCGTCAAACAACACTTTTACGTTCTACAGTGACACATAAAGAGGTTTTTGTATTCACATCGAAATTTGTATTATTACAATTGAAAATAAAAGTTGTATTTTGTATCATTCATTCATCATTAGGAGAACATATGTACACAGCAAAAATCATATCTGTAAGTGCCTCACTTTTTGATTGGCTTATTTCATCGACAAAATCACAATGGGGTTCAATCTTGTATGGGTAGCTTAGGATTGAAGAAATTCTACTCAAATACTTAAGGACCTCACTGTGGACATCAAGAGCTTCACGGAAGGTAGCTACTTGATCTTGACTCTCAATTGAAGAGATTTAGTTGCACACACACGACACACACTTTCTAGCATGCATGTGTGATTATTGCTTTTTGTATGTTTACTTTACACCAATCACATGTGCACAATTTTCTTATGTGTTGTTTGCATCTTGTCCTATGCGCTGGTGCTTTTACCTGTGCAAGAACAGCGCAGTGCACCGGTCCACATGCGCTGGACCAGTGCAACTTTGGCAGAGGATTACGGCTGGTGGTGCGCTGGTCGTCATGCATAACTTGATCAGCGCAACATTGGCAGAGGTGTGCCGCTGGTTGTGCGCCGGTCATGGTGCGCCAGTCATGGTACGCTGGTCGTGCGCTACTCGACCAGCGCAGCACTATTGCAATAAGCGAGAAGCTGGAACGTTTTTTCCAAAATGACCTCACTTTGCTTGGATCTTACATATGTGCATATATATATGTCTTGATAGCCTTTGGTAATTTTTTAGAGCAAAAATTACATCTTTTGAGAGCCATTGAGTATCTTTAAAGCAAAGATATCAAGACTTGATTTTTATTACTCAAAACACAAACACCCATCATACTTTCATGTTTCATACATTATCTAGCATGTTCTAGTTTGATTTTTATAGGGTGTTCATCTTTTCTCACATGACTTGTAGTTAGAACATCATTAACATCATTTCACATGTTCTTTATCTACAAGATAGCCTTTTTATTACTTGACTAGTCTCAAGATTGCATCTTTATGACTTGACTCTTTTCAAGATAGCTTTTATTGTGTTTTGTGAGTTGTTTGTGATAGCTATTGCATATAGGGTTTGATTTGCACATATAGCTAGGTTGTATGAATGTCAAATAGCCACTTGATATCTAGGAATGTCTCTAACATGTTCATCCATGCCTAGATAAGGTTAAATGTCTAACCTTGCATTTTAACATCTTGAATATTGCACATATTCACCTTAGGTTGCGTTTATCTCTTCTCTTTGAGAGACAAGTCTTGTATTTGCCTTTTGGTAGTTTGCAAGTAAGATACTAGATTCACTTTTGAAGGCCCGCGGGTAGTAGTGGTGGATTAGTAACCGTATAGGGTTTGATGAGGTCAACCTAGGTTGTAATCACCATTACAATTAGTGTATTGAGATTCTTGTGTGGCGCACAAAACAGCCCGTGATATTTCCCTATGTGGGTTTCCACGTAAAAATCATGTGTCTTTTACTTTCCGCATTTTTATACCTGATTTTAGTTGTTGACTAGTTGGGGTTGATTTTGTAATATTGTCTAATCTCAAAAATTGGTAAAAAGGGATTAAAATATATTCCCCCCCCTCTAGATTATATTAGGACTTGTTTATATTTATTTTCAATTGGTATCAGAGCGGGTTCCTTAACATAATTAGGAGATCCCTTACTCTTGTTAGAGTTTTTTGCATTTGTTTGCATTTTGTGTGTTTAGCTTGTTTGTGTGCATTCATATCATTCTCACATAAACACAATGAGTGGAAATGGAATTGGAGGCGAGGGTGCCTCTAGCACTAGACCTTTTTTGCTCAACGGGGTCAATTACACATCATGGAAGGGCAAAATGGAAGTATATGTGTGCCAAATTCATGACCGGGCATGGATGGCGATTGAAGATGGGTACACGCCATCTATGATGACTCCTACGAGAGGTGGAAAGGAAGTCCCCAAGCCAAAGGCAAAATGGACCCCCCAAGAGTTTGAGGCTTCAAAATGGAACAACAAAGCTATGCACGCAATCCTATTTGCCATGGATGACAACCAATACAAACTCATTCAAACTACAAGGATAGCAAAGGAAGCTTGGGACATATTGGAGATGGCTCATGAAGGAACCGAGGTAGTTAAGGACTTCAAGCTCCAAGTCCTCCGAACACAATTTGAGACCATAAGGATGGAAGAGGATTAATGACTTCCAAGTGAAGGTTATGGATATAGTGAATCAAAGTCACCAACTTGGTGATCCTTACTTGGATAGAAGAATCAAGCAAAAGATCATGAGATTGCTTTTCGAGAGGTTTGAATCCAAAATGACGGCATTGGAAGAAAATAGTGACTACTCAAAGATGAAGCCAAGTGAAGTTATTAGAAGGCTCTTGGCCTATGAATCTAGGAAGGGTCCTACATCTACACCTCTAAAGAAGCAAAAGAGTCTTGTCTTGAAGAACATCAAGGTAGAAAAAGGATGAAGAAGACTCGGATGAAGAAATTGTTTTGATGGGAAAGAAGTTCAAGCAATTTATGAGGTTTGAGAAAAAAGGGGTTTGGCTATAAAGGAAAGTTTGTGAAGAAGAAGGCCCATCTTCAAGAAAGGGGAGCAAACTTAAGAGAAAGACCCCAAGAAGGGTGTCCAATGCTATGAGTGTAGTGGCTTTGGTCATATTGCTCCCGAGTGTGCTAACTTGAAGAAGAAGAGAGGAAAAGCCATGGCGGTGACTTGGAGTGATAGTGATGACCTAGAAGAGGAAGATAAGTCTTCGGATGATGATGAAGACCAAGTTGCCAAGTTCATTACTTTTTCATCCTCTCACAATAGCAATGAAGTTATGAGTGACAAAGAAGAGGAAGAGGAAGAGGAAGACGACAAGCAAGAAAAAAGTAACTCAAATGGTGAGAGCAACTCTTCAAACTCCAATTTTGAATTTGATGAAGAGATGGGCTATGATGACTTCATGAGATTCTTTGAGAACTCTAGATTGAAGAAGAAAAAAGAGATACAAAAGTTGAAAGGGGAGAAGCTTGTATTGACCTCTAAGGTAACTCATTTGACTAAGGAAATGAGTAAAGCTAAGGAGATGGAAGAAGGTTTGAAGATGGAGCTAGTCTTGGCTAAGAAGAATGAAGAAAACTTGAGGAAAGAGCTCATGGAAGCGAAAATGAGTTCCGGAATCGAGAAGCTTGACAAGATGCCACCTTGTGGGAAGAGACCAAGTGACAATAAGGGGTTAGGATATGTGGAAGAAATGGAGACCACTTCCTTGAAGAAAACAACCTTTATCAAAAGCAAAGAGATTGAAAACGCTCAAACCCCTCAACAATCAACTAAGTGGGTGGAAGTTGGTGAATCCTCAAATCAAGCACAAGCAAGGATTCTAACAAGAGCTTTACCACAAGCTAGAGCTCTTCAACATAGACCTTCACAACCAAGACCTTCTCAACCAAGACCTCCAAAACTAAGGATCTCACAAGCTCAACATGGGGTATTTCATGCTTAACCTAGAAGACATGCCAACTTGGCTCAACCACAAAGGAGATAGTTGCCTCAACATCCAAGAGCAACTCAAAATAGAAGGAGGCCACAAATGCTTGTACAAGGCTATGGTATGAACTCCTATTTTATTCATACTTGCCATTTTTGTAGAATTAAAGGCCACATTAGGCCTAATTGTTTTAATTATATTAAATTGTGTAGAAGAGAAAGCATGATTGAGAAAAATATGCTTAGAAGAGCCACAATGCATACACCTAGGAAATTTAGAGACAATGGACCAATGGCTCATAGGAATGACCATGTTTCACCTAGGATGAATAGAAATGATGAATATTATTGCTATGTGGCCCAAGTTGCCTTAAAAGCCAATGCCTCAAACACTTGGTACCTTAATAGTAGGTGTTCTAGGCACATGACCAGAAACTCTAGTTTCTTTAAAACTCTTGTAATGAAGGATGGTGGATTTGTCACCTTTGGTGATGGGTCAAAGAAAAAGGTTATAGGGAAAGATAATATATCTATTCCCGGTTTGCCCTCCTCACCCAATGCTTTTTATGTAGATGACTTACAAGTATATCTTATTAGCATATCACACTTGAGTGATGAAGGGCTTTCGGTTATGTTTGGCAAAGTTGATTGCTCTATTCTTAAGGAAAATGGGCAAGTTTTGTTGAAAGACAAGAGATCAAGTGACAATTGCTATTGTCTTGAGTCTAATCTCATCTTTTGTAACTTGTCCACTAGTGAGCAAGTTGAAGTGTGGCACCAAAGATTTGGCCACATGAACTATAGGGACTTGAAAGTCATTGATAGATTGAATGTTGTTAGAGACCTTCCCAAGCTTGGGAAAAAGGCTGAGGGTGTTTGTGGACTTTGCCAACAAGGCAAGCAAACCAAGAGTCTGCACAAGAAAGACAAATACCTTTCCACCAAAGAGCCATTGGAGCTTCTCTATATGGAACTTATGGGTCTCATTCAAACCGAAAACTTAGGTGGTAGAAGGTACATTCTTGTTGTTATTGATGACTTCTCTAGGTTCACATAGACTTACTTCCTAAGAGAAGAGTCTGAAGCCTTTGAGAAATTTAAAATGCTTTGTGTCAAAATTCAAAATGAGGAAACTTCTCACATTAAAAGCATTAAGAAAATTAGAAGTGGTCATGGGAAAGAGTTTAAAAATGCTAGCTTTAAAAACTTTTGCAATAGCTTAGGCATTTCCCATGAATTTTCGGCCCCTAGGACTCCTCAACAAAATGGTGTTGTTGAGAGGAAGAATAGAGTCCTCCAAGGGATGGCCCATGTCATATTGCTTGGCAACAAAGTCCCTAGAAATCTTTGGGTTAAAGCCATCAATACGGCTTGTTACATAGGGAATAAAGTATTCCTTAGGCTCGGGACTAAACAAACATCCTATGAGTTATGGAAGGGTAGAAAACCCAATGTGAGCTACTTTCACATCTTTGGAAGTAAGTGCTATATACTTAATGACCATGATCAACTTGGAAAGTTTGATGCCAAGAGTGATGAGAGTATTTTTATTGGATATGCACTTAATAGCAAGGCCTATAGAGTTTTTAATATAAAGACTCGAAGTGTGATGGAATCATCAAATGTTGTCTTTGATGATTGTAGGCCCAAACATGATGACCATGAGGAGGATGTTTGTGAGATTGATGACCTTCCCTTGAAGGATTATGGTGAAACTTCAAGTGGTATGAAGTCAAACCAAGATGAAGATGATGATTTACCTCTTAATAGAGTTCCTCCTTTGGACTCTAATGAACCCGCTCTTTGGGTTAGGAAACTCGATGATAAGGATGATATCATTGGAGATGTTGGAGAGGGTGTTAGGACTAGATGTCAAATAGCTAATCAAATTAGCTACACTTGTTACACCTCTCAAATAGAATCCAAAAAGGTGGATAAGGCCTTGAATGATGAATATTGGGTTCTTGTCATGCAAGAAAAACTAAACCAATTTGAGAGAAATGAGGTTTGGACTCTTGTTCCTAGACCTAAAAACACCAATGTCATAGGCATTAAATGGGTGTTTAGGAACAAATCCGATAAGGATGACAACATTATGTGAAACAATGCTAGGCTTGTTGCACAAGGGTACTACCAAATTGAGGGTATCGACTTTGAGAAGACATTTGCTCCCGAAGCCCATTTAGAGTCCATTAGGCTTCTCTTATCCATTTCTTGTGTGTACAAGTTCAAATTACACCAAATGGATGTCAATAGTGCCTTCCTCAATGGCTTCTTACATGAGGAAGTGTTTGTTGAACAACCCAAGGGGTTTGTGGATCCACACCACCCCTCCCATGTCTATCGTCTTAAGAAGGCTTTATATGGATTGAAACAAGCACCGATGGCTTGGTATGAGCGTCTCACTCTCTATCTTGTTAACAATGGCTACTCTAGAGGTAGTGTTGACAAGACCTTGTTCATCAAGTGCACTAAAAATGAGCTATTCATACCTCAAATTTATATTGATGACATTGTATTTTATTTGTTGATGTCATGTCTCATGAGTTTGAGATGAGCATGGTTAGTGAACTAAATTATTTCCTAGGTTTGCAAATTAAGCAAATGCATGATGAGATCTTTATATCCCAAGCTAAATATGCCAAAAGCCTAGTGAAGAAGTTTGGCCTAGAGAATGCCAAACATTGTGATACATTCATGAGCACCACCTTGAAACTAAGCAAAGATGCTAGAGGAAAGGATGTGGAGCAAAGTCTATATCGTGACATGATAGGAATCTTGCTTTACTTGACTGCAAGTAGGCCCGATATAACATTTAGTGTGGGTGTGTGTGTGCTAGGTACCAAGCTATTCCCAAGGAATCTCACCTTGTTGTGGTAAAGAGGATAATTCGGTTTGTGAATGGTACCTCAAACCATGGGATTTGGTACTCCTTTGACACTAATCCAAGTCTTGTTGGATATAGTGATGCCGATTGGGTATGAAATTGTGATGATAGGAAAAGCACATCAGTGATTGCTTTTTCCTTGGGAACAATTTGGTTTCTTGGTTTTGCAAGAAACAAAACTCTATTTCCTTATCCACGGCTGAGGCAGAATACATTGCCGCCGGTAGTGCTTGCACTCAATTGATGTGGATGAAACAAATGCTAGCCGACTATGGCTTGGAGCAAGGTATTCTTACTTTATTTTGTGATAACATGAGTGCCATTAACATTTCTAAAAATCCCATCCAACATTCTAGGACTAAGCACATTGACATTAAACACCATTTCACAAGAGAGCTAGTTGAGAGCAAAACCATTGCATTGGAACATGTGGGAACACCAACTAGCGGATTTGTTTACAAAACCCTTAGACACTCTTAGATTTGGGAACCTTAGCAAGTATATTGGGATTTGTCAGTTAGGTTGAAGTGGAATGTCTTGACCCCATATGGGGAGTTCAAGCAAAGAGAGTAAAGTTGAATGATCATGCATTGTGCTACATTAATATATTTTATGCCTCTTACTTAATTGATTGAGATGATTGGTTGTACATTATTATATGTATTTTTTCTTCTTAATAAGTGTGATACATTGCCCTGCTTGCAATCCATGTCGTATTTATGCTCAAACATGTATTTTTAGTATAGGAGATGTACTTTAGGAGTACTTTTTGAATGACCTTTAATTGATTCCCATGACATGATGATTCCTTTTGTTGACATGCACAAAAGTGAAAAGTATGATATGCTTGATTGTTTTATCTTGAATGCAATTTTATGTGCAAAAGCAAATATTGAGACTTCAATTAATAAGGATCTTAAAATCCAAAGTCCCTCTTTCTTTATTTGTAGAACAAGGCTACTATCATACGGGTATCTCACCCGGAAAAATCAAATAGGGTGCAAAGTCGGTCATGTCTTGTTTTGCATATAAAGTTGGATATAGTTGCTTTTTAAAATTTGAAATGCTTAAACTCTATATCCTTGCTTTTTCCATGGCAAAGGGTGAAATTGGTTTGACTTCTTTTAGGAAACCTTTGTTGTTTACTTTGCCAAATACCATTGCTTTTGAACTTGAAGGCAACATGTATTGTATGTAAAGCATTCTTGTCATACATTTTTCTTAAAATAAAACTCATTGAATCTCTCTTCTTAATTAAGTTGTATAAAATTGCTTATATGATTATGCATATGTGGTTGTGCTACAAGCTCTCCTTGCTAATGCTTACCCATTAGGGGAGACTCCCTTTGCCTATCTCATGACAAAAATGGGGAGTAAGGTTGGGGGAGAATTTGATTTTTCTTGGGCATTGCATTTAAGGGGAGTTAAGAGAGAGAGAGTAACCCATGTTGGGAGGTGATGCATTTAGGGGAAGTTGCATTGCATTGCTTGATTACATTAATTGATAGCATCTTTTTTTTGTTGGCAATTACTCTTGTTACAAGCACTTCTCACACACTTGCTCTTGAAAGGTATCTTTATTGTTAATTGTGTGTAGGTTGAAATTTTCTACAAGCCTTGGATTGACTTGAAGATGCTCAAAACTTAGTATAGGGCTTTATTTGTAATGTAGAAAATTTTATTGACTTATTTCGTTGACAAAATCACAATGAGATTCAATCTTTTAAGGGTAACTTAGGATTGAAGAAATTCTACTCAAATGCTTAAGGACCTCATTATGGACATCAAACGCTTTAAGGAAGGTAGCTACTTGATCTTGACTCTCAATTGAAGAGATTTAGTTGCACACACACACACACACACACACACACACACACACACACACACACACACACACACACACTCTAGCATGCATGTGTGATTATTGCTTTTTGTATGTTTACTTTACACCAATCACACGTGCACAATTTTCTTGTGTGTTGTTTGTATCCTGTGCTGTGCACTGGTGCCTTTACCCGAGCAAGACCCGCTCAGTGCGTCGGTCCACATGCGCTAGACCAGTGCAGATAAACAGCACAACTTTTGCAAAGGATTGCCACTGGTGGTGCGCTGGTCGTCATGCGCAACTTGACCAGCTCAACATTGGTAGAGGTGTGCCGCTGGTTATGCACTGGTCATGCGTTACTCGACCAGTGCAGCACCAACGCAATAGGCGAGAAGTTGGAACGTTTTTTCCAAAACGACCTCACTTTGCTTGGATCTTATATATATATATATGTCTTGATAGCATTTGGTCATTTTTTAGAGCAAAAATTACATCTTTTGAGAGTCATTGAGTATCTTTAAAGCAAAGGTATCAAAACTTGATTTTTATTACTCAAAACACAATCACCCATCATACTTTCATGTTTCATACATCATCTAGCATGTTCTAGTTTGATTTTTATAGGGAGTTCATCTTATCTCACATGACTTGTAGTTAGAACATCATTAGCATCACTTTACATGTTCTTTCTATACAAGATAGCCTTTTTATTACTTGACTAGTCTTAAGATTGCATATTTATGATTTGACTTTTTTCAAGATAGCTTTTATTGTGTTTTGTGAGTTGTTTGTGACAGCTATTGCCTATAGGGTTTGATTTGCACATATAGCTATGTTGTATGAATGCCATATAACCACATGATATCTAGGAATGTCTCTAACATGTTCATCCATGCCTATATAAGCTTAAATGTCTAACCTTGCATTTTAGCATCTTGAATATTGCACATATTCACCTTAGGTTGCGTTTATCTCTTCTCTTTGAGAGACAAGTCTTGCATTTGCCTTTTGGTAGTTTGCAAGCAATGGACTAGATTCACTTTTGAAGGCCCGCGGGTAGTAGTGGTGGATTAGTAACCGTATAGGGTTTGATGTGGTCAACCTAGGTTGTAATCACCATTACAATTAGTGGATTGAGGTTCTTATGCGACACACAAAACAGCTTGTGGTTTTTCCCCATGTGGGTTTCCACGTAAAAATCATGTGTCTTTTACTTTCTAGGTTTTTACAATTGATTTTAGTTGTTGACTAGTTGGGGTTGATTTTGTAATATTGTCTAATCTCGAAAATCGGTAAAAAGAGATTAAAATCTAATCACCCCCCTCTAGATTATATTAGGACTTGTTTATATTTATTTTCTATATCTACATTATAATTTTCCCAAAGCATGTTGTGCGGAAGAGGGATAGTTGTGCCGGGAAATGTTATGTAGCCTTTACGAACAATTCCACCTCTTCTCCTATTTAATTATCCTGAAATATAATATAAAACCATAAAATATTTATATCAGTACAAATGTTTTAATCGAATAAGCAATTTAAGGTGATATTTGTTACTGTAGTTCAGAATTCAAAACGCTGTTGGGAATTCCCAACAGCAGTTGGGAGTTCCTAACTGCTGTTGGGAATTCCAAACAGCAGTTAGGAATTCCTAACACCAGTTGGGTTCCTAACACCAGTTGGGAATTCCCAACTGGTGTTAGGAATTTCCAACATCAGTTGAGAATTCCTAACACCAGTTGAGAATTCCTAACACCAGTTGAGAAATCAAAATGCAGTTCAGAATACCAAACCTAAGAGTACACAACCATTACAAGATTCAATCCAAACATTCAAACATCACTAAACCCAGCAATATAGGAACTCAACCAAATGTTAATATTATTCGTGTCATATTTATAGTTACAACTTTTAAGTACTTATCCATTATCTTTAGGAAATTCTAATTCTTCTACTTTCGAAAAACTAGTATTCCCAGAAAAGATCAAGTGCCTTGGTATAAATATCAAATTTTCAATAATCATTAATCAAGTGCCTAAAGTAGTTTAATTATCAAATTTGAAATATCAAACTTGCAATTATCATTTATCAGGTGTGAATATCAGGTATTAACAAATTTCATAGAAGGCCATAAGGCCAAGCACTAAACAAAAAGGCAAGTCAGCCAGTCAACCAAATACAACAGCTGAAGACAAACCCATCAAAAACAACACCCCACAAACAACTACAGAAAACACACTAAAACCAACAATATAGGAACTCAACCATGACAATGAGATGACAAAAACACCAATAATATAACAAATCAAACATCACTATGCCAAAATTACCAAACACTAAAACACCAAAACATTATTGTCATCACCAAACACCCCACACAACCATAACAATCACATTGTAAAAACACCAACTAGTATACTTATTATAATTTTAGGAACTTCGAACCTAGAAATATCTAAAACCAAACATTACTATGCTAAAATTAGAACAAGAGATGCATATAATAAGCATCAGTAAAGGCAGATTCAAGCTCTATTACCAAAGCGACATGACAACAAAAGCAAAGAGTAGATCAAGAATATGATAAGCTCCACTTGCAAATAAAAGGATAACTAACTATAAGCTGCAAAATATGTCACTATACAATTTTCCAATAAGAAATTGCTACCACTGTAAATATACTAGCTTGAATTTTCATCAATATTGAAGTCAAAGGGGAAAAATATACTTATTGAAGAGAGATTTAACTATCGAAGTCGAAGGGGAAAAATCAACAAAGCTTTTAAACAGAAATTTATATTCAAACTCAAAATTAATTCCAAGTTGAATAAATATATGTGTTGGGGTTTTTTTTGCCCTAAAGCTTGTAATTTGTAAATGTGATTTGAACATAAATAAAAGAAGTAGTATATTCGTTCATTTTGTGTCATACTTTATATATATATATAACGTGTGCACTTAACATCCAAGATTGCCGGATGTAATTTCGAACTGAGTATATGAGTGTCATATACAGATGGATTCAGTTTGAAACGAGCAATCTAAAAAGTCCGTAGATAGCAAATAAAGATGGGTAATTTATTTATGGTTAATCTATAGCTGCGGTCCATTTCATAGTGTACGGTGATCCTATTGGATCATTCATATGGAGATATGAGAATTGAGGCACCTTGTATGATGTAATCATATAAGATTGAGCTACGATCTATATGACTCTCTCACCAAGATCCATTAATGATGAGATTCATATATATCAACTAATAATGGCTATATGTGGGTGATCTTAATCCTAAGTGTCTTATCGACTCCTTCAGGTTAGATCGTGGTCTTTGATATACCATGGGTGAGGTCGGAGTTACATTCACAATCAATATGCTCCATATGTTGGGATCGTGGTTTGGCTTATGGCTGGGATGGTTTGTACACAATAGTGGAATCCACTCTTTCTTGCGAGAAGTAGATGGTAGTTCCCTTAAGGGTTGATTCGGAGCTTGAACAATATGAGAGCTCTCCTAATTCCGTAGTGAATGTAGGATTTATTGTTCATTAGAGGATTAATGGTACTTAATGGAAAGATATAATTAGAGGGGTATAACATACGTTATGACCCAACTCTAATTATGAACTACTTGTGGAGGATTATACCATATATAATAGCTATATCGATGGACACCAAGAGTTATTGGTTTGTGTAAAAATGTCTACAGTTGAGAGAGTGTAGCTTCAGGTTTTTAGTGGAATAACACCGAAGTTAATAATCGTAAAATATTAATTAAAGAGTTTAATTAATTATTTATAAGGATTATTAATGCTCAAAATACTGTGAGTCTATTAGGTCCCCTTGCTAGCTCGATCGATTTAAGTAACACGGGTCATGGTTAATTAATTGGATTGTCCAATTAATTGTGTTACGAAAGTGACACGTGTTTAATCGGGAATTAGTTGAATAATGAGATTATTTAATTAATGGAAAATAATAATTATGTTAATTAAATAATTAGATTATTTAATTACGTAATTAATCATTATTGGAGGGAGTTCTTTGATATTTAATTTTGAAAGATAAGATAATGTGATTATTTTATTTTTAATTAAATATTGAATTTGAATTTAAAAAGTTTAAATTCATACTTTATTAATATCTATTAAAAGATATATGATATCTTTTAAAAGGATTTAATAAAAATTTAATCAGTTTAAAAAATATAGATATAATTTATATATATTTTTAGGCAACTGATGGGAAGAGAACACAAACTCACGTATTAAGTGAAGAAGAGAACACAAACTCACGCATTAAATGATAAGAGAGCACAAACTCACGCATTAAGTGGAAAAAGAGTTGCTTCGTTTGCTCCTCCTTGTTCCTGAGTACCGTGACGTGCCCACACGCCGTTATCAATCCCGGGTCATAGCGAGGAAGATCTTGTGGTTCAAATTAGGGAGCAGATCGTATTAAAGAAATGGAGCCTCTAACGCAGGTATGAAGAAAATTGTTTCTTCTCTTCTCTTTTATGTATTTCAATTTCAATTTCTTTTATTGTTCCGAGAAATAGATTCTAGGGTTTGTTAGTCACAGTATTTCTTTGAAATAATTTTTAAAATGTTCCTTCCACTGCGTGATCGGTAAATCGGGGTCCTATCAATATGACGGAGGACAGTGTAAGGAGTCATAAATTTATATTCAAACACAAAGTCATTTTAGGGTTCGTGTAAGGAGTTCAAACTCCTTACAATGTCCAAAATTGATTCCAAGTTAACTCAAACATTAAACAAAAATTCAAACAACACAATTTTTTTTTTTTTAAAAAAAGCAATTTATATTCAAGGGCCAGTAGCCAAGCAAAATAGAGGGACAAGAGAAGCAAAAACAACCAAAGAAAAACAAACATCAAAGAGCTGCGACAGGGTTACACCGCCCATAAAACCCTGTCGTTGCACTTTGATAGCAGCAACATAACAACAAAGCAAAGACGAAACGACAACAACAAACAACACACATTAAACAAACATTTTAGGGTTCTAATTCAAAAAAATTTCAAAAATTGAAGAACCATCATTCACCTTCACAAACAAAAATTCAAAAATTCAAGAACCACTCACCTTCTTTTTGTTGAAGCCAAACAAATTTGAGGCCATGTTCAAGCTTGTGTCACGTCGTTGACTTTAAGCTTCCTTCCCATCGCGCCATCGTCAACTTCAAGCTTCCGTCCCATCTTCGTCGGCATGGTTGGAGACTGCTGCCCTAGAATTGAAGTTAGGGACAGAGGGAGAGAAGGTCTTTTGAGAGAGATTATGGATCGATTAAGCTGTCAGAGATGAGGTTTGGTATTTTCAGAGAAATTAGGAATTTTCAATTGAAAGAGGTTTGGTCGATTAGAAAGAGTAGATAGGGGTTTAGAGTGTTTTGATTGGAATGTAATTTTTAAATTTTACAAGGGCAATATTGTCTTTCAACAACCCCAAAAGAGTTAGTTTTGCAAGTTTTTCAAAAAGGGGTTAGTTTTCAACCTGAGCCTCCCAAAAGGGTTAGTTTTCAATAAAACCCATGAGAAAATGAGAAACTTATAGCTTCTCCCAAAAGCACCTCAAGACGCCATGCCAAACTAAGCCTACTTGTTTCACATAAACTCTATTTCCTTGTATGACAAGCCTTATTGTCAAGAGAAATCATTTTCCTTCAAGCATAAGAACTTCCAAAAACATAATACTTCATATTCTGCTGAAGCTTTTCCGATTCACGCATGCTTATGATTGGCTATGGTTCGGATCATGGTTGGCCAACCACTCCCTACGCCATGTTTAATTCACTTGAAATTACATCACTCAGAAAACCGCAATCCATGCGTTGCATCACCCAAAACTTCTGTCCTCACCGCTATGCAATGTACATCGTTACCCACATCGCTTTTCACTCGTCTTCGTTTCTTCAGATCTTCAAGGTCTTCACGCCTCCCTCAAATACGACCTCATACTTCCAAACGTTTCCAATGTCTCTAAAAAGTCTCCGCATTTGTTGAATCCTGTTTGGTAACCAAATAAAATTGTAGCCATATCCAACAATCCTCCTGTTAACCGCTAAAAATGGCCCAAAGCACCAAAGCAGGACTTTCCCCGCTCCACCGTAAAAAAGCCTAGACCAGGCCAGGTCACACCCAGATCACCAAGGTAGGACCCGGTCCCAACACAGCCAAGCCCAACATGACCCCTTCATTCACCTCTTAGATTTGCCCTCTGAAGATCCACGACTCGGTACAACCAGGATTGCCCCAACGCCTCGACAATGGGACCATATCAAACCTTGTTTTGTCCCCGATGTGGACTAGAGAAGGGGACACTAGAACCGTCTCGGCACCGTTGGAAGCAACTGTTGTGGTAATGGAGCCTGGCCTACCAGGCCAAACCAGAGATAGGAGACATCAGAACCCCCTTGAGCCTCTTAGAACCACCTAAAACCTCCACCAAAGTCACAAGTTGAACCCGTGAAGGATTGATGTAAGCCATAGCAGAGGAACTAGTATAAAAAGAGAAGGAACCCAGTAAGGGCCAAAGGGTAGATGGGTATTAATTTTGGACAACTAACAATAAAATGGAAAGGTAAGGAATTGATGGTTCAGATCGGTTCGCCCTAAGCGACATCTACGGTCCGATAGGGGTCCAACTTATCCCTACCAGAGGTTAACCCCAATCATCACCAAAGAAAGAACCTGAATTCTAGCAGGCAGGGAGAATTCGAAAAGCACATAGGTAGAAAAAGGAAATATTGGAAAGAAGCGTCTGATAGTGGCAGCGTGACAGACGTTACCATTGTCTCTCCAACAGACCCAAATCGTAATAGCGACTTGTGTAGACAGCTCAGGTGGCCTCGGCCAACCAAAGTCGGTGAAAGCGCCACATAGCAACCTACTAAGCATCTAGGTTAGACCTGGCGCGGTTCCGGTTCGGTTTCGGTTTCGGTTCCGGTTCCGGTTCCGGTTCCGGTTCAGAACCATGGAACCGGAACCGGCGGTTCTGAACCCGTTTTTTTTTTTTGTTTTTTTGTTTTTTTTTTTGTTAATAAAAAATAATAATTTAAACTTGTATAAATGTCTATGTATAGACGTAATCGTATAGTTGTATTGTAAGTTGTAGTTGTAAATAAAATATTAAAATAAAAATAAACAAAATGACAAATTACAAAATTAAATAAAAATAAAAATAAACAAAATGACAAATTACAATATTAAATAAAAATAAAAATAAACAAAATTATAAATTATAAATTACATTTCATTGGGTATTTGGGAATTAAGTCACCCGAAATTCGATAATAAATAAATGACAAATTACAAAATTAAATTAAAATAAAACTAAAAATAAATGTAAAGTTATTAGCCTTGCACTTAATTTTTACCACAATTAAGTTGCCTACGTATCCTCTTGGGGGATTTAGAGGAATCAAAGGCCACGTAGTTCTTTTACCTTTTATTGCATGTTTGGCGCCATCTATATTCTGTAGTCTGTACTGTAAGTCTGTAAATCTGCTATTCTGGCTCCGCTGCATCAGGTTCGTCGTCTTTGAAGAAGTCGTATGTTGGGTCTTGTTGAAGTTCTTGTTGTCTGTATTGTGCTTTTGTCCAATCATCTATACAAACTTGCATTTGTAGTGATTTTGGAGGTAAGCAAGAACGCTGTTCATCTAGAATATTTCCTCCAGCGCTGAACTCTTGTTCCACTGCCACTGTAGAAACTGGTGTTGAAAAAATATTTTTGGCTATCATAGCCATGATTGGATAGTACACTGCGTGCTCTTTCCAATATTGTAAGATTTCAAATTTTTTCCCTGGTGTATCTTCTATAAACTCAAAAGGAGTATTTAGATAAGATTCCAGCTCGGAATACTTATCGGCGTTTGATGAAGAAGCACATCTAGGTTTTTTGGATTTTTTTGGATAACATACTATACCCTAACCCTATAAATCCAGAGGAGGAGGATTTTGGGGCCTGAGATGTAGTTTGTGTATGTGTAACATTTAAGTTTAGTGACGATCCATAAACTGTAAGATATTCATCATATAAATCATACAATAATTTCTTAAGTCTAGCACAACATGCATCAATATCATATTCCATTTTTAAACCATCGACCCCATAATAACCATTTAGAAAATAAGACATACTATCTAATTTACAACGTGGATCAAAAATCATGGCAATCAAATAAATATTTGGAATCTCCTCATAATAATCCAACCATTTTTGCTTCATAGCATGAACGGCTTCCCCTATTGATATGTCGGATTCACAACCACAAAATGCACCAGCAATATTAATACTGTCATAAATAAATAAATGAGTTGTAGGATAATAAACACCAGATAAATTTTGTGTAGCATTATTAAAGATGGATAACAAATTGAAAACATTGTAACAAGCATCTCAATGTGATTGATAAAGTTGAATGTGGGTAACATGAAATTGAATAAAAGAAACTAATAAATCCCTATATTCATAACTTTGAGCAAGCAATTTATAAGTAGAATTCCAACGTGTTGGAACATCACGAGAAAATCTAACGACACGTCTACCATTTTGTTTACAATATTTTACCCATTCATTCATTGTAGAAGAATGTTTCCACAAATACATTAGAGCTTTTTTAATAGGTAGAATAAAATGTTTAAGAGTTTCTAATCCTTTTTGAACACATAAATTTAAAACATGGCATGCACATCTTTGATGAAAAAATGTATCACCCAGATAAGGTTTGCATAAATCAAGTAAAGATGGAATAGCAGCAGTATTGGCAGAAGCATTATCAAAACCAATTGCAAAAATTTTGCTTTCAATTTTATACTCTGCAAAAATAAGTCTAAGCTGTCTAAAAATATTATGAGCAGTGTGTGCATCATCAAAAACTCTAAATGCAAGAATTCTTTTTTGAATAGTCCATGTATCATCCATAAAATGGCAAGTGACACCCAAGTATGAATGCGATTTCCAATGGTCAGTCCATATGTCGGCACATACGGAAACACGACCGATATGTTTATCAAAAATTCTTACTAACTTATTTTTTTCTTTGTTGTAAATCTTTTCAAGTGTTGATGTGAGCGTGGTTCTAGGAACACGGCATGCAGCAGGGTTTAATGCTCTTCGACAATAATTAACAAAACCAACCCTTTCACCAAAACTGAATGATAGGTGTTCTACTGCTACCATTCTTGCTAATTCTTCTCTATTTTGCTCATCAGTATAACGAAATAATTGTTGGTTAGGAGTAGTGTACCTGGGAATTTGTGTTTGTGACCTCGATCTAGTCTCTGCTTCTGGATGTTTAGCTAAAAGATGCTTCCGATAACTGCCATGTCCTCCAGATTTATGCCACTTATATACTTTGCTGCAGTAATTGCAAGCCACTGCAATGCTCCCATCTTCTTGCCTAATTTTCTTAAAATGTTTTACGAAGAGATCAGATTTGCTTTGCTGCCTCTGTATCAGATCATCTTCCTGCTCTCCTGGTTCCTGTGGATCAAATCTAAAATCTGTAGGTGTATCAATATAAGGCATATTATCTGACTGGCTTGTCAAATTGGGGCCGGGGCCGGGGGGGGGGGGGGGGGTGTCATCGGGATTGGGTTCTGAAATTATTAGAGGGGGAGTAGGAGAGTTTAGACCTAGGTCTTCAGCATAGGCCCGGCGTTGCAAATACTCGTGATAGGCGGTGTCGTCACGACCGAGATTATCGATCATAGGACCCTTACCTCTCATCGAAATTGAACGCCTAGGACCATCACGGCCGTGACCCCTTCCACTTCCACTTGCCATTTAAAAATTGAATTGTAAAATAAATTGGAAATAAAATTAATTGCAAATAAAATAAATTGGAGAATAGAGAGAGAAATTAGAAATTTAGAATTGGAAGTAAAATTAATTGGAAATAAAATATATCGGAAATAAAATAAATTGGAAATAAAATATATTGCAAATGAAATAAATATTAAAAACTTAGTAATTGACAATATTAAATATTTGGAAACTTGGAGAGTTGGAGAATAGAAAGAGAAATTAGAAATTTAGAATTGGCAATAAAATAAATTGGAAATAAAATATATTGCAAATGAAATAAATATTAAAAACTTAGTAATTGACAATATTAAATATTTGGAAACTTGGAGAGTTGGAGAATAGAAAGAGAAATTAGAAATAAAATAAATTGGAAATAAAATTAATTACAAATAAAATATATCGGAAATAAAATAAATTGGAAATAAAATATATTGCAAATGAAATAAATATTAAAAACTTACTAATTGAGTAATTGCCAATATTAAATATTTGGAAACTTGGAGACTTGGAGAATTGAGAGAGAAATTAGAATTAGAGAGAATTGGGAGGAAATAATTGTGAGGAAAAATGAAAGGGGTGGGGACCGTTGGGGGGCAACGGTCGGCTGACGTCAGCCGACCGTTGGGCCTTCAACGGTAATTTTAAAAAAAAATTTAAAAAAAAAAAATGAGGAACCGGCCGGTTCAGAACCGGAACCGGGGTCCGGTTCGGCGGTTCCGGTTCTGAAAAAACCAGAATCGGAACCGAAAAATCGATTCCAATTCCGGTTTTCCCGGTTCCGGTTTCGGCCGGTTCCTCCGGTTCGAACCGGAACCGAGCCAGGTCTAATCTAGGTGGACACTAGGGCATGGGTGGCACCATCCTGGTCGTTTGTGGCATGTATGCCACTTATGCTCGATAAGAACTAACGGTGGAGATCCCTAACGGTTATCCTGCCTATAAGATGGTCTCTCACCTACCCAACAGACCACCAGGTCAGCCCTAGGGCCTAGCTGGACAGATCCGACCCTTCAAGGCTGGTGCTGCAGTGGGCCTAGAATAAAGAAGCAATGAATATCATGCAAAGGTCCCTTCATGGAGGATCTTCCTCAGCTACCATATCCTAAACCCTCTATAAATACCCCCATTTGAGATATGAGAAAGGGGTTGGATAGAAGAGAGAGTTTAAGAGATATAAGAGAGAGCATTTTTCTACTATAGAATGACTAGTCTCCACTTGGAGACCAAGAAGAGTTTTTGTTATCCTTTTTTCTACTATAGAATGACTAGTCTTCGCTAGGAGACCGGATCAGAGATGAAAATTGTGATATATTGTACCCCCATTCCCTACTATTGAAAGGCTTAGTCACACCATGCATAAATGAGAAAATATCACCAATCACTCTGCTGTATAAGAGCCTTCTTATAATTCCCCTAATATTTTGTGAATTGTGTTCAACCCCAGTTGAGATCGGTACCAGCACCCTAGGGAACCGGTCCCTGCTAGCTTCTGGAACAGCCAAGTCCACCTAAGGACAAACCTCTCATTACTATCATTTGATCTCTTCTATCTCGGTACCTATTAGCCGCGGTAGAAGCGAGACCCAGCCATCCCAGACCACGCTTGGGCCTCTCCGACCACGAAGCACCGCTCCGCCTGGTCTAAGTGTTGTCTGAAGAACGACACCCAATTTCTTAGATAACACCTCCTTTATGGCGAGAATTCCTAAAAAACTTCGTCTATAACTTTGACTCTCAACATCGAGAATCAACATACCTACCACGAGGTATAACCACTTAGGAACACCTATCCTAAGATTTCACCGACACATGTCGAAATTACCTGTTGAAATTGTGGTGCAACTCCTCATATTAGGATTTCTAGGGAGAACGTCAGCCATTGATAGCCTTGTCCACCACACACCTTGCATCACCTTTCTAACCAATGCCCGTGCGTAATTGTGGACCCACTATTAGCAATACATCCTCTTCCGTGGCAACTAGCGGTCATGCCATGAGGATGTCTAGGCCATTTTAGAGGGCATTGCTGTAGTCGTCATACTTAAGAGAGGCAATTGCCGGATACCCCTTTTTGGAGCCTTTAGCCTCACTTGCCTTTTTGCTACAATCTTTCTTCATATGACCCGTATGTCCATAGTTCCATCAAGTGATTACTTTCTTGGAGTTCCCCTTCTTCCTACTATTGACCAAGAAGGTAGAGTTATCAGAAGATTTATCTTTACTCTTCAGCCTTCTTTCCTCAGAGACTAACTTACTCGTCACATCCTCAAGAATTATAGTCGGACACCCATGCATCAAGATAGGCTTCTTGTACACATATGATGGTGAAAGAGACTAGATAATTCTAAACGATTTGTCTTCCTCATTGATTTTAACTTCAATCAACTTTAATTCTGAAATAATCCCATTGAGCTGTCCTAGATGATTGGAAACCTTCATACCTTCAGACATTCGCAGTAAGTGAAATCGGTCCTTCAGGTAGAAGCGGTTGTAGACGCTCTTCGTTTGATTCAATTCTTCAAGCCTCTCCCAAAGTTATTTCGCTGAATATGTTCCATGAATATTTGCAAGAACATTTTTGGTCAGACACAATCGTATCGCACTTGCAACCCTTTTATCCAAATCCTCTCAATCATCATCGCTCATCACAAGTTTTCCAGAACTAGTACCATCCGCTTCTTTACTAGAATCTCCAGAGCCTTTATGGTTTTAAAGGGTTGACTTACCCTTCAACGCCTTGTGTAAACCGTATTGGATTAATAGATCATTGACTTGAATTTACCACAAGCCAAAGTTAATCTTTCCATCGAATTTCTTAACCTTGAATCTCATCATCTTTGCCATAACAGTTTATTAAGACCACTATCAAGCAATCGGGGCTCTGATACTAATTGTTAGCAATAATTGCTACACGGAAGTGTTGCTGGATAGTCACAAACAAACAATAGCAAGAAAAATATAAAATGGAAGAAATAAAGCAATCAATCCAATCACAACACAAGGATTTTACGTGGAAACCCAATAAGGGAAAAAACCACGGCCGTTATGATGATAGGAGAAAGTTCCACTATGTAGTAAATTTTTACAATCACATAATCAGGATTCTCTCTCTAAAATACCTTAAACCCGATTACACCCAATGTCCACTTTTGAGAACTCTCTAATATTTGCTATTTTCTCCACACATAATAACCTATTTATTATGGTCTATTTATATAAGTCTCAGACTCTTCATTTTCCAACTCTTTGTTGCTTCTCTCAAACTAATAATAATTCATTCATTTTCCTATCCATTAATTTCCTTTCATTAACATTCATTTCAATAGAGAAAAAAAACCCTTCATTTTTCGGTGCATTAATTTTCTTTTGTTTGCCTATAAATTTGTTTTATATTCCTTTCATGGTTTGGCAAATCAGTTCATTTCGGCTACTGGAACTGTCTCAGGTGGCTTCGAGCAAGTGGTCCCCCTAAAATAGGGTATTTTTGATAAAAACCTTATATAAATATAGGACACCAGATAATTATATGATTTTTGTTTTGTTACATAATTATTTTTGTTACATTTTATATTTTTATGGGGTGGAAAAGGAGCACTCATAAGTTGTTTATCAAGTGAAATAAGTTATGATATATATATATATATATATTGGAGAGAAAACCAAAAATAGCCATTGAAAACATTAAACTTTCGTTAGTAACCACTTTTGAAACATTAATTGCTAATAACCACTTTCTTAAAAATATTTCAGTGTATGTCCATAAATTACAAAGTACCCTTGACTTAGTTTATTTTTTAAAAACCTGGAAGCAAACTTGAAATCATGACTAAAAGCTAGAACCAAACTTGAAATCACTACTAAAATCTGGAACCAAACTTGAAATCATGACTAAAAACTTAAATGTTGAAACTTGATTTATTTTTTAAAAACTTGGAAGCAAACTTGAAATCATGACTAAAATCTGGAACCAAACTTGAAATCATGACTAAAATATAGAACCAAACTTGAAATCATGACTAAAAATTTGAAATCTTGTAGAAAAACTGATTTTTCGAAACTTGAAATCTTGAGTAAAAACTTGAAATCCTAAATGTGAAACTTGAAATCATGACCTATTTCCCTTCTTCACCAAATTAGGTTTTATTTATTTATTTTTAGGTTTTCTCCTCTCACGCAGTCGCAACGTCGTCAAGGTGGGTGCCAATCATCGCCGGAGCACGGCAATCATCATTGGACGTTGTCGGCGAGCTGCTTAGGCTCCACGTGAACCAACGGTGCCGTGCTTCCAGCATCATCAAGGTGGGTGCTAATCATTGCCGGAGCACGACAATCATCGTTAGACAACGTCGATTGGGTGTCAATCATCGTCGGCGAGTTGCTTGGGCTCCGAGCAAACCAGCGACATTGTGGCGGGATGGAGGAAGAAAAGAGAGAGAGGATCGGGGAGAGAGAGAAAGAGAGAGAGAGTTTTTGGGGATGGTTTTTATGTTGTATAAGAAAAAGTGGTTACAAACAAAATTTGTATGTTGTATGTGGGCAATTTCTTCCACTATATATTTTGCTGTGATTAGATACTTAATCATTTTTTTTTACCTTTTAATATAACATTAATTAATTTTCTCGCTAGAGAGAGAGAGAGAGTCATACTAAATTACTTTAAAATTTTAAATTTATAACTTCAATATTTTTCCTTCAATTTTTTGACAATAAAAGGTGAAGAAGAGTAAACATATTAAGGTAGTTAGGTAGAATATTGCCAACTTTGAGCCAATATGGGCGTAGCTCAGCTAGTAGATAGACAAGTTTGGGGTTAAGACAAATGACTCTAGGTCAGCGGTTCGAATCGTAGCAATAGCGAAAGCTTTCAAAAAAAAATAAAAATATATGATCCCAGATTAATAGATATCGTCAAAAAAAAAAAAAAAAAAAAAAGATTGCCATCTTTGAATAGTAAGGAAATAGACAAATGAATGTTGAAGCCTATGTAAGCTTCTACAGGTATTTTCAATAAAAATGATAATTTTTAATTTTCTAAATCTAATCCATACTCCACTTTTTTATTTTGAAAACGTATTGAAAAGAAAGAAAACAATGAATACAAAACATGCAATAGGCTTAACCAAATAAGAGGGAAGACCCTATTGGTCATGACAAGAAAATTATAATTCTTGATGCTTTGAGAGTGTCATCCCACTCCCACGATTGTGAACCAAAAATCGAAGACCTGAAATTAGCAAACCTATCCGCACTTTTGTTTCATTCTTGATAAAATGCAATTTGATTATGTGAATAATTCAAAAATTAGTATAAAATGTATATTTAATTAGTGTTAAAAATACATAATATACATAATATATCTGGACACATTTTAAAAGATTCAACAAGAAATTTCATTTAGTGTTGTGGGTCTAGGAGTTGGTAAAAACAAGTCGCAAGTGATTACTTATGCAATATTATAAATTTTTGTTATAATAAAAATTAGGCTAATTGGCACGGATATCCCTTGAACTATACCTGAATTTGCACCTTATCCCCTGAACTTTTTTTTTCGCCATTAAACCCCCTGAACTTTTGTAATTTGACAATCGCTGAAGGAATTTACCCCCTCACCAAGGGGTAGATTCCTTCAGCGATTGCCAATTTACGAGAGTTCAGGGGGTTTAGTGCCGAAAAAAAAAATTTAGGGGGCACAGTGCAATTTTTTGAAGAGTTCAAGGGGCATCTGTGCCAATTAGCCTAAAAATTAAAACAATAGATGAACAAGAATTAATTAAAGAATAGATAAAGAAAAATAAATAAAATAGAAGAAGAGAAACAAGAGAGAGGGAGAGAGAAGAGAGATGAGAGAACACGAGATTTTTTCTTTTATATTGATTAGGGGTGGGCATGGGTTGGTTTGGGTTGGGTTTGACTATACCCAAACCAAACCGTTATAAAATCGGTTTAATGTTTACAACCCAAACCAAACCATTTATAAGATAAAACCAAACCAATCCAAACCAATAAAAATCGGTTTGGTTTGGTTTGGTTTAACAGTTTAAGTAAATAATTACATTATTTTTTATTTGAATAAATTTAATAATATCAAATTATCAATATAAGTAGTTAAACCAATTATCAATAAGATAAATAATAATACTAAATTTAACTCAAGTGCAGAATGATAATCGTTTAAAAAAAAAAAAAAAAAACTCAAGTGTAAAACGCCCAAAACTTATAAAATAAAACTAAATCGTTTAAGCTTATAAATTAATAATATCTATCACCGTCGAAGCAACCACTTTGAAGTTTCGAAGTTCACTTCTTGTTGCACTGTGTTAACTTTAGTTTTTATTTGTTTTCTCCAATAATTTAAGTAATCATATATATATAATAATAATAATAGAGTTTCACCAGCGCCACATGTCGCCGTGAGAGAAGTTTGACATTAAATATGGTTAATATATACTATATTAATGACAAAGCAATAATGCCTTTTTTATTAATATATATATATCATATATATATATATATATAATAATAGAGTTTCAAAGTGCCACATGACATCATGAGGGAGTTTTGGTATTAAATTCTCCTATTATTCTCCTTTATCAATTTTATATTAATACTTATTTAATTGAAGTTTAATTAAATTACAATGAAAGGTTTGATGTTAATTAAATCACCATTAGTTATAATGATTCTTATTATCTCTAGAAACATGTATCTAATGTCATTAAGAAGCAACTCTTATCAAATACAATTAATAAACAAGGCTCTTTTTTTTTTTTGTATTTTTCACATTTACTGCACCTATAACTTCTTTATGTTGTCACCGAAAGAGTTTCTTTAACAAAACAAAACAATGATATAATTTATAATCATATCTCTATGCCAGCTTTGGTATATTGTATAAATTTGTCCTCTCTCTAGACTCCCCGCATTCTTCATAATTTAATTTTCTAAATACAAGAATTCAATTATTATTGATCTATCTATTGTCATCTCCAACTTCTCTTTAATGAGATTAATTAGAATATTTAATTAATATTAATTTCTAAGAACTTGAATCCTACCAATGACGAAAGTTTTTTTTTAAAAAAATAATAATAATAATAATAATAATAATAATAATAATAATAATAATAATTTCTAGAAAACATTCCATGATAATATAACTTTTAAAAGCCTCTTGAAAAGCAAATAAAAATAAAAATAATGTAATATATATCTATTTTAAATTCTTATTCACTCCATGAGTCTTTTTGTGTTACTTTTGTAACTGAAATATTCTATTTTAAAAGTAATGATCTTTTTTAATACCATTAATTGAAAACTTTTCGGAGTCCCAAACCAATAAACCAATAAGATTTCATTAATAATTATTTAACAAGTTTAATTAGTAATTAGATTGACAAATACAATGTGGCTTTTGATATTATCCAAACAATTCCTAATTATATATATATATATATAAAGATATGCAAACAGGATGGTTGTGTAGAGAAACAAAACGATATCCATTAGTATTCTCAGACACCGAGGAGCAAGGTATGCAAAAATTGTTATAGGAATTAATTGATTGAACTCTTGAAATGTTGATTATATATTTTTTAAATTAAGATCAAATTTTAGAGGTGTTTTTGTTGATTGTTTCGAAAGCCGTTTTTTCTTTTTGGATTCAAATCTCTAGCGATTAATCGGAGATTGTGTTGAGTACTGGCTTTGCAACTATCAATGTAGAACTTGGAAAAAGGGCGCCGAAAAGTAGCTCAAATGCCGATCATGAAGGAGGTGAAAAGTCAGGTGATTCAAATCAAAAGCGGAAGCAATGGTGGAAAATCTATTCACGGTGGGGTAATATTTCTCCTTTTTTAAACAAAAATTAAAGTAAATTTTGGTTTAATTTCTAATGCTATTTTGAGTTTCTGTTTTTTTTTTCCTTTTAGTTTTCACTGTGCAACCGATTTTGTGGTAGAATATTCTGGTACTGGTAATCACTGGAGTTGGAATAATATCATACTATGACAAGCAAAAAAAGCAACATATCGAAGGTATATTTCTATGGTGAATTTTTAATGTTGGTAGTGCATTTTATATTTGTTTCATAGCAAATACAATTTATAAAAATAAGTACCTCTAGGTGGCCAATCACTAACTAATTGCATTAAATTTTCGAGCTAATAAGAAAAGAATTTTGTTTTTTTTTTAAGTCTCTTGGTGTGTTCCATTGTCTAATTTATTTGATACATTGGAAGAAAAATGTTATCCAACCATGAGTGAGGAATACAAGAAAGCTCTGGAGAAATGCAAGAGGAAGGTTATAGACCTCATCGCCGATAAGAATTGCATAACACTTACGCTCTTTTTTAAAGAGTTGTTGTGTATTGTGTATTTTTGTACGCATTCGTAATAGCATGTTTATAATTATGTGCGTGTTGTTTTTTTATACAGGTGGCACTTTATAAATACATTTGATGTGAATACGATGATGGCACTTTATTCCAAATTTCAAAAATTTAGTCCAAATTTCAACCCAAAAATAAAACTTTGCTCATTTTATTCCAATCGTATGCTTTATATTATATATAGGTGAATATCCTCTCAAAAATTTACAAACCGTTGGAGTATGAGTATTCTTACCACCTAACAACAAATTATAAAACATTGAGGTTAACATGACTTGGGTAACCAAAGGAAAAACTATATGTTCATTATATTTAAATGAGTAATGCTATACAACCCAAATAATTAACCCAAATTTCAACTCAAATGATGTGGCAAGTGAGTTGTCATCACCACACACAACATGGGATGATATGAATAATGAAAAAACCACTTGCCACATCATTTGGGTTGAAATTTGGGCTAAAGTTTTGGGTTGTCTAGCGTTAGTGATATATATGTTTGCATTAAAAAAAATTTGTATAAACAACACAATGTTTTACAAACAATTTTTAATATAAAGCCCGTGCAACGCTCGGGTTGGAAAACTAGTATATATAATAATAGAGTTTCACAACGCCACATGTCGCCGTGAGGGAGTTTTGGTATTAAATTATATATTTACATCTAACTTTAAAATATTTAATCAATTAATTAAAATGAATTTGATTTTAATTGAATCATGTAATAATTGTTATTATTCCTAGGAAGCTCTTAGTTATCCAATGCCATTATAATTTTAAGTAAATAAAAATCAATTATAATAATTGTTATTAACTCTTGGAAGCTCTTAGATATCCAATGCCATTAAGAATAAACTCTTAGGTAATACCATTAATAAACAAGGCTCTTCGTTTCCACCACACCAAAAACTGATTCATTAGTTATATATATTCTTGCATTGTTGGTGAAAAATATCACGCGCACCATCCAAGGAATTTGTATCAATTTAGTTTAGTTGTGATATTTTGGTTGTGTTGAAAGATTTTGTTCTGGTGGCTCTCTTATTGCTTATAGAATTACTTTAGTTTTTAGGAGTTTTCAATGGTGTTTCAATTGCATTTGCCATCAGTAAAACTTTCATTTCTCTATCCATGTCCTTCTTCTTTTGCTTGAATTTTTTGGTGTTAACAGGTTCATATAGAGAGGTTTACCATGCGGATTGGAATGGCACGGTTGGTTCTGTATATCCTTTTTTGTATGTTGACTTTTATGATTTTTCATTATTATTATTTTCCGAATTAAAGGGTTTGTTTTATTAATTGCTGTTCAGATTGATTTGAATAAACTCATGATTTAATTTGAATTTTCAGTGAGGCCTTCTATTTCACTTATTGTTCTTTCTGCACTTCATCCCAAAGAGTTTCCAATATAGATGCACACGTATTTACATTATTTTCCTTTATAGCTAGTGCATTTTAGTGCAAAAATGTTTATGTTAGCAAATAGTTAATGAGATATTTAGCAAAAGTGATGCCATAAAATATTGTTACATGCTCACCAATAACTGATTCATTTATTGAGGAACGAGTGGGCTCTCAAGAACCGATATGTTAATCCAGGTATTGATTTTGTTCTTTTGCAAATCAATTTTTACTTATTTAAAATCTAAATCATATCATAAAGTGGAAATATAGAGTGAATTCAAAAGCAACTTATTGAACTCTCACTAAAAGTGCTTCCTTTTTGCTTAATCTGTTGATATTTTTCTTTTTTTTTTTGGCTTTTTTGATCGGGACCAATTCAATTTCTTGAACCAATAGCAAAAGATATCAATCACACTTTGATACTAGAACTTGGAGCACAAGCAGCATAAGAGAGAAATAATGGTTGATATTTTAGTTGTATTAACACGGTGTATAGATTCAATAATTTTTCTATGCAAATCTTGCGAGTTTTGCCTGACAAAGGAAATAAGGATTTGTGTAATTTAATTTTGAGTGCAATTTTTAATCTTTATCCAATTAAGGTTCAATATCACGATATACAATATATTAAAGTAGTACTTCCATCCTATAAAATAGTATTATATATAACATTTACATTCAATAAAACATGTATTTAAATTTTTTAAATGAATTAAAACTTGCTACATAAATTTCCCCCAAAAAAAGTATGGAAAAGTAGGAGAAAAAAATCCAACAATCTCATAAAAAATTAATTTTGTAATTTTGTATTATAAATCATAATTTTATTGATGTGGTTGATCCTAATTTCGGTTGCTAATTCACTTTTAATATTATTTTTTATAAATTTAAAAAAATTAATATAAAAGTGGTATATTATCAAATGAATGTTATAAGTAGTAACCACCGACTCATTGGCAAAACTGGCAATTGAACGATGATGAAAAACAACTTTGTATCTGTTTATAAACAGCAAAGTAACTCAACCTCCAAATTATTCAACCTACCTTTATAAACACATTCCAATTTATTTACAAAAATATAAAACTTCTCAAACTATAATGGTTTGCTGAATTTATTTTTTCTTCCTTTTGTTATATAATTAAACTTGGCTTATTTTATTCCGATTGTATGCTTTATATTATATAGATATAAATATACTCTCAAAAATTTACAAAAGGTTGAAGTATGAGCATTCCTACCACCTAGGTTAACATGACTTAGGTAACTAAAGGTAAAACTATAGGTTTATTATGTTTAAACATGTTTGCATCAAAAATTTCGATATAAACATCACAATGTTTTGCAGACAGTTTTTAATACAAAGCCCGTGCAACGCTCGGGTTGGAAAATTAGTATATAATAATAATAGAGTTTCACTAGCGCCACATGTCGCCATGAGAGAAGTTTGACATTAAATATGGTTAATATATAATATATTAATAACAAAGCAATAGTGGTTTTTTTTATTAATATATATATAATAATAAAGTTTCATAGCGCCACATGTCGCCGTATGAGAGATTTGGAATTAAATGTAATCAATCAAATATAATTGTTCATAATATCTTCTATTATTAAATGCTTTTTTCATTTCTTCAAAATAATAAAGAAATAAATGCTTAAATCAATATAGTAAATAATAATAATAATAATAATAAAAGCAAATAAATAATAACTCTTTCCTATTCAACCTTAACGTGGAATATGTTGGATTCTTAAACTGCCAAGCTAAATTCAAGGAATTAAAACAATGATTTTTATTTGATTAATGACAATTGTGGTTTTGTAGACTCAATTATTTAAACCCTCCTCCTCCCTCTCTCTCTCTCTCTAAACCATTTATACCCTCTCATCTCCCTCAATTTTCTCTATAAAAACCATCTAAAATCTCATATTTTTCTTCCATCTTATTCCATTGACTTTCTCTGCAAACTCAAAACAAGCGGTGGATAATAGGATTTCATTGGGTGGTAAGAGGAATTTTTATAGATTTTTTATTTATTATTATTTGGTTGAATAATTTTAATCCTTTAGTTTTAGTTTTAGTTATTTATTTATTTATTTATTTATTTTTTAATTTTAAAATCTCATGTTTTTTCCATCTCAGCCTATTGACTCTCCCTCACGAGCAAACTCAAAACAAGCAGTGGGGAATTTGATGGCGTTGGGTGGTGAGAGTAATTTCTATGGATTTTGTTTTAATATTTGATTGAATAATTTTTAATTTTATTTATTTATTTATTAATTTTTTTTTTTTTTTTTTTTTGTAGGAAACACTTTAGTAGTTAAAAAGGTAATTTTGGATTGATCATGGAATTTTAACTTTGGCGGTCTTGGATTTTCAATTAGCTGTCAACTGAGGTATTTATTATGTAACCATCCAGTAAGGCTAGCATCCTGCTCATAACCACCGATGCAAAAAATCAATGAATGATTAACGATAGATATATTTATGATGTGCTTTGTACTTATGAATGATGGATTCGATAGACATACTATTACTATAGATAAATATTAGGGTTATATTCTTGGTTCTAACTGTAACACTATATAGTCTCTTATAAAAAAAAAAAATACTGTATCTGCTCTGGTTTTTGGGAATCAAATACCAGTCTTTTTTCTTTATATATTTTTTTAACCTTTTTGTTCTCTTTTCTTTTTTGTTTTTTAGAATGTATTAATTATGCATTGAATGCAAGATTATTATTCCAAAAATAACTGTTAGAATTTTAATTATCCATATAAATGATAATAAATAAATATTTTTCAAAACATCAATTGTAATACCAAATTAATAGTAATCCGTATTTTTTTTTTAGAATTAATGATAAATTCTAAAAACTTATTAATTGTAAAATATTAATGATATTATGATAACATAACAAATAATTAAAATAATGGTTTCAAAAAAAATTGAAATAATAGTTTTTGATCAATTATTAATGGTAACACATTATAAACATTAATTATTACATTCAATTAAATAGATTCATTTTCTAAATATATGAAATTCACTCTTAATTTATATATATATATATATACGGTAACTCCTACTACTATTTGCATCTCTATAAAATTCTTCATAGTTTATTTTTTGTATTGAATCATCTATGAGACGGACACTTAAAAAAAATCTAATCAAGAATTTATTAAAAATATAGAATGTTTTTAGAAAAAAATTGTGGAAAAATAAATTAATTTATCACTTGGTTTGATAATATCCTCCATGGAGTTTTTTTTTTTTTTTTTAATTAATACTTCCCCAAGTATTTCTAGAATGAGTGTTTTTAGAATATATATAAATATATATATAATATTTTCGAGTAAATTGGGGTGTATTTATAGGTTTCAAAATTTTAATATATTAAAATGAAATGTCTTAAGAAAATAAATGTGAAAAAAATGGATTGTAAATAGCTAATCCCAATAGTTATTTAACTCTATATAATTATAAATATTTATAATTCTTTTTCTATTTTTTACCTTTTTGTTTTCTTTTCTTTTAGATTGTTTAGAATATATTAACTA
This sequence comes from Acer campestre, assembly GCA_954870605.1. Classification (NCBI taxonomy): domain Eukaryota; kingdom Viridiplantae; phylum Streptophyta; class Magnoliopsida; order Sapindales; family Sapindaceae; genus Acer; species Acer campestre. The sequence goes on along the minus strand of OX940811.1, from coordinate 17,053,692 downwards.
TGCATTAAATACAATATGATTATTTCTAAAAATAAAAGTTTTTGAATTTTAATTATTCTTATAAATGGCAATAAATAAATATTTTATAAAGAAAATTAAAATAGTAATTGTATTACCAAATCAATGGTAATCTATTTGTTTTTTTTTTTTTTTTTTTTTTTTTTTTTTTTTTGTATGGAATTAATGGTAAATTTTAAAAGCATATCAATGGAAATATATTAATGATAACATAACAAAAATTAATAATTTGTCATAATATATATATATATATATTGCTAAAGAGATAGAGAGCTTTACAATTAATGCAAAAAATAATTTCTAATTAATCTATATAGTAAATAAAATAATCCTTAAAAAATTTGTTCATCTAAACTGGAATAATGGTGATAGAAATGGAGAGTTTCTGTTTATTAATGATATTGGAGACCGAGTTTCCTTAACGGATTATTAGAGACAATAACCATCATTATAATTGAAAATGATTTAATTAAATCAGATTTATTAACTACTTAAGAATCGGTTCATCTTGCTTTGTTGTTTTATAATTAGTTTTTTTAAATCATAATATAATTAGTTATTTATTAATAATATCAATAATTCAATCATTATTGAATTTAACATTACAATTCAATGAACATTATTTGCTTGGGAAGTCAACAGACATGTCAACTTCTCTGATAAACAAATAATTTTTTTTTAACATTTCTCCTTAATTTGAGGATCTATGTATATCATCAATATTGGTGTGTTTTATTTTTTCCTGCTATCTAATGACTGATGCTTTATTGAAGGGAAAACTACATGTTCATTAAGTTTAAACATGTTTGCATCAAAAATTTCGGTTAAACAACACAATGTTTTACAAATAATTTTTTATACAAAGCCCATACAACGCTCAGGTTGAAAAATTAGTAATAATAATAATAATAATAATATATAAGTATGTAATGGTTTGGGTTGAGTTATATGGTTTGATAAAACGCAACCCACAAACCAACCCAAACCAATTGAGTTGCTCAAAAACAACCCAATCGGTTTATTTTATTTAACGAAACCAAACCAACCCGCTTAAATTGGTTTGGTTTGGGCGGGTTGATCGGTTTGGCGGTTTGGGTGCCCACCCCTAATATTGATATTGAATTGAAAGAGCATCAGCTCCTTTTTTACAAGAGAGAGCATATATATATATATATAGGTAAACAATCAAAGGGGTGTTTATGTAAATACATATCTAAATTGCCACCAATCAAACTTTGCTTCTTTCATTATTCCACGTGTAAGTGATCCAATCAATATACAACACATGCATTGACATGTGTCTCCCTTTGAAGATGATGGAAGCCACCAGATTTACAATACTCCCCTCTTGGATTCCACCATTTGTATCTTAGTTTGCTAGGGAAAAACCAAGTGGGACAAAAACCTTAGTAAAAATATATACAATGATCTTCTGGATCAAGTGGTGTGGATGTGTTCAGAACTGCCTCATTAAAACCTTTCCGGTAAAACCCAATAGGATAAAATCTGGTAGAAGGAAAAAAAGTATAGTATACATATGTCATATTCAAAATTTTGCTCCCCTGAATGAAACTTCAATATCAATCCTGTAATTTACAAAGACGACGCATGTCAATTCCATATACCAGTTTCTCAAAAGTTGATGTAGACAATACTTTGGTAAACAGATCTGCCAGATTATATGTATTTGTTTAACATCAATTTGTCGGCTCTGTTGAAGTTTATGAGTATAGAATAATTTAGGAGAAATATGTTTGGTTCTATCTCCTTTGATATAGCCTCTTCTAATTTGAGCAATACAAGCCGCGTAATCTTCAAATATTGGTGTCGGTATTTCTGTAGATAATGAAAAATCCACATATATTTTGAATATGATAAATAACTGACCTTAGCCACACGCATTCTCGGCTTGCTTCATGAAGTGCAAGGATCTCATAATGATTAAAGGATGTAGCAACAAGAGTTTGCTTTGTGGAGCGCCAGGAGATTGTTGTGCCATTATAGGTAAAAACATATCCCGTTTGTGAATGAGTTTTATGGGGATCAGATAGATACCTGACATCAGCATAACCAAGTAAACCTGAAAAATTGTTAGATTTTGAAAAATATAACCCTAAATCTTTCGTTCCAAGAAGATAACGAAAAATGTTTAATCCTATTCCAATGTCTTCGAGTTGGTGTTGTACTGAATATAGCAAGTAAATTTACTGAAAATGCAATCTTTAGTCTAGTACATTGAGCCAGATATAATAAAACATCAATTGCATTAAGATAAAGTACTTTAGGACCAAGTATCTTTTCACCATCTTCCAGTGGTCGGAATGGATCTTTCTTAGGATCAAGGGTTCTAACAATCATAGGAGTACTTAATGGGTGAGCATTGTCCATATTAAATCTTTTTAGAATCTTTTCAATATACGCTGATTGATGGACAAGTATTTCGTCTGATTTATGCTTAATCTCCAGACCGAGACAATATTTTGTCTTTCCTAGGTCTTTCACTTCAAATTCCCTTTTCAAATATTCAGTAGTTTTCAGGAGCTCTCCAGGAGTTCCAATCAAATTCATATCATCAACATAACCTACTATAATAGCAAATCCAGATTCTGATTTCTTTATGAAGAACACATGGGTGTATAATATAATTATTATATCCTTATTTTATTAGATATTTACTGAGACGGTTACACCACATCCGTCTAGATTGTTTTTAATCCATATAAGGATTTTTGTAGGTTCATCAAATACAGATTACGAGATCTCGGTTTACATGCTTCTAGCATTTTAAATCTTTCCAGGATTATAAATATCTGTATTGAGTGAATCATATAGATAAATGATTACTAAGTTTAGAAGACGCATTTCAAGCCTTTTAAAGGCAGCCAAATTTATCAAAAATTCCGAACGTAATCATATTCATCACTATTGAATACTAAGTTTCTATGAGAAACCTTGTACTACGAGTCGTGCCTCATATTTTACGATCTCGTTTTTCTCATTACGTTTCCGTATAAAGACCTTTTAGTTTCCAATTAGTTTGACATCTTTAGGTGTTTGGAGAACTATTGGTCTAAATACTTTGTGCTTGGCTTATGAAGTCAATTCTTCTTGAACTGCTTCTTTTCATTTAGGCCAATCATGCCTTTGTCTACAATCATCGATACTATGAGTTTCATAATTATCATTTATAATTTCAGTAGCGCTACTGTGTATAAAAATACATCATCAATGATTGTTTCTTTATGATTCCACATTTCTCTCATATGATTTATAGAAATTTTCTCAATTTTAATATACTTGAATCTCTGTTGAGATATCTTCCATTTCAATGGATTTAGTCATTTTAGGGACTTTGTGTCTCTTTATATATATATAACTCTTATAGAGTTGATTTAGAGAAAGTGGATTTATTCATAACTCAAGTCTTGTTTACATTAGGATCCTGATAATTTATTTTCCTCTTCTTGGAACAATACATTTCGAAATAAAAGATTTACGAACTTATGATATGCATCAGATGATTTATTTGTTGCATTTTACTCAAATCGTTCTTCAGGAACAATCACCCAGCTGGGGTTTATGAGATAGCAACTTATAAAATTTTGTCACTTTTAATATATGAAGTAGCTGATTAATAATTATCTGATGATCAATTATCTTAAAAATGAGCATGTCTATGACCAATTACAAGTTGTAAGGGTAAGTAATAATGATAAGCAATGGGTCAGAGATGAATAGAAAGTCTCCATATAGAAATTGTAATTGTATCGAAATAATAAAGTTCTTGCAATTACCTAGAGACGCTTAATAAATGATTATGCAAATCCATTATGAGTATGAACATGTAGAATTGGATGCTCAACATCAATCCTAACTGATCTGCAATATTCATCAAATGTCTTGGAAGTAAATTCACCAGCATTATCAAGACGGATTGACTTGATTGGATGATCGGGAAAATGTGCCCGAAGCCTGATAATCTGTGCGAGTAATCTTGCAAAAGCAACATTGCATGTTGATAATAAACAAACGTGTGACCATCTGCTGGATGCATTAACTAGGACCATAAAATAGCAGAATGGTCCACTTGGTGGATGAATAGGTCCACATATGTCCCCTTGAATCCTTTGTAGGAATGATGGGGATTCAAAGCCAACTTTAGAATGTGATGGTTTTATTACCAATTTCCCTTGTGAACATGCAGTACATAAATTTTCGTGGGATAAAAGAATCTTTTGGTTCTTTAATGGATGCCCATGAGAATTTTCAATGATTCTACGCATCATTGTATATCCCGGGTGACCAAAACGGTCATGCCAAAGCATAAATATTTTTGGATCTGGGAACTTCTGGTTCATAACTGCATAAACTTCTACACCTCTAATAAGAGTGTAATACAATCCAGATGATAAAGCACGTAGCTTTTCCATAATGAGTTTCTGGCTTGAATAATGAGAAGTAATGCACAGATACTCAATATTCTCATCATTTATAGTTTCTATGTGATAGCCATATTTTAGTATTGTTTGGTAACAATATCATGGCTCTACCGGAGCCTTCTATCAGATCTGCTGAACCTGATATTGTATTAACATTTGCCTTAAGCAGGGTTAAATTATTCCGCAGAATCGTATGTGTCATTGCACTATCGGTTAGATATATATCTTTTGTATCTTGCTTTTCAATATCACTCAACTTATCGTTTAAAGACATATTTATTCATAAAAAAAGTGCATATTAGACAAAGTGATCAAAAGTATAAACAAATAGATATGAAAATACATCACTTCATAAAACAAAATCATGAATCATATTGATTTTTCGCACTTCCGGTTCGACCATGAACTACAGGTTCATAAAATTCAGATAACTCCAGGCTCTAAATAGAAATTACAAATTAACTTTCTAGATGAAAGAATTGTAACTTGATCCAATTTAGAATTTCTGATTCTAATAAACTTTGACATAAAAGTTTTAATATCACAATTTAGATTTAATTTAGTGCTTCAAGTCTGATTAGAACTTTATGTTCAAAACCTAAGAACTTCAAGTTCATATTCAATACTTCGTATTCAAAATTAGAACTTTAGGTCCTATGTATAGAATTCGAATTTTGGAATTTCCGGTCCCAAGTATGACATTCATGTATATAGTAATGAATCAAGAACTCCATATTTTTACTGAAATTTAAAATTTAGAACTTCAGATTCTGATCGGTTTGTAAAACAGTGCCAACTTAAATATTATAATGATAAATCCAGAAACTTCAGATTCTGGTTAGTCGGTCTAGTCGAGCTTGGTTTAAATTCTAGAAACTTAACGATTGACCTAGTTAGGCTAAACACATATGTTGACGGTGATTTTTGGATTGACTCGGTCAACAATATTATGTTAATAAAAACGAATAATCAAAGAAAATAAATCAACACATGCAAGATGAATTTTACGTGGAAAAACCCTTGAATGGGAAAAAACCACGGTGCCCCTTGAGGGCGAGAGAAATCACTATGAATTGCTTATAGTTTACACACTCAAATCTCAATCTCTCATACAAAAAGCTTGATTATTCTCTCTCTGATCTCGAACCCTTTCTCATGGGTGTTAAGGTTCTATTTATATTGGTTTTTCCTAGGGTTTCCCGTGCCCATGCCGTGTTGGTAGGGGACTCCCTATTTTGTGTTATATAAGGAATCTAAAGTCTATAGATAATATCTTTAGGGTTTGTTTCCTGTTTGGACTCTTCCTTGTTTGAAGAAGATTGTATTTTGTCCGGAATAGGATTTAATCCTTGAGTCTTGTATCTGATTAAACCCTCGTTTTTGTCGTGGAAATATACTTGGAATTGGATAATTGGATCACCCTTTCCAGCTGTACATCTTTGGCGAACGCCTTAGATTGGCGAGCGCATTTCGCCTCTCCGCTGGACAACAGTTGTGGCGAACGCTCTTTTTCTTTGAATCGGCGAGCGTGCCTACTGGCACTCCTTTTGACTGATTTCCTCTTGTTGACGAGTCAATGGGTGACGTGTCTATGTCTTTATTGCTTCTTTGTTGACGTGTTCTTTTATCAAATTTACACCTACAACAACATAATTTATACAAATCCAGAAACTTCAGGTTCTGGTTAGTTGGCATACTCAGATACATAAATTGCATAAAATTAAATAGGTGCGTAAAATTAAAATAACAGATAATATAAAAGAGATAAGATGAAGAAGAATGAAAGAATAACAGTATGAGATAAAGTGAATAGGGGAGAAAATTTACTATTTGCTTTTATTGATGATTTCAGATTACATCATGACCACACAATTTCAGTTGTGTAGTGATTTTGAATAAAACAGTATTATACTTAGAGACTAGTCCAAAGCCATGAAAACGTAAATGTTGCCACTGATACCTAGCATTTGGCAATGCAACATCGGGTCGGTTATCAAATCGATCTTTTAGTTCTTGCCATAGAACTTCTGGTTCTATGACAGTTAGGTATTGGACTTTCAGATCGTAGTTGTCCCCAAACACTTATAGAACAGCAAATTTCAAATTTGCAAGCTTTGACATTATTACAACTTCTGGTTATCCGAAAATCACAATCGGAGTCAGAACTTCTAGTCTGACAAAAATCCGAGGAATTTAAATCTTCAGATATGTAAAGAAATATTTGTAAATAAATAAATCCAGAAGCTTCAGGTTCCGGTAATGATAAATAAATCCATAAACTTCAGGTTTTGGATGGATGACCAAATTGTTTAAATAAAAATTGCGTAAAGTAAAATGCGTAATAATAAATGCAAAAAAAAAAAAAAAATCTCGAACTGCAGGTTCTAATAGGTTGACATAGCCAATCTCATAAAAGCATAAAAATAAATAAATATGAGAAAGTAAATTCAAAACTGCAGGTTCTGGTAGGTTGGCATGGCCAATCACATAAAAGTGTATAAATAAATTAATGCGAGAAAATAAATCGTGTAAAAGTAAATAAATGCGAGAAAGTAAATTGCGTAAAAATAAAATGTGAGAAAGTAAATCCAGAATTACAGGTTATGGTATTAATAAATAAAAATCTGGAAGCTTCAGGCTCTAGTAATAATAAATTAAAAACTTCAGGTTCTAGTAATAAATCTAGGAACTTCAGGTTCTAGTAGTAATAAATTCAGAACTTCATGTTCCGGAAATAACAGCATCGTGCTGATAACATGTTATAATAAAAATAAAAAGAATAGATGAACAAGAATTAATTAAAGAATAGATAAACAAAAAAAGTAAAAAATAGAAGAAGAGAAACAAGAGAGAGGGAGAGAGACAAGAGAGTTTTTCTTTTATATTGATATTGAATTGAAAGAGCATCAGCTCCTTTTTTAAAAGAGAGAGCATATATATATATATATAGGCAAACAATCAAAGGGGTGTTTATGTACATACATATCTAAATTGCCACCAGTCAAACTTTGCTTCTTTCATCATTCCACGTGTAAGTGATCCAATCAATATACAACACATGCATTGACATGTGTCTCCCTCTGAAAATGGTGGAAGCCACCAGATTTACAATAATTTTTAATTTTTAATTTTTTTTTTTAATTTACAACAACTACCGGGACCCTGCAAGATTGGACTCTATTAGCACAGCCCGGACTACTACTACTCCCGCCGGACTACTATTACTCCCACACATGGGGAGAGGGCACCCACACGAGGAGGGACAAAGAATGAATATATATAAATATATATACATGCATGTCGGGCATTGAATCGTGGTGGTGGAGTCTCCTATTGGAGAGTCACACCATATTGGCAAGAGGCCATTGGCGCAATATGAGAAATTATGTGGAATGTTTTGGTTGTAATTCATGAAGCTTATATGCGTTATTGTATATTGGAGACAAGTTGTTAGGGCATGATTGGTCCATTTATTGTCTATAAATTTTTATTTATTTTTAATAGTATTAATAACTATTTATTATGTATATATTCTTAATTTTTTTTCATGGAGAATGTGGTAGCCAAAAATGGTCTCTAGGACCAACGGCTTTTTAGCCCAAGTTATTCAGGCTTGGATTCAGTTTTAGCCTATACACCATGGATCGACCCAACAAAGCATCGAGCCACCAATTGACTTGGTCATTAATTCTGAACCGAGTGTGGCAGTTAGAGGGGATAAGCATGTGGACGAGTTTGAATGTGTCCATGATTCCGTATCCCACCAAATCCGGCCAATATTTTAGGGATTAGATACTCCACAAAATCACGAACCAACAATTCCCAATACCTATAAATACAACAATCCTTTTACGAGAGAACTTTGGACTATTGACTGAAAAACGATAACAAAGTTTTGGCGTGTTGAAACTCTGATGAAATAAGAACTCCGGTCACCAGAGTCTTTTAGTTCTTTCAATCATAATCAATCATCGTTCAAATGCTTAGCTCAAGCTCATCTAAGGCTAAGAAGATATTTCCCTCTCTCAATTCTTTTGCTTTCATTCGTTTTCTCTATTGTTTCTATCTTTCTGCAGGTTTCAAAGCAATCGACACGATCGATTCGACAGTTTAGAACGAAATTGCTTGGGCCTAATTTGAATCCGACTCGATCCACATCAATTGTAGATCGACCATTTATAGTTTGGCACTTACCATGGGGCTCATTGAATTTCTTGACGAGCCAGTCGAATCTAGCAAATGACCTTCTCACGATGTCAGGTAATGGAAATACCCTTACTATTGAAGAACAAATCGTTGCGTTGACTATCCAAATGGCAGCGAAAGCTGAAAAACCGCGGGTGCTCGAAGTTGAAAATGTTACGGGTCAAACTCGTAATGGTGAATTACGAGCCATCATCGACATCATCAATGGAACACCCAACAATGTGGCGCTTGAACCACCAGTCCCTATGCTCAATGAACAGATTGTTGATAGAATGGCTCCTGTCGTGCTTGTAGATCCATTGAAGCCAGAATTTACCCTTAACGCTGGACCGAATCAAAGCACGACCCAAACATTTCGAACCGAGTCCGACCCGAATAACCTGCCTATTCGACATGAAGCGTTACAAAAACTAAACCCAATTATTGATCCAGTACCGGATAACGTTTTTTGGACCCTCGTACCACTCCAGTCGACTCCAGAGTTGGAAAAATCTAATTCTGGTCTATGTTTGTTTGCTGACCCTAAACTTTCTCATATATTTGCAGAAATGGAGGCTCTAATCCAAAGGATCCCAGTAGTCCTAGCGCTAATTAAGAAAAGCACAGCGAACAGCTTCACAGATTCACCTTCTATCTATGCAATCAGTGTTCGAAAAATCAGAAAAATCAGAAAAATCGGCCGTTTATACGCTAGGCGGACGCCGGCCGTCCCGTTTCATCCAAAACGACCATATTAGGTGGCCGGAAAAAATTGACCGATTTTGATCGGAAAAATCGACTGATTTGGCCAAAAAAGGGGCTAATCAGAGTCAAAATCGTTGACTCCACCTAGTCGTTCAAAACGTGACCGTCGACAGAAGTCGTTTGACCGGTCAAAGCGACTCCCAAAAGTCACCGCCGCCGGCGAGTGAGTCGTCACCACCCCCACCGGAAGCTTCAAGAGGCGTCGGAGAATAAAACCCAGGTGCCAAATGTCCAGATCTAACACCAATCACGGTGAAAAAAACAAAACAAAACACATGATCGAGAAATGAGAACTGAGAAGAAGATGGAAATGAGATAAGTGTCAGAGAAAATAAAATAAAAAGATGAAGATGAAGAGTGGGATGAAGAGAGAGACATATTATCGAGTAAAGAAGAGGATAAGATTAAGGAAAAAAAATTGAAAAGTAGCTGGAACGTTGAAGAGAGAAAGAGAGAGTGTTTGTGTATTAATGTTGTACTTGTGTTGCAAAAATTGGATTTGTTATTTGAAATTTGGAAATTGAAAAGTAGCTGGAAGCCTGGAACGTTAAAGGGACACAGAGAGAGAGAGAGAGAGTATTAGTTGTGTTGAAAATTGAAATATAATTATTATTGGGAAAAGAAAAAAAATAATATAAAACATATTTTATGGGAAGCTTCACCAAGTTTTAATTGTTATTTCCCTTACTAGTTACAACCCAACGTGGGATCTAGAATGATGGACCATGCAATTAATAAAAGAAATAAAAAAGTAAAGTAAAAAGTAAAATAAAATATATTTTTTCTTAAAAAAAAATGGGCCGCCTAGAAATCCGTCTAGGCGCTAGGCGCTGGTCTACCGCCCAACTAGCGCCTAACGTTTAGTAGAACATTGTACACAATAGCCTTTGTCGAGATGCCCATGAAGTTTTTCTTCCCAAACATGAAGCAGCTTGAGGGCATGAAAGATCTGGACGACTATATAGTGCAGTACAAACAACACATGTTCACTGCAGCCATTCCACGCGACCTTAAAGAAGCGTGCATGTATAAAATGTTTGGCTTCAGCCTTGGCGGCCCCATTCTAAATGGTACACTAACCTTCCTAACTATTCAATAACTTTTTTTTTTTTTTTTTTTGCGTAGCTTACAGATACGTTCGTGAAACAATTTGCAAGCTTGAGAAACAGTCGGACGACCTTTACACCATCACCCAAAGGTGTGGAGAAAACCTTAGGGCATATATAGGACATTTCAACAGGGAGAAAATTCATATCCCACACTGCAACCAGGCCACAGTGACCTCTGCTTTCAGGAAAGGACTTAGGTTCGACTTCGACCTTTACAAAGAACTCACAAAATACCCTTACAGGACAATGGAGGATGTATTAGCAAATGTGTGGGCCCAAATTAAATAGGAAGAAGATGAAGCTAGCTATGTCGAAAAGGCTAATAACTACACAAATAGCAGATGAAATGATCGCGTCGACATGAGGACGAACGATAGGAGGATCGAACCCTATCTAACTAGAGACCGACACAATGAACAACCCTGTTACAACCAGCCAAGCGACAGATGGTCGTACGGATAAAATCCACCAAGAACATGTTGATCACAAATTCCAGTCCTAGAATATAACCTCAGCATCGAACCTATCGACCTCGTAGTAGTGATGAGAGAAATGGAGAAAACTATCAAATGGCCATGACAAATGAATGCTCCCCCAGAACATCGAGATGCCAGATTTTGATACGAGTTCCACTGAATAGAAGATTGTGTCACTCTTAAATTGGAGGTAGCTGAACTTTTGAAATAGGGACATCTACAGGAATTCCTTACCAACAAGGGAAAGGATACCCTTGCTCGATGCGACAGGAAACAACAGGCCAAGCCAAATGATGGACTGCCAGAACCGTCTGGACCAGACAAAATTATTAATTATATTGCAAGTGGTTCAGAAGTCAGTGGCGTGAGCTATTCAACCGTGAAAAGACATACTCGACAAGTGTTGAACACAGATATAACCTAAGAGAGAACATCTAATAAGAATCGACGAAATCTTCACTTTCAAGTCCACAAACAAATCAGATTTGTTTTCTCCTCACCATGACGCACTTGTTATTTCATTACATATTACTAATTGTTTAACAAAAAGAATTTTAATCGATAATGGTAGTTCATGTAATATACTGTTCAACAGTGCTTTAAGAGAAATGCAGGTTGATGAATCCAAACTCAGTCGTCGAACGATCATGTTAATAGGATTTAGTGGGGGAGAAAAAGAGTACCTCAGGTAAAATCGTACTACCAGTCTATGTCGAATGAGTTAACCTATACATCAGCTTCCTGGTTCTAGATTGTCAATCTCTATACAACGCGATCTTGGGCAGGCTTTGGATACACCAGATGAAGGTAATCCCTTCGACCGACCACTAGATGATCAAGTTCCCTACTAAATGGGGAGTACGAGAGATAAAAGGCAAACAAAGAGCTGCAAGAGAATGCTACCAAAATGTCATGAAGAAAAAGAAAGAACAGTTGTAACAATTATAGGAATCTTTAGTTGAGTCGACTCCAATAAGCAAAATATGGAAGAACTCGATGAAGTATTAATTGATCCAGACTAACCGAAACGAAAAGTTTTAATCATGTCCAAGCTACTCGAAGAAATCCAGAAACAGCTAGTCGACCTCTTAAAGGAATGTCGCGACAACTTTGTTTGGTCACATTCAGATATGGTCGAAATCGACCTAGAGGTAATAGTACACAATTTACAGGTAGACCCCGACCACCCACCGGTCAAACAGAAGAGAAGGAAATTTGCACCAGAAAGAAACAAAATAATCAATGAGGAAGTCTAGAAATTGATCCATATCAGCTCGATCATAGAAGTCAAGTACCCAGACTGGTTGGCAAATGTCATGGTCGTTAAGAAGAAAAATGGAAAATGGCACGTCTACATCGACTTCACATATCTCAACAAGGCATGTCCTAAAGATTAATTCCCATTTCCTCATATCGATATGCTGTTCGACACCATAGTAGAACATGAACTCCTTAGTTTTATGGATGCCTTTTCTGGATACAACCAGATTTTGATGCATCCGAACGACCAAGAAAAAATTGCCTTCATCACCAAAAAAGGTATATTTTGTTATAAAGTAATACCTTTTGGCTTGAAAAATACAGGGGCAACCTATCAATGATTGGTCAACAAGATGTTTGCTAACATGCTCGGATCAACAATGGAAGTCTACATCGATGACATGTTGGTCAAATCCCTTATCGTTCAAGAACACATTAACCACCTCCGACAGTCGTTCGACGCTCTCGACAAATATGGTATGAAACTTACCTTACTAAATGTTCATTTGGTGTATCTTCAGGGAAGTTTTTAGGTTACCTAGTGACCTAGAGAGGAGTAGAAGCCAACCTAGATCAGATCCGATCGATCTAAGGAATCGATTCACCAAAATGCATCAAGGATATTCAAATATTGATAGGTCAAGTAACAACACTAAACAGTTTCATCTTCAAGTCATTCGAATGATGTCAACCCTTTTTCAACACCTTCAGAACAAAACAATACATTTGAATGGAACAAAGAATGTGAAAAAGCATTACAAAACTTGAAGGATTATCTGGTCTCACCCTCATTGTTGTCGAAGCCTAAACATGACGAGACCCTACTCCTATACTTGGTAGTGTCGGACACGGCAATGAACGCCGTATTCATTAAGGAAGAAGAAGGCTCACAACATCCAGTATACTATGTGAGTAAAGCTCTATTCGACACTGAAACCAGATACAGTCAATTGGAAAAGCTAGCTCTAGCACTTATCATGGCCACGCGTAAAATGAGACCATATTTTCATTGCCATCCTATCAAGGTACTAATTTCATTCCCGCTTAAAAATGTACTGTATAAACCTGAATTTTTTTCATGTCAACTGATGTAATAGACGGTTGAACTCAGCGAGTGTAGTGGTCAAAATTTGGTCTCTGCCAATTAGACAAGCCTACTATCACAAGTTGGATATTATAAAAAACCCAATAGAAACGAGCCCCAAAGCCCAAAAGTTGGCCCACAAACCATCAGGCCAAGTCAAACACGTGGTCAAATCAAGTCATGAAATAAGGTAATCATGAGAGGACTTTACACGTATCCAATGTCTCGACTTAATTGTCAAGTTCAAACGAACCATAATGGGCAATTAAAACCCATGATCCACACTCCTGCTTAAATGGATCGAGACGTTGGAGACCCCTAGTGTTCACTATAAATAACACGCCCTCTCTCAAAGTAGAGGGTCCTGGAATTCTCACTAGTGTGTGCAAGCTCTAAAATTATCTGAAGTCTCATTTAAACTATTTGCATTTATTATGGTGGTGCTTCTCCGCCATTAATCGCTAGTTCCTCATTTGTTCGATACGTGGCCACTCGCATCAAGCATTGCTGATCCCAACCATTCATTGACGATACTCAAAGGAAGGGATCGATCCAATAATGCAGTGTAATATGTATTCAATTTACTAAGAAAGTTTGTTCACTGGGATCGGTGATTCTATCGGTCAAAGCTAATTAATCTAGCAAGGATTTACTCTAAATACGAAAACCTAAATTGCAGAATGCTTTGTTTTGGAAATTTGATGAATCCTAATATTAACCTAAATTATGAATACTTGAACTACAGACTAAAATTAAATCAAATCACACAAGGGATGAATATATGGAAAGAAATACTAGGGAATCAATGCACCTTTCTTAAACACTCAATGCTCACAATCAGTCTCGTTAAACACTTCAATCGAGTTTACGGGCTTGTTTTCCAGATAAATCAATTAAGTTCAAAGATCCTTTCCATTATTCACACACGGTCATGCAATAAACAAAAGAATAATGATCTAGGGTTCTTCCTATTACTCACACACAGTCATGTAATGAGCAATTATCAAAACCCTTGTTTTACATAAAACTCTAAGCCAAATTAACACAGCACGGTCATGTTGGAGTGTGAAGACTTCAAGTCAACAAAAATGAAAAAGCAAAGTCAAGTCTTTTGTCTTTTGTGAAATTGAAAAGCAAATTAGCTTTATTTGGGATTTGTGAAGTAAAATAGTAAAATCAACAATTGTGGCCAAATTAATGCACACCGCTGTGGGTTGTGCTTTGGCTTCTAGAGTACAACTCACAACGCTTTGCTTTGTTGGTGAGCACTGTGCATTGAATTGTGTATTTCGAGAGCGGTTCAGATAATGGTCAGACATCAATGCTTCATGCTGTATTGCGCTGTGAATTTCGAGAGCAACTTTGACAGCGGTGTTTGTCAAAGAGGTGTACGCTTTGAGGAGCGCTGTGGCACCTAGAGTGGTGATCGTAATTTTACGAGTACCAAAATTCCACACTTGGAATACACAAGTCGAATGAGATGTATAATGGCAAGCGGGATCGTTCCTCAGGGAAAGGGAGGATATTTGGCTATAACTAATTTATGTACACTAATCTAAACTATGTGCGGAAAAAGTAAAATCCATTTTTGGTTTTGAAATTTGTTTTCACAATTAAACTAAATGAAACTAATTAATCTAAAACAAGTAATTGAAATAAGAGATGTGATATATGATGATGGGTATTGGGGAATTGAGTTAACAACTAAAGGATTCCTAATGTAATGAACTAGTCCAATTAAGCACTTTCATCCTACTCAATGGTTGTTCTTAAATTGATTTAACTTCTTGAGGTGCACTTTCAACCTTGACTCAAGTAAGCCCTACTATGAGTCTTAGTGTGAATGAATTCAAGCTTTTACCCAAGTGAGCCTCACTATGAATAATTGCCCAAATAATATTCTTAAGAACAAATTAAAGGTCTTGTACCAAATAATACATGCATGCACAAATTCTCACTTCATATATGCTAAAGATTGGAGAATGAGTTGAAAGCCATTCAAACCCTAAACCACAACCTTCATATGTGAACCATTTTTACCACAAGCCAAATTGAACCCCAATACTAGCAAGTAAAGTAAAAATGGAAACTTCAAAGCAATGAATGAAAATATACCAAGAGAGGATGTATTAAATTTATAACTAGTTCAACTACATAGGATCATCACAATAGTGTCTAATCAATTCCCCAATAAAAAGGGTTTAGTTACACATAATGGAAATAGAAATGAAAATA